>CABFOV010000021.1:185465-384530 GCA_902141375.1 Timema poppense | reverse complement strand
CCCCCCCCCCCATTCTCTCTAGCATCATGCCATTTGATTCATGAGTTGGCCGAGTGGTGGAGCTAGTAGTCGTTCTAGTAGTTGCGACAGCTGGTGAATTAGGTAAGGATTAATTTCCTTACAATTGTAGTTTTAATGTTTAGTTAAGCCAGCTTTGGTTCGTTAGAAACTTAAATGGTTTGATAAATGGCATTGTTTTAAATATATTAATTCTTTCTAAGCAATCAGGCCATCTTCAATAAGCAAGCCTAGCCATCTTCAGTGTGGTTTATTACCAACAATGAGCAACTGATATAACTTGTCATACAAATTTCAGAAAATAAAAGCAGTTATAGACTGTCCAGCTAAAGTAAATGTATTTATTAGAAGATAAATAACTTGTCCAATAATTAAAATAATCATATTTACACATATTTTCGCCACAAAAGCTCCCATTATAACTACGTCACGCACGCACTGTGACTAAACTTAACATTGGCACAAATCTTGGTTCACCCTCACTCAGGCAACAAAGAGAACGTCGCCCATGATTTTATAATATTAATTACTATAATATATTAAAATCATGAAGTTTATTAATTTAATTTAGACTTATAACACTTGCGAAGTCAGGGGAATAGACAGCATAATTTTTTGGCTGTCTAAAGAGAAACGGCAACTGAGAGTGAAGGACTATAGTATATCATAGAACAAATCCAAGTTTTGGAGACCACCAAAGAATGCTGTGTTTTTGTGTTAGTAGATTAGTTTGAAATAAAAAACCAGATCTTATGATATATCTATTCACAAACTGTTTATTTTTATTTTTACTAGAAATTAATTTTCTACACATTAAACGTATTCGTTTGGGAAATCAAAATGTCTTAGTGGTGCGCATTGTCAATAAGCTATTCAAATATCCTAACCGAGAATTAAATTAAGCCATAGAGTTGATCATTGAAGGTAAGCATTAAAAGCTATTTTCTTTTAGAGATGAAAACTATAAAGAAATTCTCTAACGACACAAAAGTTTATTCTTGTTATAAAAATTGTAGCATTAATTCTTTGCAATTACAAATTTAATCAGATCAACTCATTAAACTATATTAAAGATGTGCAATTTTCCGCAACCAAGAAGAGCTTATCAATAAGGATGCCCAGAAAATGGATGCCACTATATATGGGTATACCTACCTCTATCAGGTCCCTAGCAGAAAAAGGGTCAACTAAATCTGTGAGAGCCAATAGTGGTAAAATGACAATATAAATTAATGTATATCCAATAATAGTATTAGTAGGCCTAATATTAATAATGACTTAAGTTCTCTACAATGGTAATGACTTCTAAATAGTGAAATTTCCTTCAATGACGTCGTAAAAGACTTTGCCACCGTACACTGTGAAAGGGATAAATCTCTTATAGTTTGAAATTAATTATCGGTGTTCATATTTGAGTGTTGATAAAAATTTGACAATCCCAATCAATACATAAATAATAATAATTTCCTATTTGAATATTAATAAATTGATTGTGTTTTTAAAAATTATTTTCACATTTTTATAGAGAGGGTGGCCCCAAAACTTATGTCGCTAGTCCAGCCAATAAGACAGACAGACGAAATTTGTAATACAAAAACAAACATATCGATATAACCAATACCTTGCAACGCAGTTCATAAATTCATTTAAGCACTTTCCTATGAACAGTCACCTTATGTATGGTTTTAAAATGATTAGATTAAATTCAATTAAGCGAACGATTAGGGCTGAGACACTTGAATCGAGCTATCACATAAATGAACCTGTGAACAATATTTATGTATCAGTGAACTAAAAACTATATATTAAATTCTGATTGTGACCCTACCTCTAAGCTTAGAGGGGCCCAAATACACGAAAAGAAAATATAATCTAATTTTATATAAAATTGTAAACAAACAAATAGGAGTGAGCAGTGTGAGTTACTGTTTTGACAATGATGGGTACATAATACGTCCCCAGTGCACGCAACTCAAGCCTAGATGCGGAAAAAACTACGGTCGTCCTTCAAAGTTATATAAATATAAAATAGACAGGATAAAGTTGAAAACTAAAAAATAAGGTGCCTGGATAGTGTACTTTCCTAAACCTAGGGATAACATGGCTTAAATATACTATTTAATGATTGAAAGTCATAAATAGCAAGTTTATTAAATTTGTTACGCATAGATAAATTAAACAGCAATGACCTTCGTTTACAATTCATGAGAATCCCGAAACATTACATTAAGACCTTTAAAATGGGTCGGGTAGATAACTATCTTCAATAATAACAAATAGTAGGTAAGGAAAATCTCTAAATTATCCTCCATCATTGCTCACAATTTCCACAGAATTATATATTACTCTTAAAATCAAAAATTTGATCACGGCGACAAAAACCAATCCGTATATTTAACCAAATATTAACTAGCCGCAAAGAGCCTAAGTTCTAATTTATATAGCGGACCATCATATCGAACCTGAGCAACTATAAACATCGATATTTCCAAAAGTGAAATATTTCATAAAATTTTAAATGTTTTCATTTAAATACTATAGGAATATTACGTAAAACAAAGTTAATTCAATGTTTATAAATTCCAATAATAATACATAGCATCACTAAATTTGAATATTACTATATAATATTATTAATGAACTCTCCCAAGTAAATCATTACCAAGTTAATTGTGAAATATAATTCACAAGTGAAGTAGTTCAAAGTTAATTCAATGTTCTAGAAAACGAAGAATAATTCTCGACTTTACTAATTTATAAAATAAATGGCCGAAAGAGAATTTTGAATAATTACAAATTTATCATTACGCCGAAAGTGAATTTCTCCTTACATTTTTTATAAGTACTTGAAGCCTCGGCTTCGTCTTACTACTTCCAAGCCCAGTCCAAGAGTGCAGTCTATTTTCATGGACGGTCTTTTATATGGTGCACAAAACTTGTTGAACAGGAGAGACGGGATCAAAGGGTTGGGTGGTGGGGGGGGGGGAGACGTGCGTGACAACGAAATGTCTATTGTATTCTCGAAATGACTGGGAGGTACTGGCCCCTTCTACACTGGCATCTCTTCTCATGGTCGTTGGGTTGGCATTGAGCATGGCGGTGGTCTTTAGCGGGTGAAGTTTAGTTCTCGGCTCGGAGCTGGCAGTTGTTCGCGGGCTGATAATGAGGCCAGGCGTGTTGTTATTAGTTCGTACATAGCCTGGACGGTGATAATGGGCAGGTGTTGTTGTTGACTTGCCCATTTTTATTTGACTTGTAGATAAAATTGCACTAATTGGACTAAATGCATAATAATATATTATAATATAGCCTACACACACATATACACACACATTCTGTAATATCTTATAGGCAATATCTCCATCCTCCGGTCAACATAGATCACTTCTAACACACAGCGTTTACCATGTGGCCAGAATCACATTTAAAAAAAAATATCTAAATATTGAGAAGTCTATAGATAAATTTACTGATTATAAACAAAAGTCAAGCTTTTATTTTGATGAGCTCTGCATTTTTCTAGTACGGTATAAGATATTGCATAGATTTATAGTGCATCTTATAGACTGATGTCGAAAGAAATACTTTCTATTACATTACTGGCAAAGAAAACTATTATTTAAAGAAATGTAAATATTTGTGTTTTGTCCATTAACAATAAAGATGAAGCACGGAAAAAATTTGATGTAGTGAAATAAAGATCTTATTGATGATTTAAATTTTAAGTAATTGTCAAATATAATAAATAGAAAGACTACTTTAATCTCAGAAAGAGAAATTTATATTTTTATTTGTGGTCATCCTGCGTATTCAGATTTGTTATTATTGTGAAATGTGAATTAACTTACTAGTATTGGTATTAATAATGTGCTGTGTCTCTTTGTGTGTGAATATATATATAAATGAAAAATTGGTTTTATTAATGACTAGAAAATATTTATTAATGTAACCAACGTTTATTATTTGGTTTGATTTGTTAAATTATTTTCTTATAAAAAGCGCACTAACGTCTATAGGCCCCCTAATATAAAATATTATTTTTTGGTATTCATTTCTGTGGAATGATAGTGCCACTGCACTTTTATATTAAAATGGATTAATATTTTGTTTGAACGCCCAAACATGTACATCCCTAATATTAATATTATATTTTGTTCTCATTATGAACATACATTTTAATAATATTAATGTATAAAGCCCATCAGCTTTTACAATGTGTCTAGTGATCTAACCTCAATTTAAACATTTCTCTGTTTATAGCAATAAAATAATAAAGTTGTTTGCGGGGGTGTATACGATGTAAATGATAAATTTGTTTTCGAGTGTGTACTTCAACATACTTGTGTGCCTGTACCCAAGTTCATTTATTCTTTAAATTAAATTTGTTTTCGAGAGTGTATTCTAAAGTACTTGTGTGCCTTCACCCAAGTTCATTTATACTTTAAATTAAATTGATTTTCGAGTGTGTTTTACAACGTACTTGTGTGCCTGTACTCAAGTTCATTTATTCTTTAAATTTTTTCTATATCCTATTATATGAATCTTAATATTTTTGACCATCTAAACATACAAAAATAAAAGGAAATTTACAATGATAACATAAAATTATAACATATGTAATAATATCTAGAATCTAGATAGAGTTTTAAAACCAAATTAGGGGCCTTTCCATTACATCTCAAAAATTTGCCGCAGCATCTTTTTGTATTCTGCACAGTTGTTGATACATGCTTAGAGAGTTCAACACTAAATTCTGTTTTTTAAAAAATCCTCACAGTTTAGGGCAGCTCTCTAGATAGCACTTGGATTACCTCGTTTCTTTAGGACTGAAAGCATTTGTGCATAGAGATAGAATCTTTTTATATTAATTGAGAAAAGCCATAATTCGAAAAGCATTCCATTCAGAAGAAAATTCTGATTGATTTGGTTTATTTTTATTTAATTTTCTGATGACTTTTTGAAATTAGACTGATGGCCAAAGCTAATCAATGGTATTTTAATTTTTTAGCTAAATTTTCAGCATAGCACAACAGTTGAATTGACTTTTTTTTTTTGCAAGAATCGTGGTTTAGCCATATATTACCAGTATGCCTTCACCTAAGGTGAGACAACTTCAATGTTTTGAGCCTTCCTAAGATCATTAAAATGTGAAATTTTTCGTTTAAGCCATTTTTTTAGAAGTTAGACCTACTAGCCATATATCTCTGGCGGAGGACAGAGTGAAAATCTGAATTTTACACCACAAATACTTTTATTTGTTAAGAACATCAAACCAAAATTTGATCACCTTGTTTTGCAGAATAAGGAAAATTGTTGATCTTCAAGTTGAGTAAAATTCTGTAGACTAGCTGTTAATTGTAAGAAAAACCTAGCCATACTGATAAAAATCTAGTGTAAAAGTATGTGAAAGAGGAGAAGGAGGGGGGCTGATATAGGTAAATGAGAGATAAAACGTTTCCTTGAGATGGTTTTAAAAATAAATAAAAACTATTTGAAAGTCTGGAAGACAAATATAAGTTACAATACAAAACATAACTGATGAATCTGTTAAGTTATTTGAATGGAATCCTGTCTCTACTTGCATGACCTTGTATGTCACTGCAAGCACAGTCATGTTTATACTTGCCGACACAGGCAAGTGTAAGCTCAGCATTCCCTGTCAGTATGTGTTGGACTGTGGTATAGTGTAAGTTACGTCTAGGCCTAAGTGATCAAGTGAAGTTAAAAATTATGTTCATTGGGTGTTCATGAGGATTGTTGTAAGACTTCTTATGGGTTAGTATTATTGAATATAGTGATGACAAAAAACTTGTCTTGAACATAATATTGGATAACACTTTGAAACTGTTAGCCAGTATCATGAGAAGATGTAGGCTATCTAGGGAAATGCAATCACCCATATGAGAATAGAAAAAAAATTGCAAAAATTACATTAAAAAAAGTTTTAACTTTTGATGTTACATGTTACTCGTTTGAAAATGCAGAGAAAAGATCTGCAAGATGCCTAGTTTACTATTCTCTTGAATAAACTGAAAGAAAAATGTAAGAAAACAACTGTCACCATCAAAAACATGTTCATCAATTTGGTGCCAGTCAGTACTTGGTGAGAAACACAAATAAGTTGGTTGAGTAGTTTGGTATGCTTCCTAATGTAGTGCCGAGGAATTACTAAAAATTTTCGGAGGAAGGGGTTGATGAAGTTGCAGCTTTTTTTTTATGAAACTGATAAAACAATAGGATGTGCCTTGGTGTAAAATACAGTGGAATAAGGATGTGTGAAAAGGAATAATAACAAAAAAGACTAATATTATGAAACCTCAAAGAACTGTATCAGAGCTTCTGGGCTGAAACGCCAGATATAAAAGTAAGATTTTCAAAGTTTTACATGTATAAGGAAAGAAACTAATTTTATAATTTGGAGGTAACTTGATATTTGTGAAAATAAGCTTACGTCAAAGAATTAATTGTTAACAATACCGGTAACTATTTTTATTAAATTAATAATATGTACAAATTTGAAAATTGATGACAAAAACCTTAACGGTTATAATACATAATTTAATTCTGAGGGTAAATTATATAACAAAGAACTGTTGAAAATTAACAACGCTACATTTTATAACAAGTATATAAACAATTGGAGTAAAATTGAAATTAAAAGTTACTGTAGTTTTTAAATTAAATTGGTTACTTGATAGACTGTAATGTATTTAAAAAAATGTAGAGCAACTATACTGGTTTAATTAGAATTGATACATATAACACTTTAAAATAAGTGACATAAGTGATAACAAAGCTAACTAAAGAATTTAAAACACGCAAAATTTGTTTATAACAAGTATAATAGAATTGATTTTTTTTCAATTGAAAGTTATTGAGGTTTATAAGTTAAGTGGTTACTTGATTAAAATTGATACTCATCCACTTTAAAATAGGTGGTAATATGACTTATTAAACAATATAAAACTTTGAGTTGTTTAAAAACAAATGCATAATATGTAAATCTAGAACTAACAAAAGAACTAGTTCAACGAATTGTGAACATTACGCTGATAATTAAAACAAATGTTTTAAACTTTGATGTTCAATTTATGCAATTAAAACAATAACTATAACCAAGACTAATGAACAATATCATTCCAAGAGTTGTTATAACACATTTGCATATATGAGACTCGAAGATTGTCAAAGGAATTAGTATAACAAGATGTAAACATTAATTATAATGAGTATTTGAAGTTATTAAATATCAAGTGATGTTAAAGTTATAAATAAATGCTTACATTCCTTATCGGAATTTGATTTGGTCCCTTCTCCGTAGTAAAAGTGATGATAATCATCAAAGTCTTGGCCGACAATTTGTTTCAGTGCATTTAAATCCAGGTATTTACATAATGCAAAGAATCTCTTTGCATTTATTTTCATTATTTTCATTATTAACATCTCAATTCCAATCTCAGACCTATTTTAAAGTGGATAAGTATCAATTTCAATCAAGTAACCACTTAACATACAAACTTCAATAACTTTCAATTGAAAAAAAAATCAATTCTATTATACTTGTTATAAACAGCTTTTGCATGTTTTAAATTGCGTAGTAAGACTTGTTATCACTTATGCTACTTATTTTAAATTGTTAAATGTATCAATTCTAATTAAACCTGTAAAGTTGCTCTACATTTTTTTTACACTAGAGTCTATCTTTTTATAAAATTTAACTTTGCTAACTCTCAACAGTTCTTTGTTACATAATTTATTCTCAAAATAAAATTATATATTATAACCTTTAAGGTTTTTGTCATTGATTTTTAAATCTTTACATTTTATTAATCTAATGAAAATAACTATTGTTGATAATTTGATAATTAATGCTTTGATATAAGCTTATTTTCATAAATATCAAGCTACTTCCAAATTAGAAAATTAGTTTCTTTCCTTGTGTATGTAAGATTATATCTCCTTACTACAATTACTATGAACGTTATTAAAATGATTTTCAAAGTTTCCTGAACAACATCAGAAATTATGTGCTTTGTCATGCAGCAGTGGAACCTACTTTGTGTATGTGCTGAAAACCAAAATGTCACGCTTATGTTAGAAGGTTCTAAGCTTAACATTGATTATAAAAATTTATTGGATTCAATGGTCTGTGACTTAGAGTGAAGATTTATGTTAGGTATCTTTAGTGATTGTCCTATACCAGAAATTAAGAGATTTGATTGACTTGGATGAGGAAGATATTTTTGTAGACACTGTGACATACAAGTAGTGGGTAACCATTGATAGGGCGGCTCTCATAATTATTACAAAGTCAATTGATGATTTGATTGAGGATTTTCTGGTTTAACTAGTTTCTTTGAAGAAGCACTTCTTCATTTCTATTGCACAGTTTAGCAGTCTTGTTACATAAAACACAAGAAGAATATTTTAGAACTTAATAAATTATTTAGTTACAGGAGATTATTCTGAGAACTTCTCATTTGCGATTCAAAATGAGATCCAAAGTTCCATTGAGTAAATGACCAAGCAACTTTACTTCTTTTTGTAATGTAATACAAAAACCCAGTTGATCAATCTCTGATATCAAAAAGTTCTTGTGTGATTAGTGACTGCATGCAATAACACTATAGCAATATATGCTTTTCAAAAAGCTCTGGTAACAGATAAAAAGCATGGCACCTTTAGTATACAAAATCATATACTTTTCTGATGGAGCTGCTGGGCAGTACAATAATATAAAAATACTTGCTAACTTGTGTTACCATACGAAAGACTTTGATCTTGATGCAGAGTGGAATTTTTTTGAGACATCTCATGAGAAAGAGCCATGTGATAGAATTGGTGGGGTAGTCAAACGGCTAGTGTCTAAGGTAAGCCTGCAAAGAGGTATAAAATCCCATACATACACCTTGTGAGATGTTTACTTTCTGCATAAAAACCATCAATGGTATTTCCTTCATGTTTGTAAAAGTGATATTGAGTTTGAAAAGGCTGAACTTTTGTAGAAACTATTTGCAAATGCTAAGATGAAACCTAACACAAGAAAGAATCCTCGATCTGTACCTGTAGACCGCAACCACATTACGTACCTCATCATGTTCATACCTTATTATTAAGCTCAGAGAAAGGGACTACATTGAATACATTTATGATTGTCTTTGGTGGCTGGCAGAAGTAATTGAAGAGTAGGAGTCAGAGAAAGACTGCAACGTCCACTTCCTCTATTCAGTGGGACCACCAACAGCTTTCAAAAATAAAAAATAAATAAAGTTTGGGTGTCGTATGCGTGTTCTTACTCCTGTTGAGTGGTCAACGGCTACTGGAAGAACATGAAACATTGAATACGGGTTGAGCAATGAACTTACTCAATTGTTACAACATAAGATTAAGAAAGAAACTTCAAGAAATAATTAATAACAACCCGAAAAGAAAGAAAAAATACACTACCAGCCAGACATGTCACTTTCAAGTGGCTAATTTGTGAAATGTGAAATCCAGAATTAAATGTTTGTATAGCCTAATTAGTTTTTTATTCGGTAAGGCAACTGTTTTCAAATTTATATCAACAGTCATGTAAGTAACCATATAGTTTTTGTTTCTTATGAAATCTTTCCTTGTAATTCTTAGGCTAATGTCTCCATTTTCGAAAATACCAACATATAACACCCTCCTCCCTTCCTCGACCCATCTCCCATACTCTTGCACCAGTCTCACTTTTACCACCAGATTTTTACCAGTACAGCTGTTTTTATTACAATTGACACCTAGTTCATAGTAAACATTCCATACCTCTGGCACTTTCTGTTATTTGCAGGGGCAGCAGATCAGCTTAGAACACTAACTGATTGGATCTAAGGTAGTTTAAATTGCCCACCAAAATGAACTTTAAACTAAAAAATTTTCCTTATTTTATAAAACAGTGATCAAATTTTGGCATGATGCTCTTACCAATTAGAGACCTTTCCGTTATTAAATACAGATTTTTACTTTCTCTCTTACAACTCTTCAAAAGTATGGCTAAGTATTTTGGGGTGACACTATCAACATTAAAATTAAGGCTGACAAATTAATATAGGCTCAGTAACTAGCTAATAAGTTAATTGTTGTGTAGATATAATCATCTAAAATGTATCAACTTGAAGATTTTTGGGCCAAGTTATGAAATAACTCGTAAAGAAACTATTTTAAACAAATATTTAAGTTGTGTTATTGATGCAATAGACTACTTTAAAATGTCCTGTGTTTGCAACTGGGTATTATTTAAAAAAATATTTTTAAAAATCATCATTTACCTTTTTTAAAAAAGATAGCTTCTTACAAAACCTTTAGAAAGTATTAGAGCCAAAGTTAAAGAGATTGTTTATTTAGACCTAAAAGACTGTATAACTTGCTTGAAGGAAATGAATAGTTGAAGTATATTGCAAATGATATTCTCACTTTTTATCCGCCGTATTGAAATAAGTTGTCTCTCTTCATGTGCAAGCTAAAATAAAATACAGAACTGAAACCAAACAAAATATACTGAACATTGTGTCAGACCTGGGTGCACACTTATATACCTATATATGCAATTAATGTGCAGTCCACTAATTGTAGACCTATTATTAGTAAGCCTAAAACTGAAACATTTGCAAATACTATTAAAAATTAGTTATCTATAGGCCTAAAATTAAGTAACTATTTATTGGTAGTAATATTATACAATAGTAGTTATATTTTATCATAATTATTTACATGACCTTTGTTTCTTTTGTTAGAGCAGAAAAAGAGAAGTTTTCACCATAATCTATTTAGGTAATTTAATCGAAGGATTTGAATAACACTTGTTGAATAACTTAATAAAGTGACTGTCCTACAAGGTTCTGATGATACCTTTTACCTGTTTGCCTGAATTATGGTTGAAAGAGGTGATAATCTTTAACTAAATTGTTTGGAGTAAAAAACCAACATATTCCATACATGCTTGATGTGACTTGGGATTTGTGTACACTCTTATGTGCCTTTTATTGCATCACCCTAACTATAAGATTGTTACTTAAATGATGAGGTTTTTGTATCTTCTTTTTAGGTGATTCTTTTAGTTTTTATTATAATTTTAACATTAACTTAAAATTAATCTTTGGTTCAATAAATTGATCCATTACTCTCAAAGTATTGTAGCTAAAGGACGTCAAATTAATTACTTAACACTTACAAAACTCAGATTTATTTTGGATTGTAATTTTTCTTCTAACACACAACGTTTAGTTTAAATTAGTTTTGCTATCATATCTTGCTTGATAGCCCAACGTTCTGTCCACTCCAAAAAAATGTCAAGTATATTGTTGTATTGTCGTGCATAAACTGACATAGTAGATCATTTGAGAATCAAGCTCATCACTTCACACGGGAGTTTACTAGAAATATCCAAACCCCACATTGACTATTCCGCTAGGCGCTACCCCCGTCCTCACTCCTGAGAATGCACCACTGTAGACACATTTAGCTTTAGTTGTGGTCTCAATGAGAATCCAGTTTTCTTGTTCTTTCAAAGTGTATCAAGTTTTTTTGTATAGAATCTTTCACCTTAATAATATGAGTATTGTAGTCACCAATACAAACACATTTTGCACATTCTTTCACACAGTTTTATCAATTTTTTTTTTCCTGCGGTATTGCTTAGATCTGTGAGTATTTGGAAGCTTGCGCTATTCCCAGTCTAATCCAACAACCATTAAGACTATTATTTTTGATATAAAAAAAAGTTACCATCAATACTTATTTAATATCAAGAAATGGATCTAAACTTACATTCAAACCATTGATATGATATAAAATTAATCAAACTGCAACAACTTAAAAATTCAAGGGGTGAAAAAAATGGATTTCTTCAAAATGAGTTTGAGTTTAAATCTTTAAAAATGACAACTCAACATTGGAATGAAACTCAAACCTTTGACCAAGTTCAGCTGTTCTCATCTCTTGAGCTGCTCAGAGTTACATATTGTTCAGTTGAGACGTCTACAGGGCCTGTCATAAACTTGTCCTGGGTAACAACTAATTTTGTACCAAATAAAATCTGCCACTGTATAAACATAAATGCTTAATAAATGTTTGATATAAAATTATGTATTACAAATATTATGCATTAAAATTTTTTTTTACTAATTTATTTTTAATTATGTGAAATTGTTTTGACCTAAGCCTCTTGATGTCTGAATACATACATTTTACTTTACCTTTTATAAGACTTTTTTTTTTGTTTAAACAAAAAAAAGGCACCCAATCAATTTTTAACCTATTTATTTACACTTTATGAAGACATAAAATAAATTTCTCAATTATTTCAGATAGTAAAATACAAATATTGCTATTAATAAAAATCGGGCAACATTATCATTTCCTCTTACTTTTAATGTGTGCATAATATTCTTCTACATTGATGTAATTGACCCACATTGAAATTTGTTTCCATCTGTGGTCAAGAGCACTTAGTTTCAGATACGTTGTTTGGATCCCCATTTGGTTTATGATTTAATTATCAATATGATGCAAAAGTATGTGCGGTCCCAGGTGCTACTAACCTTAATCATTTAAGTGCTTTTAAATATTTAATAATGTTAGATTGGATCTAGGTGGCCAGGAAAAATTAAATGAAAAACTTTTGTTGCCTCACTATAAACCTTAGTTTCTCTAAGCCGAGGAGTAAGTAAAATTGTCACTGTTAACAATACTAACAACCATATTATATCTATGTTTTTTAGTTATTTCACTTTGATATAAATCACTTGATTTGTAAAAAGATGGCATTACAGAAATTAATTTATAAACACTATATGCCACAACACCCGCCTGAAAGACAATTCTATAACTACGGTTTGGAAAACAAACGAATATTATTTCATATGGTTAATTAATTGATTAAAATAATATGAATACTATAAAAAGAGAATTAGCAGTCATTATTGATAATTAATCTTGTCAAATAACCTATTTACATTTTTTTACTTTTCAGATCCACTATAATTGTAATTTAAATTATTATTATTTTAGTTTTTCTGTTCAAGTAGTGTGACACCATATTCTAACATGTTAGTAATCCACATTCATTAAGGTTTTATTTTCAAAAAGCCTGGAGTATAAATATGCAGGCAAAGGCACATTTTAAATCAAGGTTTGAATTCATCATTGTAATTATGTTTTCGCATCAACATGACTTTATATTGATAATATTGTATTATAAATGTTAGACAGTGCTTATAACTAGACATGTAAATTGTATAACATTCTTGGCTTATTGGGAATTAAAACCCATTTATTTATTAGAATATATCTTAATAAACTTGGTTACCAGATGAATGATCTGAACATTAAAATTGTTGGAATTTGTTTAGTATTTCTGGGAACATTTTATTTTAATATTTCAACACATTAATATTTTTCTAGACTAGACTTTTTCTTACTTTAGTTTCAAATAGTTTATTCTTTTGAATTCCAGCTCACCCGCTTCCACAGCATCATAATCTAAGGCGCTAGGTCTTCAAGTACGGCACTAGAGTGCCGTAGACTGGGAGATCACGGTTCGATCTCAGTCGAGTAATCTGAGGGAGGTTTTCCACTCTACCTCTATGCAACTCTGGGTACACTTCCTCTAAATTCAACCTTCATGATCCCTAATACGTTAGTGTAATTTGTGCATAATTGTATAATCCGAGCAGGTAGTAAGACGTGGAGCTAAAAACCCTCCCTCGTAACATGCCATTTAGTTAATAATTACATTTATTTTATATGCATCTTTAGATAAATATATATTTTTAACATTTTACATAATTGTGTTTGGATTGCTCACTCTACAGTACTCTCTTTATTAAATTTATTTGGTAAAATATTATTGAATGTTAATTAACATTACTTTATTCTACAAAGTTTATATCATGTCCTAATCACTAAATTATGTTATTTTAAAATAAAAAAAACTATCTAATAACATTCATTTTGAATTAATTACCTATTTGTATTTCAAATATATATATTTTATTCATTTGAGAAAACTCTTTCCTTATTAATTAATGAATGAAACTATTTATACTGTTTTGTATAGTTTATTTTAATAAAATTTGCACAATATATTTTTACAATTTTCCATTTTGTATGTCAATTTTCTTTTTGTTTTCTTGAAGATGTTCTTTCATTTCATAATTTAGGGATATATGTATTTTGATTGAAATTATAAGGTGAAGGGTTTATCCAAAATCATGACTTAGGTTTACTAAAAATATATTTTCATTATAACAAGGTTCTACATGTGATAGTGAATTATTTTTAAGATTGTTATTGGAGTCCAACAGTTAGCTCAATCAGTAGTGTGTCTTTCTACTAAGTTAAAGGTCCGGGTTGGATTCCTGGCATGGACAGAAAATATATCATTGGGGATTTGGGGAAATGTGGATTTCCCCTTTCGAAATTTAATGAATTAACGGTTGGGTGAAGGATGTTGTGTAGGCCTATGTTCTATATTTAAGTTAGTTTATAAATTGTGTGTTGATTTAATTAGTCGATCCGGAAAGTGCACCTAAAATACCTACCCAAAATAAAAAATTAAATAAAAATATAGTTGTTATTATTATAACCTAAAAAGTTTTGTTAGACGAATGGTTATTTAATTTTTGGATTTGTAACTAACTATTTTTTATTCATACTTGTTTGTAAAAGAAAAAAATTGACAAACTGTCTTCCTTAAAAATAAGAGGTTTTCTTACACATTATATTCTTCCATCTACATTAATTTAAGCTTTGAATTACAATTTTCTCATAATAGTTTTGTGTTTTTACTGCTTATATTTGAAAATAAAAATACCTATGTTTATGTGATTTTAAAAATAATACTCAACTGAAAGGCCCAGTATTACTACAGTTTACTTTTTTTTTTCAGAATTCTATACTGCCTGCAAATATGAAGAAAATGCCAGCATAAAAATTGAAAACATATCCAATATTTATTTTAATAAGATAAAAAGGAACTTTTCAACCAATTCAAGATACACTGCCAGATTTGGAGAAAATTTAAATGCCGCAGGTGTTCCACTGACTGAAAATAGTTGCCAAAATTGCGGTCAAATATATAAACACAAACATAATCTCAATAGACATATAAAGCTAGAATGTGGGAAACCCCCAACCCATAAGTGTCCTTATTGTGAATACACAGGGAAACGTAGAAATCATTTGAAAAGGCATCTAAATGTGCATAAAATATGTGTAGTTTATGATCCATAAGTACTATAATAATAAGTACATCATTTCCAAATTAAAGCATCACAAGGCTGTGTGAAATTTATTATTTGTTGATTCATATAAATATGTAGCAGAAAGCTACCTAAAACTGTAGTGAAAACCTGTATTTTTATCTGCTGTATCATCATCAACTGTTCCAAACCTTTGGCTGGGTCAGTTTAGTAAAATTGCTCCATCTTCCTCTATTCTTCCACCCCTCTTCCTCCTTTAATGTATTCCATTACTCTCCTCTCACTTGAACACTTTCTGTTAGCTGCCCTCCCATCTCTCTCATGGCTTCCCTTCCGGTCTTTTCCTAAATACTTCATTTCCACATTTTCTTTGCCATCCTCTATTTTTTCCATCCTCATTACATGCCCATATCATCTCAGTCTTGCTTCCTCTACTATCTCATGTACTCCCTGTACTCCCACTCTTTCCCAGATAACTTCATTCCTAATCTTGTTTCTTCTCGTGACAGCTAACATTCTCCTCACAAACTTCATTCCTATGACTTACACTCTCCCAGTCTCCTGAACTATTCAAATTAGCTTTATTTACTTTACTCATTATCAAATGTTGTGAAAAAGTTAGGAGAGACCACAGAAATAGTATCATTTTTTATGTTATAACCTATGACAACTTTAGAAGAGTCCCTTTGGTTGTAAAAATTAAACATAGTTAAAGATTTTACTGGAGTTGAATTTATTTTAGTAGCAAATTAAATCAACTCTTCCTTATAGCCTAAATAAAAGGTAAAAAGTAAAATCTGGACTTGGACCTTTGCCACCTTTTATCTGTGCCAAGCTATTATAGTTCATGGGATTCAAATCCAGATCTCCCTGTCACCAGCTTGAACAAAACACTGATGCCTTAGTCCACGTGTCCACCACTGTGAGTAAATTATATGAAAATTAATTATTGATAAAATGTTAAAATTATAAATTGTGGATATTCTCATACCTCAGACTTAGTTGTACATTAGCTGTATAAGCATCCTTTAACTTAAAAATGGATTTTAATATCACATTGTTTATTAACTAAACTAGGTAATTAATTAATTAGTAAGAGTAGTGTATCAAATTACATCAATTAAAATTTAGGGGGGGGTTTATATATGCTCAGGGCGTCCAGCGACCTGGAAAAGAGGGAATTCGCTTGGTCAATTTTTACATTTTGTTTATAAAAAGCCTTATATTGATTCACAATAGTCAAAATAACACTTTTCATCCAGTTAATACCTACCTGGAATCACTTTCACACCATTGTCCCTGTTGAGCAGACTAATATCACTTCTCAAGGTCAGCAGGTGAGTTTTGTGTCTTTTCACCCTTCTGCCATGTTGCTAAAATTGAGTCATGGCTATTCACATTCGCAAAAATTTGTTTAGGCCTACATTTTAAGTATAAGGAGCTAAGAATGACTCTATCTCACAACTATTTTAAATTGTTCTTGCTTGAGGCATTCTTTCATTGGCTCAATACGATTTTACTGAAATCTATTTTTAACTTAAAATTGTCCGTTTCCTTGGAGGCGGAAATCATTCAATCCCTTTATTGAGTGAGACAATTTCAGAATATGTATCTAAAATTCTACTATATTAATCTGTGATCTTAAAAAAGAAAGATTTTTGTAATATACTTACTATTGATATATAGTGGTCTGGAAAAAAGTAAATTGGATCTGGAAAACCTGGAAAAGTCAGGGAATTTAAACATGTAGTTTGGCTGGACCCTGGCTGTTTGTTTTTGTCGAAGGAACGTTATTGGTTAATTGAAACAAATTGCTTCTTTTTTTTAATTGCTAGAAACTAGCTTTAGATATTTTTATTTTTATTATAAAAATAATAGACTAAATTTTAATATATTCTGAAAACTTTGCTATAAAAATCAAAATCACAAATAATTTAATTCTTAGGAAACAACATTTCAAGGACTGATATTATTGTTCATTCTTTAGTTAATTAGCTATCATAACTAACTAATGATCAAATATATGACTAGCCAATCATTAATTGATTCACTAGTCACTTTGATCTGTTCCCAACAGTAAACTGTACTGCCCATCTCTAAACTAAAGCGAGATAATAAAGTTAGGAATTCTGAATGTGAATGGTGCAGATGTCGGGGAGTTCGTCTACTGGTCTACATCGCACTCATCATACGCATCAGATTTTGATCTGCCTTACAGAATTCCACCGGCATTGCCGATGTCTGTTGCATATGATGCGGATCAGTAAATGCAGTCTCATTAAAAATAATGTAGTAAATTTAAAAATCCGATGCATGAGATTTGTTAAATGCGGACCAGTGGATGCTTGACCTTTAGGCACCAAAATTGTTTAAAATAGGCATTAAAAATATGGGATATAGGCACCAAAATATGCACTTAAGAGGAAGAAAAAAAGCAGACAATATGAAATGTAAAATGTATAATACTACCTACAGCCAATTCACATTAAACATTTTTCTTAGCATCACGTCTCACTATTTGTTCAGTCTACACACATTTGTACTAATTACAGTAATATGTTAGAGGGGTAAAATTTACAGAAAGTTGATTTGTACATGTGTGAAGGGAGAGCGAAAAACTATTTAGTAAACAACCTTGAGTACACCGGACCGAGAATTAAATCTCAATATTCCCTTTAATAGCAGTCAAGTCTTCTCCGAAAATTACACCTTGGCCGATTTGAGCACTGAAGTGGGTCACATCTTGGTACTCACTAAACAGTAGGGAAATATAAGACATTTTCTGATATAATGTTTTTTTTATAATATGAAAAGACGAGTTCTACCTCAGGAGGTCAAGAGACAAAATTTCAAATTGCTGTTTCTTAAGAAAAACTTTTCTCTTGTATGTAACGACATGTGTTTTCCTACCAAGATGTCTGCCACTGCCCCCTTGACAATAATTGGCTTTTAGTCTTGATGTTTCAAAATTAAGAATTCGAACTGCATCTATTGTACTGACAGCAAGCTGTAAGTCAGTCAGAGAATTCTAGCGAACATCTATGGGAAGAGCAACTTCTGTTCCACCTGCTTGTTTGTACATAGCTGCTGAAAAGTGAGCATTCCTGAAGTACTTAATAATTTGCTTAATGTTACTTAATGCTGACCACCTCCATGTTATGTGCTAGTAGATTGAGGAAGTGAGCCGATCAACCATAAATTATCACCTTTTTGATGTCCCTTTCTTTGCAAACTCCTCCCTCATTATCTCTATATTGGCAGCATTGTCAATGACAAAACTCTGAACTCTTCATCCATACTGTTGACAATTTTGAGTTGATTTTTCTGCTACCACTATGAGGTAATAATAAGTATGATTATTATCTTCGGTGTCAATGGTTTCAGTTAAATGAGTACAACGGTCCAGAACGTAACTAAACCAACACACACAATTGGGTCACTGTGCAGATTGCTACAAACATCCAGAGCCAAAATTACAGATTTTCCTTTCTGAGTTTTATTTACTTCAGCCCACTTTTCATTGTGAATTTTGTCAGGAAGTTCATTTTAAATTTGCTTTCGATCAGGTGGTTTGTAGCCAGGCCAAAGAAGAGCCATTTTTACATACTCAGTATGTTCAACATGCCTAAAAGCTTAGTTTGTGTCAAAAATAAAGCGAGCTATTTGTAAATCCAGTTGTTTTTCACATTTGTTGTTGTGTGTGTGTTGTAAACCTATACAACCCTCCTTGAATGGTTCTCAGGCTGTGAGTGGGAAGCAATCCTTAAGGTGTATCCTTGTCACCATGCTTGTTTCCAGGAGAAATGGATACCTTATATTTTCCATGGCTTGTGTTAGATGTAGATGTCAACTGCTGACCAGTAGATAACACAGAACTCTGATAACTTTCACTTTGATCTATGATTAAATCAGTATCATCTACAAATTGTATTGTTCTGTTTCTATGAGAACATTTTGACTCTCTGCTGTTTCATCCTTGCTACTAGTCCAACCATATTTTCTTTACATACCTTACATTTTGCCCTTATAGTTTTACCATAAGAACTTCTAATTTCCTCAAAATATTGCCATACTGGATCCTTCCTTCTGCCTGTAAAACTCATAATTACAACTAACTGAACCTTAATTTTATTTTCACACAACAAGCAAAACACACAGAATAAAACACCAATAAAATATAACCTTGAAATTGTAAAACAAACAAAAACTGTTTAAAAACATGGTTTTTTTTGGCAAGTGATTTTTCTATGCGTCCAAAATTTCCGGGATGTCCTATCTTGCTGAGTAGGTATAAATTATTTTTCTTCCTGAACTCAAATTATGTTTAAAGTATTGGCTTGGGCGGTGGTAAAGCTTCTTTCCAGTTTCTTCTTTCATCTTTCTTCTCTTTTTTTTTAACCCTATATAACATTTAACTTTTTTTTCCCTTGCAATTCCCTAAATATCTCTTCCAAAGTCTGTTTCGTGTTTCTTAAGTCTTGTTGATACCCTGAACAACAGAAGATTATTTGCAGTTTATTGGGCAAAATCTCTGATATTTTGCTTCATATTAACTTTATATTTAAAAAATAAGCACAAACCTTTTTTATATGGAAGTTTAGTTAGCTTAGAGTCCGTGACACCGGACGCACCGGCCATATAAATCTCTCGTTCTTGTAGTGATAGCAGCTTTGTTACTTAATGTTTTGATAAAGGTTTTTCTTATTCTATTCCCTTTACAAAACAAAACTCAAACACAAGCTGTTTTACTACTTAAACGATAACATCTTAAACTTTGTATAGTATTCAGGGAGAGAGATATTGTAATGGTGTCAAGAAATTAATGGCTCAGGCTCTTACAGTAATTAGTAGATAGCTTCCATAAACACAATGAAATGTAATAAAATCTTAACTTCAACTATACTTTACAGCCATTACTGTTTCCAGTCTGTGGCCTCGGTCAGTTTTTGATTCAAGCCATATATTTTCCACTACCGGCTGGCTATACCTTTCTTATCTTAATATGCTTTAAAATATAACTTAAGACTAAGACAGGTACAACATCCAGTCCTTGCCCTTTAATTTATCAATGTGAAAGGTTAAACCCAAATTTCACCAATGAAAAATTTTTCGGCCACTCCAGGAATTGAACCTGGGACCCTTAGCTCAAAAGGCAGACATGCTATCGACTGAACTAAGGTGTCTGATTAATAAAATATTAACTATAATGGTTTTTCAACAAGAAAAACAAATTAGAAGGGCCTCCCAACATTTTTTAAGAAGTTGGATTTTTAGCATCATCTTAACATAGGGCCGAGTTTTATCTAACTCGATTATTTGTTTTTTAGTGTTTGACACAGTCTTTTGGTTTTTATTTTCGTCTATATCTTACTACTATTTCGGTAATGGTTATATAATGTATCAAGCTAATTTGAGGGTAAAAAAAGGGCCCAATATTATGTTTGAATCCTCCTTAAATATTATTTATGTACACACCAATACTGTACAGCAATAGTTAAAGTATTAAAACTCACAGAGGGAGAAATGTATTTTTTACTTTCTCTTTATTCAAATAATACATAAGGTTATTTACACATACTTTTATACCATGATTATAAACATTTTGAATAATTCTTTAATTTTTCTAATAAAATACACAGATATTTCACTTTTAAATGGTGTAGAAATTTTACATTCTCTAAAATAGTTAAAAAAAAGTCATATGTTATATTGGTTTGAGAGTACCGTCTGATAATATTTACTAAATTCATCTGATTTAATTTGCTCAAATCACTTTGCACAAATTCAATTTAACACTTTACCAGACATTGTCCTTCCACTTTTGCACTATAAATCTGAGGTTTTAAATACAATATAGTGGTAGGTGTGACTTTGCTTCTTAATTTCAACTTAATCATTACTAACGTAATAGTGTAATTATGTGGATAGTCTGAACGATTAGTTAATGTCATAAACATATTCTATTGTGTATCACTAATATTTACTTGTAACTTTGTATTTCTTTGTTTTCCAATAAAGGTAATGGGCATTTGCTGCCCGGGTAACCCTCTCGCTTTTTCGGCGAGTCCTGCCGGACCTTCAACTGCTTTTTCTGTCACCTCACGATAGTATAAAAGTGGTGGGAGCTCTGGTTCGGGACTCAGTCGGATAAGCGGGAGGGTCCCAACAACAGAAAACAAGCCAAGAGATTTTTTTTTCAAAGTAAATAACTTACAAATTTAAAATACAGGTGCTTTTAGACGATTCACTCTTATGACATATTTTGTCATGTTTTCATGACCTGCGACCACTACTATTTTTTCTTTCAATCAACTTGGTATCATATTTTTGTTCAGTCTGTGAGTATAAGCAGTTTGTGGTGCATCTTTTAAAAAAATTGGATGCAGTGCATCTACTATATTTGTGCTTTGCACTCATTTCTGAGTGATACGTAATGCTTTATTTATGTTTTTTGCCAGCCAGCATCTATTTGCAAGTTAAGAAAAGACTTGAGTTTCACATTTCAACAATTTCCTGATTTTATCAGTGCTTTGGTCCCTAACCTGTTGAATAAGCAGGTATATATCTAATAGCTTCTAGCAAATTAATTTATCAGATTCATCATATGCATTCCTAGTAAAAAAGAGCACTATTTTATTAGTATATTTAGGTCTTTATAACAATACATTTAATTAATTTAAAAATAATTTATTATGTTACTTATTTTTACTTAATGATACTATATAGAAAGCAAGCAGATATATATTCAATTTTATATTTGGAATGATCTAATTATAGTGAGTTAAGTAATAAATCTTGTAAATAAAATTTAAGTTGTTGAAGGATTGAAAAGAATAATGCATTAAATTTATTGTAAGTATTATATGTTAACAAAATATCAAAGCTTCTTTATATCCTTCTAGTTTTTAAAACATATGCTATATTATTAATTATGAATTATTCATGCACAAACACAAATTAATTTGAAAATTTGTATTCTTTTCACACTCAAGAATATATTATAAATATACAAGTATAGTCTTTAGTTTATATGAAGTAATGTTACACAGTTTAGAAATGTTACCTTTTCCTAATCTTACTTAACTGCCCAACAAATGCTTTAATCCTTATATGGAATTACCACAGTCATGCTAAAGATACGTTAATATATTTTAGAAAATTTTGTAAAATATTTTATATAAGCAAATTATAATATTATCTTGATAAAAAATAGAACTGTAAATTAAATTTATATTAATTTTTCTAGTTTGTTATACTGCAAAATTTTCTTTTCTTTAAATATTAAAAAAAAAATATGTGAATTTAGATAAATAATATTTAAACCTGTTACAAACCTTCACACATAAATTAACAATAGTAATAGTAATAATAAATACATTTAAAACATGTGAGTTGTGACATTAAAATAATTAAATTAAAACACTACATAGAGTAAGATATATTATAAACTTATTTCTTTGAAAATGTTATGAATTGTTGAAATAAATTGATTTTTTTTTCTTTCATTCCTTAACTTAAAATTGGTTCCTTTCTCCTTATTTGTGTGGTAGAGGGTTAACTCTTAACTAATTCTTACAGTTTCCATGCATCCGAAATCTTGTAGTTGTTAAAATAAATGTTAAAGTAATTCAATTATAAAACAATTTTAATCAGAAAATATATATTTATCTCACAGCGTGTAAATCTTTTCTTTTGGTATTAATCAGTTTTATTCATCTGCCACAAAACTAATGAGAAAAGGATTAATAAAAATAAGGGATGGAACAAATATTACTATAACTTAGTTCTTAAATTGTAACCTTTTTAAAACAATTTTTTAATCTTTTTTAAAACTTTATGTATGTATTAATCTATTTATTTTAATATCACACATCAAATGTTTTAAATATACCTACTTATTGTTATTACTACTATTGTTATTGTCATTGTTAATCTATTTGTCAATATTTGATATAAGTTTATACTTGATCTATCCAAATATACGGTTTTTGAATGCTTAAGAGGAAGAAAATTTTCAGTTAAACAAACTAGAGTATTTTTTTAAAACTTTTAATTAACAATTTTATTTCTTCCTATGTATAGCATTCAATTCAGTTAGTCGAGTATACAAGGCAATGGAGGTGTTAAGGTTACAAATATATATAGGGGGTGACAAAGTTTTCAATTTTGGGTACATCTAAGAGGTATTTGGAGGATGTTTGTTAGATAATATAGCTGGAGGATGAATAATTTAACTATCTTAATTATGTTCATCATCAAATGTGTATTGTCTTAAGAATAATAATTTCTTTTGAACTAAACATTAAATATTTCAGCAAAGCTGACACAAACCCATGCATTTTATATCATATTAATCTTTTAGTTAGTTTAAATAATTTTAAAGTGACTAATATTATCACTTATTATTTGTGACATGACATTGAGTATGTTACCCGGTGCAATCTCACTATCATAACTTGTATTTTTGTCCAATCTCATATTTCAGTTTATCCCATTTTATTGATTGAATTGGACACGTCATATCATCTTTGCTGGCCAATAAGTGTAAGTTTTGATTTTAGTAAACAGTTATTGAATTTGTCATTGTCTTTATTTACAATTCTTTAGGGGCGTTTAAAAAAATAGCTAATTTTAAACATGGTTTCACTAGGGAGAAGTAGATTCATCTCAAGTCAATCGGCCGGCCTCCACAAAGCTAGGTTCAGGTATTGACCCAACCCCCACTTCACATAATCCTACCTCACAAAGAGCTTAAGCAGACTGAACATTACAATTACAATGCCTCAGTTATGTAAACAAAGGAAAAATGACGCCAAAGGCTAAATTTGTTTATTCAGTGAAAGGAGAATAGAAGGGTAAGTCCTACACACTCACCAGAAAATTGTAGGCCTCAAAGCTCACAATAAAAACACAACAAAACACATCTTTATTTAATTTATGGGGTACATGAGACCCCTTCTTAACTTATTTCCTAATGCTATAGAGTAAGTAACTGAAGAAGGAGACTGATGTAGTCTGAAAATTACATAAATATTATTGTGTTTTGATGTGTTTTAGTTATGCTCTATTTATGATGAACATTTTAAAAGTGAGTCGTTTAACATCTGCACATTTTGAAGTGCTTTTATCACTGATAATTGACATTAGTGAACTCCAGTGTTACACTCAACCTGACTTGTGGAGCGCAGCAAAACTTCCGTAAGGCTAAAGATTTGGTGTATACGTGTCTGTGGCCTAGACTAAAATATTTTGTGTTATTCAACTAGAGTGTTTAAAATTTGTAGTTTTTGCTGTTGTATTTGGGAATCGTATATCGGTACACACATTTTATTTGTTTTGTAAATGAGTCCATTCCTGCACTGGATCTAAAGGGCCAAAATCTTATAGCTGCAAACCTAGCACACATATAACTCTTATGATTCCACATGCTCATCTTAGAATCTCGCTTTAAACTATGAATGAAGAATTATCTTGAGCGTAGGACAAATGCACAATAGTGCGCTTTGATAAAGGTTCCAGGTTCAATTTTCATATACAGGTATCATTCTTCAACTAAAATTGGATTATGTTCACCTACCTACGAATACTTTAAATTTCCACCCTGTCTTAACAGTGTTCATAAGGGCCAAAATTATATTCATTGTGTCTGCCTGGACTTCACTATAAGGTTAAAATTGTATGAGATAGTTAGTTAAAACAATATTTGTAATTTAAAAGAGCTCCATAGTTTGCATTTACAAAAAAAACACTTGTTTATAATAATCACTGTTGTTTACATCTTATATTATACTTGTATTATTAGTGAAATGTGTGTTTACCTTCTTACATTGATAAACTAACAACTGGGGACTGGATGTTGTGTCTGTTCTAGTATTAAGTTAGATTACAAGACATATGAGGCTACGACAGGCCTAGCCAGCCGGTAGTGGAAAATATATGTCTTGAATAAAAAACTGACCCGAACCATAGGCTGGAAACAGTAATGGATTTAAAGTAAAGTAAGTTGAATTTAGACAGGTTTTACTATTTATTGCATTACCATGCGAATAATTTTAAATTTAACAGTGGGGTTCATGTCTATTTTAAAAGTTAGCTGATATTAGGATAAAATATAGTTTTTAAGTAGTTAATATCTGTATACCCAAAACAATTTTCTTCTTTCACTTTATTCGTGCCTAATATTGAAGTCTAGTCAGTCTAAATATAGTTTGTTAATTGATACTATTTTGTCCGAAACCTTAGTTCAGTTGGTAGCATGTGTCTACTGAGTTAAGTGTCCTGTGTTTGATTCCTGGCATGGCTGAACAGTTTATCATTGGTAAAATGGGGATTTAGCCTTTCATACTGATGAATTTATAGCTGGATAGTGTGTCTGTTCTATAATTAAGCTAGTCTATAAGTTGTCTACTGATATAATAAATTGGTTCAGAAAGTACACATAAAAATAAAATAATAGATACCATTTCAATAGATATTTGTTTGTTACAGTTTATGATTTGTGGCACCAACAACTTAACCTAATTGATAGTTCAGGAACACTCTCATCTCTGGAAATACGGAAGGCAACATCACTTCACAATCCATATATGAGTGATGGGCCTTACACTTGCCCAAACTGCAATAGATCATACACATGGAAAAATAATCTTAATAGACATATTAACTTAGAATGTGGAAAGTTACCCAACCTAAAGTGTGTATATTGTACCTATGTTACATTTCGTAAATATCATTTAAAAAGACACATTGCTAATCGCCACAGTCAGTGATTTGTTTATTAAGTTTGAATATTGTGGAAAATAAATTTTACATTGAAATTGAGTTAATTTTTACCTCTTTGTTTGATTCTTAGTTCTCAAATGGAATGTGTATAATTCAGATTACAAAAAATTGTTTAATTTCACATATCTCGAAAGTCTCAGCGATGTTAAGAATTAGGTAGCCTACTGGTAAAACCATAAGATATGTAATAATATAAGCTTTTTTCTTTCCACATATTTTGTCCATCCACTCCATTCTATCCATGTGACATGAAGGGTGGCTTTTTTTTACAAACTTTTTTCAAAGAAGGATTGAAAATGAAAATGCTTGCCCATTGAAATGTTTATGGAGGTAAGAACGTTAGCTCTTCCAAATCTTTAAATCTATGTACTTTTGCTTTATTGTAAAATATTTTACTGTGTGATTAAATATTATATAAATAGATATAATGTATTTTTCAATAACACAATGAAATTTGATGGCTGCATAGAAATGGTTTTACAATGCTTAACTTCTTATAGGCTATAATTTTTTTTAAGTCAAATTTGGACATGCTCTTTTATTTAAAAAAAGTTTTTATCATTTGTTTTAGTATTTTATGAGTTGCATAATCCTTTAGAATCCCATGATTATAATGTTAATGGCTAAGTTGATATTTAACATTTGTTTACTATACAGATTGTATGCAGATTTGCACAACCTCTCTTTTGAACATGATTTTTTTTATTGCCAAACATGTCGAGAATGTAACACAATGCTGCATTCTATCTTATTTTTAGTTTGTGAGATGGGTGATAGACAATAGTGAAGAATATGTCTTGTCTAGGCAAGTGGATTGGGCGCTGAGCATCAGCTGAGTAGTATTTTATGCCGCTTGACATAACTCCATTGGATTTCCTTCTGTGGGGATACTTAGTAAAACATTTGTACCCAGATACTTTGACCCATGTTTATGACCTCATAACACAATTACATGTTGCTTGTGCAACTGTCAATGGCAGCATGTAATAGATATCATAATGTTTCAAAATTAATGGTAGTTGTTAATGAATACCTATTATAAGCATAGATTACACTTTTTCGTGAAGAGAAAACTAAGTGATATTGCCACTGTGAGTGTTGCACCTTTCATTACCTTGCATGGAAGCAATAGTGTGTGTACTTACCTCAGTTGGCGGCAGTGGTGGCTCGTAGCTAAGATTAGTGGGGGTGCTGCTCCAGAAAATTTTTAGCCTTTGTTTTAAAATTGTGTAAAAAGAAAATGTATCCAGGAACATGATAAAATCTTAACCAAAAAACCAAACATTCTTTACTTACTTTAACTTAAATTGTTACAGTTCAAGATTGATCTATTCATTTAAAAATGGAATCCATTCTTCTTGTTTTAATTTGCGCAAAAAGTGCAATAATTTTCTCCTTGATCTCTGGATGACAATTGAGGAAATTTTTTTCCATTGAAAGTACTGCAAGTGCATTTAGTCTTTCTGTTAAATAAAAGAACCGAAAAAAAAAGAATCAAATAGAATAGCTGGATACAGAATAATAATCTAATTCTAAACTCTTCTACACTTTATCACATTCAAGAATATGGTACAAGGTTTTTAAGCACAACACACGCTGAGTAAAAAAGACTTCCTTCCACCATCACGCCAAAGCTGGCACTGCGAGAACAACAGTGCTCTATTTACCTGGGGGTCCCACCTTCCTCCCCAACCCCTCCTATGTGTGCATGCGCACAACAGTCAAACACCACGTTGCTTGCACTGTGAAGTGCACATTTCCATACAAAGATTTTTGTATATTTTTCATAAACTGAGGGATGGCTACTGAAGTACTTACATTAAGATTAAGGAATATATATTTTACTACAAAATAAAGAACGAACTAAAGAAAAAAGTACTCATTATATTAAAGGTTATCGATAATATCAAGTGGAAATAGGGGGTGCTGCATTTCCGCAGTGCTCATACATGAGCCACCACTGGTTGGCGGTATCATCTATTTCAAAAACTAAACATCAACCAACTTTTTGTTTTATAATTTTGTGTTTGTTATAAGGAATTACACTGAAGGCAATCACTACAAAGTTGTATATTTCATATAGTACTATAGTAGTATTAAACTTAAAAAAAAAAGAGTTTTGGTTTGAAGCTATGTACATTATATAATCTATTTTACATTAGGGTGATGGCCTTGGTTTTAAATTTCAAAAAATTGAACTGATAATTTGAATTATAAATATGGAGTATGGAAAGAATATGAAAATGAAATAAACTAACTAAAAGAGTGATATCTAAAACATAAACTGATAAATTCAACACATTGTTATTTAAATACAATTAATATGTATTAATATAATATAATATTTATTTATCAATTTATACGCATACAATACCAACCTACTTGTTATTGAAAATTAAAAGTGACAGCCACCTATGTTAATAATTTTGATATTTTAAAATGTATATTATCATTGTTAGAATTTGTGCTTTTTTTCTTTAAAATCTCTTTTACAATATATAACAAAAAATAAACGTACCATTGAAGTGTTGATTGCTAAAAATATACCATTTATTTAACTGTTAGCAGCCAAGCATGTATGACAAATTTAAGGTTTGGACTTTCGATGATAATATTTCATTTGAATTTTTGATGGATTACTTTCTTCCAGTATTTGGGACTAGATTAATCACAAATGGGCTTCATTACTCCTTTCAATAGGTTCATTTGTAAGAACTCTTAATGTGTTTTAGAAGTTATTTCCATTTTATAAATATTATTTTTATTTTTACTTGTGTAACAATACCTTTAATGATTAGTATATAAAATACTTTATATGATCAAATATCATGTTTTGTTGTATAAATTGTTAACTTTATATAATTATCTATACTATTTAAACATATACACACACTCAAACAGCTTTACGCGAATATGATACAAAGCCTTTATGCACATGTTGTGATTGTAATATACAATTGTGGTTGCAAAAGTTTCCCATTCAACTGACATTTTCTCACTTCCATCAAAATTCATTCATTACCTTGAATACTGAGTGATGAAAAACTCATTATTGGGCAACAATTAAATAACAGATTGGTCAAATAGTAAGCAAAGATTGATTTCGTGTGCAGGGTAAAATAATGAGTGAAAAATTGCTCTGGGCCCAAGGCGAACACACATTTCTCTTATCACCACGTTTTACTACCTGTTCAGGTTACACATCTATGAATCACTCTAATGGGGTAGGAATGAGTGAGGAAGCATTTTAGAGATAATATACCTGCATTTGTGTTGAAGGAGAGTGGGAAAACCACCCTCACCGGGATTCTAGCCTCAGTTTCATTATATAACAAACATTTCAATACCATTTTTTTGAAATTTGCATAGTGTGTATTTTAAATTACTGGTAAAATGTTTTATTTGTAGAAAAATATCCTTAACAATATATATTGTAGTCTTGTTAGTTTGAGGTGGATTGAAGTGGGGAGGAAAGAATATGGTATGATAGGTGACATACCGAAACATTTTGGAATAGTTTTATCCAGACATTCCATCCATTCCTAGTATTACAAAGAATTAAAGGAACGTCAGTTTCAGATAAGACTTAGATATATACGGCTTAACCTTGAAAGTATTTTTATATCATTACCAATATTAATCGTTACATAACTTTTGACTTTACTGATGTTAGCTTTATTTTATATTATCATTAATCTTAAATACTTATAATCTTAAAAAAATATTTTACAATAACTCACTTGTGCTTATTTTGAACATTTTTTAATGTGAAGACAAATTTTTTTGACTATTTGTTAACTCTTAAAGATTGAAGTATGAGTTAATGAAATATTTGTTATCATTATGTTATCCTAATTATACACCATTGTTCTCTTAATATGTTATATGTGTTTCAACATCTTATTGTTTCATTGATTAATATAACTCACAAACTTTTTAGCTTTAAAAAACTTTAAAAAAATCATCTAAGTTTTAACTTTATTCAATTGCTCCTTATTTAAGATTTTGTTTAGAATGTTTCCTAAAATGTTATTACAAACTTGATCAAAAATCATCTACAAAGTTACAGTGCATTGTTAAATAAGTTAAAACATAAGACATTATTTTTTATTTTAAGCAGTGGTGGCCCTCTCATTATAAAAATAGGTAATTTTCAGTGAAATCCCCAACTAAAATACCAAAAAATGAGAAAATAACCTTCCAAGTTTCACAAATATATGGAGTTTAGGTACAAATAAAAAAAACTTAAGCTGTCATTGCTCGAAGGTGTATTGATTGTTTGATAACAGAGTAGTTTTGTCTTGGAAAACCTGCTGGAGTATCTCCACGTGTACTATTAGATCAAAAGAACTGAAACAAAATTCCCTTCAACTCGAAGAAGCTGAATGAAATAAAGAAGCTTGTGAATTATATATCAGTGAAAAAACTTAACTTTAACATTTACATTTTTATGTGGTCTACTACAAAAATTGAATACAAACAAAACAGAAATTTTAAAGAAGAATGACTTAAATATATTGCAATTTAATGCGTTTTAACATTTTTCCTTTAATAATTTGGTTGTTATAATATACTTGTGATTAATAAAAAAAACATTGTTTAAAGAAATGTTATACATTAATATTGTGTTCCTAACATTCTCACGAAAAAGGCCATACATTCCAGAGAGATAACATTTTGTTAAATAATCCCATATTATTATTATTGCTACAATGATAATGCACTGCTGTAAGTTCAAAATCAACTAAATATTTTAGATTGTATCTTATTATATGCGTGTGATTTAAAACATATGACTAGCTAATCTTAATAATGTTCATATTTATTTAATAAGGAGTAGTAAATTATAAAATTAAATCTTATTTTTTATTCTTTTATTCCCTTCCTTATTTGAGATAAATAAGGCCTGAAGATGGTGTAACATATAACACCAAAACATGTCATAGAAGACTTAAGCTCAAATAAGGAGAAGGGAATAAAAGAATAACACAGAAGATATAATTTTATCACTAGTTAATTTTAGTTTAGTTGATGTCATGTTAGACTGCATTAATTCATTTCAAATAAGTTTTTACAAGATTGAGATGCCACATGTTCTAAGGTGTCACTATCATAGTAGATTATACTGCCGTTGACAGGGAGACCGAGGTTCGAATCTTGGTTGGGTATATTGAGGGTGGTTTAATTAAGTTAGATTAAGGAAAAACACTAACACATTCAGCTGGACATGACTATTTCATAAAAAAATATGTTAATTGAATATTAGTTCAAATAATAAACAAGGAAGAAAGAGACACAATCTTTGCTAGACAATCTATTTATGTATAGTCTCTTTAGATATATAACTATTTTTTAAATTGTACTAATAAACTAATCATTTATTTGTTGCAGTTTATGACTTGTGGCAGCAACGACTTACACTGATTGATAATTTGGGGATGTTTTCATCTATGAAAATTCAAAATGCAACATCAATTTTTAATCCATGTGATAATGATGAGCCCCATACCTGCTCAAACTGCAACAGATCATACAAATGGAAACATAATTTGAATAGACATATTAACCATGAATGCGGAAAGCTACCAAATTTTACATGTCCATTTTGTACGTTTGTTACATTGCGTAAACATCATTTAAAAAGGCACATTATTAACCTCCACAATAAATAAATAACTCAAGTTTATTTCTGTTGAGTGTCAAATAAACTATACATAGCTTTAAAAATATTTATGAAAGTTGGTTTTGAAGAAGAGTTTGCTTTCAAAATCGGGACTAGAGGGAACTTTTTTTTAGTCTTAGATCTCAAACTATTTCAACATTTAAAGGATGTGAAAGTACTGAAATTCAGTGACTCTATGGGTATTAGCAAAAGTGTCTGGTTAAATCTACCAGTGTCTGGCTACTCAATATTATTATTAATAATTATTATTTAATTATTTGGCAAGGAGTAATAAATGATACAATATTTTATCTTCTCTGTTGTTATTTTTATTATCTTCTCCTTATTTGATATTAGCCTTAGTCTTCTATGACAACATGTTTCGGTGTTATATGCTATGTACACCATCTTCAGGTCTTATTTACGATGATAGTTGACCATTACACTAAAAATTTCTTACATAATAATACCTCAAAATTTCACAAACCTTCTGATAATATGTAATTAAAATCACTGAAACATGTCAGTATAGAAGACTAAGGTTTATAGATAATAAGGAGAAGAGACTAGAATTAACAACAAATAAAATAAAATTTGACTCTTTATGAGTTACAACATAAACATTTAATATTTTAATAATATCTTATATAGATTATATTCGGTATTGCACTATTTTATAGGATAAGATTTTCTAATATGAAATAGAGAAAACTATTTTCATTAAAAACAGCTATTTGAAACCGCTTAGTGCTCATGTTTGTTACATTAACGAAAAATGACTAAATTGATAGTTATATGTATGAAATAAAGTGCATGGAGCAAAATTTATAGCATTGATTGAATAAAATAAATTCACCTGCCTTATTCAATTTTATGGAAAGTTCATTTTTGGAATATCATTAAATTGTGGCCCACTGTTTCTCTTTTCAAATGTGTTACTATAAGTGTACTCTCAAGATGTCCATGATGTTAATTTTTTAATTTACTTATACATTATTTTTATTTCCCTTGGACTGCAATTTTTTTTTATATATTATGCTTCCATTCCAATCTTATTGTTTTATTATTTCACATGGCATTCTTTTTGTGTACAAATCTGCTAATTTTAACAAGTGTAGTCAATGATTTTATTTAATTTTGAACACCAAACATTACTTTTCATCACTTTTTAAAGTCTATCAAAGGCTATTTGCTAAAATTAAATAAATTGACACAATGACTATGTTACTAAAGTCCCAAGAAATAACTAACTATGTGTGTGCAAAGTTTGATCTAACAAAATTTTTGACAACTAGGATTTTTTTTAAAGTGCTTATAAAATTCCTGATATTAAATCTCAGTTTTAACTCATTATTGTTTTGCACATCTCAACAACAATATTTTGCTCGGAGTTAAATTTCAGGCATTACATATTCCCAAAATTGTTTATTTTAAAAAAACTTGGCACACCTGGTTTGTCAGTGAGAATATACATTTATATTCTGAAAATGTCATGAAGTCCTTTATGCGTCTTTTGCTCATAATCTATCTACATATTTTTCACTCCTCACACAAAGGAAAATAGTCTACTGCTTAGGTATCTTCATTTGTCTTGGATGGTACTAAAGAGAATGACATGTCACAATCCTAAAAGTCACCCTTTTGATTACATTGTATGTATAGTTCTGTAACGATTTTATATCCAGCTGAAAAGTTTGGAACTTTGGTAGGTAACTCTTAGGATGAGAAATGGACCATTTTACAGATCTCAATTTCAGTGACCTGTGCAAACTTAATATAAACCACATTTTAGCCAAATCATGGTTAAAAAGGACAGAACTCATTATTTAAACTACCAAATAATAAAAAAAGACGGAATAATCAATTATTCATATTCTCTTAACACTGGCTTTTGTACTAAACTGTGAGCTTGTACTGAGAGTAAACATAGTAAACATACTAAAAATATGACATTGAAAATGTCCCTGCAACCATCACTAAACCCGCTTTTGTGGTTGCATGGTCTAAGGCGCTACTATCACAGTAGACTAGACTGCCAATGATGCAGAGTTCGATGTTCGAATCTCGTTCGGGTGCACTAAGGGTAATTTTTCCAAAATTATTTTTCACTCTCCCTTCATGCAAATGTGGGTACACTTCCTCTAAATATAACTATCCTCCCTAAGACCATTAGCATAATCAGTATATAGTTAAATGACCCGAACAGGTAGCTAGGTGCGGTGGTAAATATAAAAAAAAATCCACTTTGGCTTTATAAGTCACAATTCTCGCAGTAGACTAAACTTTTGATGATGGAGAACTAGAGGTTCAAATCTCGGACGAGTATACTGAGTGTGGTTTTTCACAGTCCCTTCATGCAAATTTATTTACACTTTTTCTAAATATAACCTTCCTCATCCCTGAAATTCATTAGCATAATTAGTATACAAGCGTAATAAGATGCAGTGCTCAAAAATCATCAAAACTACACCCTTTATTTTAAAGTAAATAGAGATATTTTTAAATTATGGTTTGTGTGTACTCACTTTTGCTAAACTGAATGCTGAACTATGCTTGTAATATATATTGCCAATTAGTTCTTGGTATGTTTTGTTAAACCTAGTAAAATTGCTCAAGTATGAGTAAGATTCTATACCAGAACAACATTGTCTTACTTTAGTGTCAATACAACCCTTATGGTAAAATGGGCTTAGTTAAAAGTTGAAATTGTCAAAAAAAATTATGGAATAATTTTAAGTATATGATGTATAATTATTATTAACCTTTGTGAAGATAAAATTACTGTATTTCTTCAATTCTAAGATGACATTGGTTGTAAGATGCATATTTACTTTCCAGTACCACCAACAGAAAAAAAATTTTTGATTCAAAGAAAATAAATAAAAATAAAACAATAAAATACCCTATATCCAAGAAATATTTTAATTTCAGAAGTCAATTTAGTAATAACAATAAGTCTAGTACCTTAGTTAATATTTCATCACTTGATTCTAATTAATACCAAAGTCTAAATTTTTCTGAGCCATCTTTATCTTTACTAGCCCATAATATATCATCTACTGAGCTGTCAAGAGCGTTTTCGGAAATAGAACTGTGATTCTAAGACTCTATTGTTTCTAAAATGCACCACAAATTTAGAGACATTTAAATGGGAAAAAAAGTGTTTTAAAATTGAAGAAATATGATAGTTGTGATAGTCTTGTGTATAACCCCAGTAGTGCTAATGAATTACTTCACAGATTAGAGTGAGCTGGAAGTTAATCTATATTGAGTGTTTTGGTAAAAATCTTACAATACTTTAATGTTAAAAATTAGCAACATATGATGTATTATTAATGATGTAATAGTTAGTCATATAAATAACAAATAACTCAAGTACCAAGGTAAACACATACAAACATGTGAAATAAATAGGTATAGTTTAGTTTACAAATAATGTGCAATATGTGCACACCTATGAATAGGGATAAGGAAAGTAGAATTTCAAGTAAATATATAAGCGGTTAAAAGTTTGACCAATAGTAATTAGCTGAATTGTCATTAGTTTTATGCTAAATAAAAGGAGAAATACTTTGTGGGAGTCTCCTAGCAGCAGCTGTCTTTGTCATTCAGAGCAATTTCACTCCATATTAAAAAACAAAAGCTTAATACTTAAAGTAATTTACAATATTATACAAAGAAGCCTTGTTTTATAAATTACAAACCTTTCTTATTAGAAATCAACAAAAATCATTTGTAATATTCTTTCAAAGAGGGTACTATCATTTAAATATAATTTTAATAAAAAATAATGATAGGTGAATAGGTCCACACAATCACATATCAAGAGTCGATTCACATCATTACATTACTGTGTATATTATTTATATACTTATTTGTTAGTAGCTATTCTTTGATTGTATGTTAATCTCATTTTGATCGTTTCAATACATTCAAATCTATGAATTAAACAATTTGATAAACAAAACAGTTTTTAGTGTTTGTGTACAAATTTTTTCTTCAGAACTTCATGATCATTCCTCTGGTGGGATATCCCCAAATATATCAAATTATTTTGGATAGGTTTAAGAAATAATCCAAAAAGATTAAGAGAATTGATCCTTTTCCTCTTTTCTTCACTCATTCCATTTATTTATTCATGTGGGCTACTTTTTTTCCCCACACATTCCTAGTTATGCCCTCATCAGTATCCTAGATTTTCTCAAATAGGTTTATTTGAATAGTTGTTCTTTACAAGGAGTCTTCCTTATTTTGAGTCAACATAAAATTAAACTAATATTATCCTTTTATTAAGATTGAAATTCATTGAACATGTTTGAAAGAAGATATGCAAATTTTTAACTAGTCCCAAGTCTATAAACACTTAGGGGGGAATATATATGTAAAGTTTCTAATACATGTTCATATCTAGGTGTCCTCTCATCCTTTACCAATTTCCTTTTTCTCCCTTTTGTGCTATTTGGTTTCCTCTTGGTGTTGCACGTTTCACACTCTTCCCTGATGAGTTCCGATAGAATGAAACCTAGGTTGGGGGATTGACCGGTAATGATCAATTTTCTTCAAGAGGCATCCATTACCTCTTTGTCATGTGGCAGCACCGTAAAGTGTGAACTGTGTTATCCTTTTTATAATAAAAACCATATACTGTTGGTTCCCTTCTATAATCTTTTTTATTCACCTTTTTTGTACCTTCTCCCAAATATATATATGGCAAACAGTAAAAAAAAAAGCTAGTTAGAGCTTATGAATAATTTAAAATTTCTGTCATTAAATAAAGCTACTTTATAATTTGTACCTAATGTTTTATTATATAATATATTTCTATGTCAAATTTTAACTTGAGTATACTCATTTTTTATTGCAATTGGAAGCAGCATATTTTTAAAAACTCTTTCTTAAAGTGTGGAGCGTTCTTTTAAACATTACAATTAATTTCTTTTTTCACAGATGCAGAAATGTACTCATATCAATCTGGATTGGGTTTTTCCTCTTTGGATCCACAAATATCATACAAAAGTAGAGATCATGCTGAAACGGATTTAGATTTTCTTCTGTCTGCTGAACAAAGTCCTGTAGGGCAACTAAAACCTCCAAGAAGTTCATTAGATGGAATAGTTAGAAATAGTTTATGCGATAACGACGTGCAACCAATCTACAAGTGTGAAAACTGCCACAGTGTGTACAACAAGCGGTACAACTTATTTCAACACATGAAGTTTCGTTGTGGCAAAGAGCCACAATTTCACTGCCCCTATTGCACACACAAAACACATTACAAACCAAATCTCAGAGCCCACATTAAACATGTGCACAAAAATACATGCCCCTTTTAATCACAATCATTTTTAAAAATGATAATGCTTGTTATAAGTGAAATTAAAAAAAAGTTTTTGTTACATGTATATTATTTACTTCTATCAGTTAGAACCTTAGTCCAAGCATTGTACAGGATGTACTTTTTACCTACTGTCACATATGCAGCAGAAACATGGACAATGAATGTAAGAGAGACTATAAAAATGGAGGCCATGGGAATGAAGTTTGTGGGGAGCGTTTTAGCTGTCACAAGAAGAAACAAGGAATGAAGTTATCCGGGGAAGAGTGATAGTACAGGGAGTACATGAGATAGTAGAGGAACCAAGACTGAGATAGTATGGACATGTAATGAGGATGGAAAAAGAGAAGATGCCGAAGATAATGTTGGTAATAAAGTATGTGGAAAAAAGACCTTTAGGTAGGCCAAGAAAGAGATGGGAGGAGCAGATAACAGAAAGTGTTCAAGTGAGAGGAGAAGAATGGAATAAATTAAAGGAAGAAGAGTGGTGGAAGGATTCGCAAAGATGAAGGCATTTTATTAAACTGTTGGAAACAGTTGACACTTATCAATATATTTACGCTAAATATATTCCCCTCCAACTCTACAAGGCATCCAACCAAGCTAGTTAAAAAATAATTTTATTCTGTAGGAAATGCCAATTTAATAAAAAAAAACTCAATCCATAATAAAATTAACACATAGTTTGATTTTTCATTTTAATGAGTAAAATAATTATAAATTGCAAAATATAATTGGTGTTTTAATGTGAATAATAATTTACTATTCACAAAATGTGATCGTCTAGTAAAATCATTTAGAAAAGATTCAGGTTTTCGATTGGTATATTTTTTATATTTTAATCCAACTTATTTTGACGCTTTTGATAAACTTTTAATTTTCAACATGAATTATGTACTTATTCAAATGATTTTGAAGTTTATTTATAAATATAAAGAGTAAGGGTTTATCCATAAACCACATAACGCGGTTGATTGGAGAAGGGGAGGGTGGGGCTCTAACTTCTAAATGGTGCTACATGGGGCGAGAGTGGTTACATCACAGTGTTATGTAACACAGATCTTATACTTAAATAAAAAAAATCCATGGTGTGAGCCCACATGTGGGCTCTACCGACCAAGCAGTTGCCACCGTTAGTGATGAGGTTGCTAACATTTGAAAATAGAAGGTGTCATGTGGTCAACACAACGGTCCCTCTGGTTGTTAATCTTGGTTTTCTAAACTAGAGCTGATACTTCAAGAAGCTCCTCATTTGTCCTCACTAGGCTGAGTTGTACTTCGTTCCAGACCAACTGCTTCACAGCCAAGTTTTGAAAGCGCCGCTGATAGAACCCGAGACCTCTGGTTCTGAATCCAGGAACTCTGACCACTAGACCACAGTGGCAGTCACTAAAATTCTTATGTTGAGAAAATAGTAATATTGTTCACGATTTCACCGTTAGTAAATATACTTGTAGATAACTTCCAGTTCTGAGTTGTATTAAATCTTAGTCCCTCTTTAAGTGTCGCAATAGCTTACCTATGAAATCATGACATTTACTCTTGATGTGAAAAGTTTTGTAACAGCTAGGCTTATCTACTTAGCATTAAATGGGGAGTGGGAGGGTTAAAAATGTCAATATAAAAATCGTGTGTTTTATAAATCACCCCTAGCTTGCTTATCAGGCGTCTTACAGTGTTGTCACACAAAAAGTATACAATTGTGGTACTATATACTCCAATACACCTGCTCGAGGGCTGAGGAGCTTCTTCTCTAACTTTGCATATTTCACGCTTCTAAGCAGTTACTCATATAACATTACATATGTGGCAAATTTTTAAGAAAGTGTGCATTTAACAGATTGGTACGAGCAAGGCTAAAAGGCTGTTGCAGTTTTATATAATACAATGTAACCCGACTTAGTGTAGTATTGACATTAGAAAAGAGGAAAAAATTTAATCTAAAATGAAATAAAGCAACATAAGTTTTATTCTTTAAAATAAAAGATGGTTTTATTCAAATCCACTTCTTGGACTTATCCTTTAAGCCTATTTGTATTTTACTACGCATGAAAGTTAGTTTATCATGTTGTGGCCAAAAGTTTGTTTCTGCTTCTAGAATCTCTTCTTTGTGTATTTCAAAAATCATCTGTCAATTCTTTTTTACAACAACATTGGAAATATAAAATTTTCAAATATTTAAAAATAATCTAGTTCCTCAAAACTTTTTAACACCACACCTAAACAAGATTTGTTTGTGAATATTGCCAGGTCTCTTTCAGGTTGTGTGTACTAAGAACTTTGCTGCTATTTCCTTATTTGGTGGTCTTGGGGTAAAGTGCTTGCCTCAAGACCTGATGTACACAAGTTCAAACCCAGCTGGGGTCAACAGATTTTTCTTGAGTGATAAAATTCTTTAACACATCTTACTTTAGAGCGGAAGTAAAGTTGTTTGTTCTGTTCTGAAATTTGAAAAATGACACCTGGACACGGGAATTGAACCCGGGACCTTTGGCTTAGTACGCCAATGCTCTACCACTTAGCTATCCACGAATTGTCCCGTGACCATGGTTATTCTTCACTCTTCACTCATATTTTTAAGGCAGAGTCTATGATGGACGTGCGGAAATCGTCGGCTACAAATGTGTGATTTTATTAAGATCACGAGCTATCAGATAATACAGCCACCTTTGACTCGGTCGTTGGATTAATGCTGCCACTTGTACAATTAATATAATTGTAAGGGATTGCATATTTAAGAATCAAATAGCCAAAGCTATTATTTATGCTTTTAGTGAGGATTACTCCATCTAGATATAATATGATAGCTAGATGGAGTAATCCTCACTAAAAGGCATAAATAATTGCTTTGGCTATTTGATTCTCTTTGTCCTGTGCCGAATGTGGCATGTAAATCCTAGAAGGTATGTGAAAATACCTTTCCCAGTAATATTTGAAAGCCCTTTCACTCTCGCTCATAGAAATGTTTGTGTGCTGATGTAATTATTAGGTTCATAAAGTGCACGTTAAATACCTCAAACAATGAAATAAAATATATTTCCTCATCCTCGCAGGATTCTTCAAGAAAAATCATCAAACTGTTAATGTAAAGTGATTTTTCTGATTGTTCTATAATTGTCACTGTTCTATAATAGAGAGGTATGTTCTAGTTACCCAATACACACCTACTCTATCTGGATCTACAACAGAACTAGCATAAATATGAAAAGGCATTCTCACATGCTCTGGCAATTTTAACTGGAAAAGCTAGAGCCAATCAGATCAGCTTGTGGCACTAAGAGAGTTAGATTAAATGTATTTAGAACAGGGCACTGGTTTGGTTAGCAGACATAAATAAACTTGATAATTGGTAGGTACTATTACCTAGGTGGGGAGACGATACAATAACACAACGTTACCTTAAAACACTAGATTTCACAAGCCACATGAACCTAGTGAAAGATCTAAGTAGGTTTTTGTTGGCATGTTGCTTTAACAATTTCCACAGCATTATTACCCGGGTAAGTGTGCTGGCCATCAATATTACTTATAAATTAAGTTTGTATTATATAATATTGTCTTTATTTCTTAGTTATATTAGCAATATTGCAATAACACATACTTTAAATCTCATATCTATTTATTAGCATTTTGAAAGATTTTTCATACTAAACTTATATTTTGCTTTTGTTAATATGTGTAGGAATTCAAATTTACATGTTATTATTTCTTACATAAAGAGCATTGTAATGATTCAGACAAAACTAGTTCATCTTGGTGATCACCAGTGATTGCACATCTCATTTCTAGGGGCTGTAACTTAACTAAACAAGTATGAAATATTTGTTAACATTCTTAAAGGAACTGAACTAGAGTCGTTTTGCAAAACTGTAACTGTCTGTTGATAAACTTTTATAAAAATATATCATCTAGGCCAAATATTAAAGTAGATTGGTATTAATTAACAACTGTCATTATTTCACTTTTAAAAGTACTTTTATATAAATATATATTTCCCACACAACATCTCACTAAACCTCTGAACCATATTTATTTTATCTACATTAATGTGGTAGGGATAAAGAAGGAAGACTTAAGATGAAATGTATCCACATTTTTATGAAGTAGGCGTGGGAAACTATGTAGGAAAACAAATCCTCAATATCCAGGGCTCAAACTTTACCTCCTTCTTACATTTAACCCACATGCCCACCAGTGTGGGTAATATATGTTTCTTAAAGGTCAACAAACATCTCAAACTTTAAATTGTGTTCAATTAGGTTTCTAGTCATTATGTTCACTTTGAATTATTTGAGTCATTCTTGGTCTTAGCACTCTTTCTGGCTCACATTCTTCTTCACAACTCATTTTACTCCGAGCTCAATGCTAATTAATTGAATATAATTCTTATTTGAAACTTTTATCAAACAGTTTAAAATATCCTTTATTTTTCAGCGTGTACACTCAGTTTACAGTGAAAGTTTACAGAGCTATCTTGATGGGCTCCACTATGGTCCTATCATATAAGCTGTGCCATAATGGAAACAAGTAAGGTACCTTTCAAAGTAAATAGCGTTTACTTAAATAATTGATTATTCCTACTACAATTTGATTACTAAGCTCACATTTTTTTTCGCAACACATCTTACTGCCTGTTCAGCAAGTTTACACTCATACACATGTGATGTGAATTCTACAGTTTGAAATGCTTTGGTCTGGCATTTTGTGTTCTGGCAACTCCTGCGGCCCAGCACGTTTTGAATCTGTCTCCATTAGTTAGAGTGGCGGCTACCAGGACAATGCTGTTAACTGTGCAAAGGTGTCAAAATTGTTTACATCTGCAGCTGAGTGTTTTGGTAATACATTCTTGTTTTCACTCATATTTTGTCTGTATCTTAGCCCTAATGTATATCTAGACTTAAGAGTTGTAAGGAGAGTAAATTGATCCATGAATTGTCAGAGTATTTTAAGCGTGTTAAAGTAAACACAGAGATGATTGAAGTAGAAAAACCTAGAGGCTTAGCGTAAGGGTTTATTTAGGAGACATTTCTGTGGTCTGATACATATCATTTCCCGAGGCAACCCGACCAAAGAGTTTTAACCACTTTAGGGAACACATTAAATGAATATATTTTAAAGTGATCACCTTCATAGAAACAGTGATTGAATATGATAAAAAAAAACACCTTTCTTTTGATACATTTTTTTAAATGCTATTAAACCAAAATCAGTATAAAATACAACAATTAAATGTAAGGTTTAACTTTATTAATGTATGTACATTTGCCCATCGTGATACTTGGGGTTCTGGAGACTATTTCCCATAAAATATGCACAGCTCATGAAACTAAATAGAATCGCTTACAATAAGTTGCATAGGCATGGAATATGTATTTACAAATGTATTTAAAAAAAACAACTAAATCAAGTGGAAATAAATACTGTCAATTAAAAACTGTCTAAAATACTTAACACATTTCTGTGCTTACTTAAATTTCTTTTGATGATCAGCTTGTTTATTCATACCTTCGTGTTCAGTATGCATGTGCACTTGCGTGTGTGTGCAAAAATTATCTTCATTCCTAAGTAGGAGAGCGCAGACTATTTATATGTTAGTACTAAAATCATATATAAAATTAAATAAGCTATCTTTCTTCTATAAGTATAAAGAAAAATTATTACTCTCAGAACAACTTAAAAGTGAATGAAATAATAACTATACTATGATCCAAATATAAAAATCAATCATAAATAATTAACAAATACAATATATATTTTATTTTTCAGATTATTTTTCATCATGGAACATTTATAAAAGGGATTTATTTACAAAACCACCAACAGGAGTTCCTCAGAGATCAACAAGTGCTGAGACCTCTTCTAATGATTTACAACTCAAAGAGCACTTCTTTAACTCCATCGGGGAAAGCCGAGAGCAAAACATATCTTCTTCTCTATCCAGCATATTCCAATCTCAGAGACGCGGGAAACAAGTGGTGGAAGCAGAATTGAAGTACAAGTGTTTGACTTGTGACAAGAAGTACAAATACAGCAGTAACCTGTCTCGCCATGTTCGCCAAGAGTGTGGTCAGCAACCCAGGTTCACGTGCCCGTATTGCTCCCATAAATCACATTTTAAATCAAATATTGAAGATCATATAAAGCGTAAACATGAAGTTTACCCTTAACAATACAGCAACACATCTTGTGCTGGTGTCTGTTATTGTAATGTTATTTGTTGGAGTTTTCTTTGTGATATTTTAAATGTCAGAGGTTTTTTTTACTGACATAATGCGAGACATAAAATTGCATATTGAGTTGAAAATGTTTTGATACAAAATGTACACATCGTTTGAAAAAAAAAATAGTTCCATTAAACACATGTATCGAAAAACAAACAAATTAATGACTCCATCTCCACCCAGCTAATAAAATAATGTGTCTGGTAATGAAAAAAATAATAGATTTAAAACATCAATTGATAGTTATTATTTGTTTGAAACTAAATGCATACTACAGTTGAATGAAAACAATTATAAAAGTTATCTTACTAAATACTTCTCCCACTTTGTATTTAGATTAACTTAAGAGTGCATTAACTAAACCATTGTTAAATTTAATAATCCACTAAATGAGGCTAGTTATCTCTTTCTTAATTTTTTAAAATCTTATTTTATTATTTTGTACTTACTAACAGATATTTAAATAAATGCTACAGAGCTCCACACAGAATTTCTCACTTTATTGTTTAAAAATGGAGATATTTCTCATAACTCGTAATATTTGTAAATGAAATAATATAAACTAGCAAACTTGAGCATAAATTGCACTATAATTATGTAAAACTTTTTGATTCCCGGTTTTAAATTTTATAATTTTATTTTTAAAGAATTAACATCTTCATTTGTATATTTAGACCAATAAGAATATTAATATTGGGTCCGCGAGGATCAACACCTCGTATTAAAATGTCGACTTCCGGTTAACATTTTTGACATGTTATTAGTGGTTGCACATCTTATGGTTATCACATTGCTATTAAATTCCTCATTTATAAATTTTGGCAAGTAAAATAGGTAAATAATGACTATTGAGTCTAAAATGATAGAAATAGATTATTGGTATATAAACATTTCCTCTAAGAGGTTGAAAAAAGAGAACATTCACTTTTTGAGAGACTTACTTATTTACTTACTCTACGGCATTAGAGAATATTGCATTAAAAATTAAGTAGTATCCCTTTACACCTAAAGCTCACAACATTGTATTAATATATTTGCCAAAAACTCGGAAACTATTTGTTATATAAAGATATATTTCAAATAAAAGTTTTTAATTCTTAGTAATATTACAAATTATGCAATGATAAGTTATTTAGTATCTCAAATAGTTGTGGTGATAAGGAAATTTCCGCTTCTGTAAAGTACCCTAAAATTCATTTTCATGGTAAAATTAAAATAGCCATTTTATATATAATATTAACACCTGGATACAAATTTTAATCAAAATTGTTAGAGCCAATTTTGCGATAGTCAATTTTTTCTCTTTTCATCCTTTATTAAATTACTCTTACTCTCAGGATTAAACAGACACACAGACAGATGGTATCACAAAAACCACTTTTTAAGATTCGGGGGGTCATGAGATATCGACATCCATCTATATTTCGGGTTAGATTTTTTTACTGTCTTAATACTTTACCTTTAGTGTTCGAAAAGTTTATATATATATATATAGTTGGCATAGCTTTAAAGTTATTTATTTTGTAAAAATATGTTTCATATAAAAGATTTTAATTATAAATAGGTTTTATACTCTCTTCTGAAGAGTTTTGATAGAATGAAACCTAGGTTTGGGGATCGGGTGATAATGATTAATATTTTTCTCAAAAGGCAGTCATTACCTTTTTGTACAGTGGCAGCAATGTAACGTATGAACTATGTTTTTATTTTCACTGTAAAATACATGTTGTGTTTGTTCCTTTTACATGTTTCCATCCCCCTTTCCTGTACCTTCTTCCAGATTTATTAAGAGTTTCTAAACACTTAATTTGATTAATTATCATACAATCTTATCACTTTTACATTCACCCACACATAATGTTAATATTAAAAAACTAGTGCTTGCCTATTAGTTATGTTGTATGCATTTTATTTGGTCCGCAGCCATACTAACTAAGGCTGTGCATCACTTCACCATATGTTGTGTTTTTATTGTTTCACTATTACTGATTTGTATTTTATTTTTCTAAAAAACATGGTTATACACATTGATATAAATTGATTTTAAACAATTTTTTTGAACCGCTAATGATACAAGTACAAATTGTATTGGAAATACAACACATTTTATGAAAGTGTATTTTAAGGCACACCTGTTTGATATAAAACATAACAGATACTAGTAATTTAAAAAGTTAATATTCAATGTATTTATTTTTTATTAAAATTTATAATGCTTAAGTCAATATTCTTCTTCTTCTTTCCAAGGCAAAGAATCACCCAAAAGTCAACATTATTGCTTATCCAAATTACATGGCTTGTAGTAAATCCCGTTTACAGTTCAGATATTTTTTATGAAAATCTACGCCTCAAAATATTCTCTTAAAGACCTCATTCCCTTTTTTTTTTACCTCAAGAACTCGGTCACAGCATCAATACATACATTCACTGAATAATTTATATTATAATATATAGATTTCAAGGTCATTCAGTAAATGTCAAATGTGGTTGGCTGATATGCAAAAACCAAAACTCCTGGACACAAGTGTTGTATAATTGGTTAATGGATAAAAATGTAATTTAACAAGGCATGTTTCACTAAACCAAATACATTATGTGTTTGATTAATATGGATTTATTTGTTTGTAGATACATCAAAAAGTTGGTGCAAAGATGGAAACTATTTCTTTTCACTTGCTACTGTCACTGCAGCAGATCAAAGTTCTTCCTTCATAACGTCAACTGATGTGCTTGACAACAACTCATTTATTCCTTCTGAAAATAAGTTTGGATCAGAATTGCCTTTAATAGCTTGTAAAAATGTATTTCAAGATAATAATTCTCAGTTGAACTTCAAATGTCCTAATTGTGAAAAGAGATACACGTATAGATGTAATCTACGGAGACACTTGCGGCAGGAATGTGGAATTGAGCCTCAGTTTGCGTGTCAGTTCTGTCCTCATAGAACCAATTACAGAACAAGTCTTAAGATACATCTCAAACGCATACATAAATATGTTCTAGACAGCAGCGGGGAACAAGTAGATTGGCCATCAACATCGACAAAACATGTATGACCGTGAAGAGATATTTGATTTTAAGATGAACATCCTGATTACATTAGACACAATAAAAATCTTAGTTTCAATAAAGTTCAATAAAATTAATGACATAAGATATCCTCTTTATGGACACGCCTCAAACAGAGAAATATTATTTTAGCAAATATGAATTAGTATGTTTAGTTTGTAGTTTACAAACAATATAACATCAATAAACCAATATCCAACTAAAACTTATTGTAACAAATGTACCTAATAATCCCATGAGGCAAGACATAGACTAGTATTTAATGTGCCATTATGAGACCACCTATAGCGGAATCACATTTGTACAAAGAATCTTCACTGATCTTGTGCAGACACTTTTTATTTGATCCACACTTAATTTTGCTTTTTGCCCAATGACTCACACATGATTCCTCCACGTAAACTAAAGAAGGTATGTCTAATGCTATAATAAATTGTTCAAAGATCTTTATCTGACTATATAGAAAATTGTTCTCAAACTTTAAAATTAAATAATTAATTTGACAGATTGTGTGTGGTAAAGTTATAAATTGTAAGATGCAGGCCCATGCACTTCTTAGGACAAGCCTCTACCACTAAATAGTAAAACATATTACATTATTTATGTAAATTAAATTGAATTAATTCAAACATTATTTTTATCTAAAATCAAAATATTTCAATGAATAAATTCTTATTCAAATTTAATCATACGATCTTGCTATAAACTATTAGTGCTATTGTAGAGCTATTTTAAATTTTTATCTACAGGTAAATTCTTTGTTAATTTAAGAACTTTTCTTTCTTTCAGACCTTATCAACTTTTAAGTATACAACTTACTTAATTGTAACAACTAAATGCTAAAATACAATATAATTTGCACAATACACTCTTAGATTGTTAGACTAACTAAAAAAGTAAAGCATTTTTATCCTTATAATCTGCCAAGCCTCTTATAATAATAAATACAAGTAGAGAGAGACTATTAGAAAATATATTCTTTCCTTTAACAATAGTACATAAAATAACCTCCCATCTCTAAGGTAAAATAGGAATTTATAATATATGACTATACAAGTCTCTAAATGTGGGTATGCTGTCTTCAAGTTTAAGTTTTTTCATACTAATCTTAAAAAGCTTGTGAGCACAAACATTGTAAATAACTTTACTAGATGGTATTAGAAATAAAAATAAAATTTGAATCTAAAATAAATTGGATTAAGAGCTCTCACTCAAACCACAAACTTCAAATCATTCATTATGAAACGTCTTTTTGTTTAACTCTCCAAAAAATGTTGTCTTTGTATTGAAAATAATAATAATTACACTATTATTAATTTTTTATAACCAACATAATTTGTTTTTTAAATATTACATAAAACATTTCTACATTCGAATTGATGATCATGTGGAAATACATAGGGTGTACGAATATTCAAAATTTTGAATAGTTTCGAATATTCGAATATTCAATTTGAACTCTGAATAGCAACTTCGAATACTATGATCAAATAGTTAAGTCATAAATCTCTTGAACTCTAGAATTCTAAACCTCTTTTTGTGAGACATGATTGCTAAACACTCGTAAATTTTACTGCTTGACATTTTATTATATTTTAAACATAATTTTATTACATTATTAACAAAATGAAAACTATTCTCAACTAGTTCAAATGTTTTTTTGTTGAGTGCCATTTTTTTTACTCAACTTCATCACATGATACACAGGAATTTTCCCTGAATTCTCTACAGATGGCACGAGAACAGTGGTTCCAAAATACCATTGTCATGCACCCTTGGTTTCATTGTAGGTTTCAATTATTTCAGGATTTTTTATTTTCTGGTTTATTACCATGTTTCAAGTGTAGTAGGAGGCAATATCACAACTTTGTTTCATTTTATTTTGTAAGATACCATTTTCACTACATTAATAAAATGTTTGGTTATTGCTAAACTCTCGTATCTTTTATGACTGAACTTATCTTAGAGCACAAACAAAGCACATCACAAGGGAAACACTATCCGCCATAGTGAAGTTTTAAGCCCAACTGAAGGTACTCTAGAGGGGAGCAGTCTAGCCCCCGTGTAAGGGAGGGAACATGACAACCTTGCCAATCTCAGTAGTCAATTTTACGGAATAACATTCTAGGGTTAAAGTCCTGTCTAGACCCATAAGTTTATGGTGGCAGCACAGAAGCATCGAGGAACGCTCTTAGCTAGATAATCCAGCGACACAGAGTTAAATATAGTCTTTTCCTTTGTTCAATAATGGAGAAGGGGTGAATACCGGTGTAATTAGGAGAAAGAAAGAGGTTGTGGCCTGCTTAGGGGTTGGAAGAAGGGGAAGGGCTATTTATAAAAGCAGGCGGAGAGACAAACAATTGGGCCCCATGTGACTTGTGCTTGTTCTAGAAGTAAAAGTGCTTGCATTGAAATATTTAGAGAAGGAGATAAATAGCTACTATACCATATTTAACGGCGTGTGAAAATGAAGAGGAGAGGGCATAATTGCAAGGTCAACCATTTGAGTGCTTGTCAGTCTGTTGTTAGGACAGGGAGATGAGCCAGACTTAGATTACAAAGGGCGCCAAGTCTAGAGAACATTTGAAAGATATCAAACCTAGAAAACATTTGAGGGGGTCAATCCTAAAGAACATTTAAGGTGTTTAAAGCCTATAGAACATTTAAGGGGTGTGTCAATACTAGATAACATTTAAAGGGATCAAGAACTAATTTTATCATTCATTGCTGTTGTATTTTAGTAACTTTATTGTTGTATATGCGTATAACCCGAACGGGTAGTAAGACGCGGTGCTAATAATAATAATAATATTGTTGTATAATATTTAAGTGGGAGAGGTATGATCAAGACTAGTAATAACTAACAAGATTCGATATACAGTCATTCCCTGTGATGAATGGAGTGAAGATGTTGCTTGTAGGGCCAGTTGGTGGCTTGGCAGTCTGATGTGCAATAGTACCTTCTGGCTCAGCGAGGAAAGCACCAGGAAACTACCACACTCCTTATTTCCCTAGTAAGACTTTTCAGTGCTGCCTAGGCTTTCAGCTGATAGATGGAATTGTTTAGGATCCAACCAAATTTTGGGTTGAGTACTAATCATCCCACAAACAAAAGTAGGCCTTGCATATTAGAAAATGAGACCTACACTTTGAAATAATAGAAACAATGCAAGAATCAAAATGTGACCCTGTTTATTAACTACCCCATTATTTTACTCTTTCAAATAATGTTTTAATTTAAAGAAATATAATCTCTACACTGCCCACTTAAACATTCTCCATGCAAATTTTAAATTTAAGTTTATTTCAAAAATTTGACTTAGAGGAAACCCGTTGTCTAAAAAACTGGATCAAAGGTTCCTCTCAATTTCCTGAAATTATGTTTTAGATTCAGTCTTTTTTTTATTAATACCAGGTCCAATAACAATGTTTTGAAGTAATTTTTTTGCATTTTGCATTTTGAATACCTAAATATAAAATCATATTTTCAAAAGGAATTTAATAATTTAAATTATTTTTTTAAAAATGTAAGGAATATCTACAATTTGATCTTTACTATTCGGTATGCGTTCGAAATTTTGATATTCAATTTGAAATTTTCTGATTCAATAAATAATCCTATTCGCACACCCCTAGAAATAACCATTAATACAAGAGAGAACCACTTTCAAAATAAGTATAAAATACAATCACACAAGTATATGGGGTGATAAGGGAAGGAGGTGAGTGAAATAAGCACATATAAACCACAAAGGGACACATAATCCTTAGATAAATAATTTCACTATTCACAATAACCCTCCCTTCACCTCTGACAAGACGTACATTAACCACAACTTGTGAATGTGTGGAATACCAGGCCTCACAGTGGTTCAGATCCTACGTTAAACTGTAGGTCCTCCATTTCATCTCACAATCACCCTACCATTACAAATTAGCGTAAGTGTGTATATCCCAAATGGGTAATAAGACACGGTGCTGCTAATAATAATAATAATAATAATAATAATAATAATAATAATAATAATATATAATAATAATAATAATAATAATAATAAAATAATATAATAACAACAAAACCACCACTATTCACCTTAATTCAAAAGATAGCTTAAATGTTAACTGTCTTTTTATAAGATCAACTTTTTCTTGGCTCTAATAAATTACAAAATAAATTAAAACATAATCTATACTACTTACTTAATATTAAAGTAAAAGGAGGTTATTCTTTCTTAAATATATTGGACAATGACATGCAATATTTAAACATTTTTTTAATAAGAAAAGGAAGATGTGCATGTATTTATGGGTGAGGGGAATTTTCCCCACTATTTCTAAAATTCTAAGCAAGAAATTATAAAATAGAACATAAAAATGTAAATGTCTAAAAAAAATATATGTACAGTAGCAAAATGTTTCTTAGAATAGATAATAAATATTCATTAAATGATAAAAGAAAATTACAATAAAATCAAGATGAAAATAGATTTAATCTATCATAGTATTTGTTTTCTTACTATTTTTTAAATTTAATCATTGGGTTTTCCCGATATCCTTTTTTGCTATGGACATATATTTTTTTCATTCTTTTTACTTAATGAAGGATTCTACTTTGTCTTGAAATCTATGATTTGTATGTAAAATATTTTTTTTATTTGTTGCATCTATGTGTATTTTCTATTTAAAAGTTAGAAAAAAATAAAAATCCAAAACAAATAGGTAATGATGAAGATAGAAACTAAAAATGAAATAATTTGTCATTTTATTCATGTTTATTTTACTACTGTCATGAACAAACATTTTTCAACTAATATTATATTTTGCTATCTTATGTGTGTAAAAAAAAAGAGTATGTTATTTAAAATAAAAAGTTTCAGTGATTTTTTTTCCCGACAGGTAAATGCATTTTGTTAACATAAAACATTTTATGTCTGTACTGTAAAAAGTAAATGTTTTTAATGCATTAAATGTTTTCCATACACATGTTTTGTCTATTAAATTATAAGCCTTATATCAAAATGAACTACAAGATACATCCTGCGGATGACATACCAAGTGTGATTCTCCAAAATGAGATGTATATATACTTCTTTACTTCATCTTAAATGGTACACACAGTGGTTGGATTCAAGAGTAGGACAAGAATAACTGGGCTAAAAGAGGCATACTTTAAAGGTTTTATGTAATTACGGCGATGGAGGAGAAGACAAAGAGACAGCTCTTTCTTCAATAGCAGTTGCACAAATATGAGAAAGGTGGTATGAGTTTGTGATACAGCAGATACTATGGTGTGGTACCGTGTGGTACATGGCTTTCTGCTCACTCTTTGTACCCAACACTCGCCGATGACTAGGAAGAAGTAGCTCGTGCTCTATTCAGCTGTTTATAATAACCACCAATGGTTGATTGAGTTTGGATCACTGAGTGGTGCTAAATAAATAATTTATCTGTAAATCAAATTATCAAATATGTGTACATCATTAAGCCTATAAATCACTTACAAAATGTATTAATATACATTATTAAATTACCTCAAACAATATAATGAAGTGAGAAAGAACTGTTTTATACATACATACTCATATATTTTTTTATTTATGACTATTCTAACAACATTTACTAGTTATGGTGGTCAACCACTGCAATTGGTTTCAGGAAGAAGAGGGTCTTAGGGTTAGTGATGGGGAAGGGGGAAGAAGGAGAAAAAGGGGTAATTTGATTTGGGTTTGGGGCCAGAAAAAACTTAAATATATCACTTGGTACACGGTATGCAAACGTGCGAAACACCACAAGTAACATTTCACACTGACTAGTACCACACTTTAAAATATTTCACTCTATTCAGTATGAGATAAACCACACACATAGAACAATTTGTACATTTTCACAAGAAATTATTTAGTTGGATTCATTTTAATTTGTAGTAAGGAGAACTATGAATGAATATTATAAGGAACATACTCAATAGAATGACAATTGGTTGATTGATTGATACATCTCTCAGTCAATTAACATTGTTTGATTGATTGATACACTTTTAAGTCAATTACAAAACAAAAGTTATGAAAAAAGAGGATGGTTTAATAGAAGGAAGATGGTTAAATTATTATTATTATTATTATTATTATTAGCACCGCGTCTTACTACTCGTTCGGGTTATACGCACTTACGCTAATGTGTAATGGTAGGGTGATTGTGAAATGAAATGGAGGACCTACAGTTTAACGTGGAATCCGAACCACGGTGGAGGCCTGGCATTCCCCACATTCACAAGATGTCTTGTCAGAGGTGAAAGAAGGGTTTGGTAATCAGATAAATCTGTGCCGGGGCCGAGGATGGAACCCCGGCCGCCAGCACAGAAGTCTGACACCTTACCCCTAGACCGCCAGGTCACCAAGATTGTTAAAACATAAAAAGTTATATGCTAAGTCAATATGAATTGATGGAAGTGATAGAGGATTAATTATTCAAGGATAAAAATTGATATGTCAGGAATTAATATAGGTAAAAAAATAGTTGAACAAGATTCATAAAGGAATGAAATTAAAAGAAAAATATTTTGAGAATTTATCGAAAAACAGAAATTGTAAATAGTTAGTGACTGAACCAGAGTTGTTATTTCAATGCACTGTGTTAACAACAGGGACAACACCTCAACCCCACTACGAAGACCTGAGGATTGCGTAATGAACGCCGAAACATGTCGTCAATCAACCAGCCTAAAGGTGGTACAAGTGTCTTAAGGAGTGGAATTAAAATAACCACTAAGGAATGTCTCTTTAATACACCATTCAAGTAACATCAAGTATTTTTTCCAACTACCCTTTTTATTTCATCCAATCTTTTATATTTAATCAAACTATAATATCCAACATATTAAAACCATATTGATTAATTTGGACGACACTTCTGATAATCAACAATATTGTAATTAACTATCTCTTTGTTTAACATATGTTTCTAACTTAATGACCTGATAACAAGGTTTAAACAATAATATATTTTAACCTTGTATGCAATGTTATTGTAAATTATACTTTCAATTTTAACATGTTTCATATGTAATTCAAGTATAATATGTTTGCATTGTGTAAGAGCCCTTCTTATCTATTACCTAGATTTTATTAATTGATTATTCATGTAATTTGTCAATTTGCCAACTTGTTATTAATCACTTTTTATTAATTTTATCAATTTGTTTGTAACTGCATAATTACCCTTGTTGACTTGTTTCTTAGATTCTATTAAATTGATCTTTCTTATAACTGTCTCTAGTAATAAATAATAACTACAGTTCACTCACCAACTATTTACAATTTATGTTTTTCGATAAATTCTCAAAATATTTTTCTAATAATTTCATTCCTTTATGAATTTGTTCAACTATTGTCTTACCTATTTTTTAATTCAAATTGCTCTTGAACAATTTCTATGTGATTCTTAGTAAAATAATCTATGTATTTATAAGTGATTATATTCCTAACATATCAATTTTTAACCTTGAATAATTAATTCTTTATCACTTCCATCAATTCATATTGACTTAGCATATAACTTTTTATGTTGTAACAATCTTCATTTTACTAAACCATCCCTTTTTTTCATAACTTGTTTTGTAATTGACTTAGAAGTGACTTAGTCAATCAACCAATTTGTAAAATAACTTATAGGTGTATCAATAATTCAACCAATTGTCGTTCTACCAAGAACGTTCCTTATTATATTCAAGAAATGTATTTCTTAGTACAGATTATAATATCCATCATCATCATCAACTGTTTCCAGTCTGTGGCTGAGTCAGTTAAGTAAAATGGCTCCATCTTCCTCTATCCTTAATAATATATTGATAATGTAATATCTAATTGCTATCACTAACATTGAGAAGAGGCCAATTATTGTATACCCGTATATTATCTAATTTAAATAATATGATATAATAAAACAAGTTCCTTAGAATAACTTAAAAAAAAGCTCTAAACATTACATGAAATGGTCCAGCTCTTGTTTGACAACTTATTACTTACTGTAACCACCAATGACAATTTTCGTCATTTTAACATGTTAAATATAACTACATAAACACAACTGATTAGCCTCATATTAATAAAAAATGATACTAGTGGATTTATGAGTGTGTACATTATCAAGTTTGTGTCACATGCCCTCTTTAATTATCACCATTCTCAGGTAAATTGGAATGTCTTTCCTATTTTTACTAATTAATAATGGGTTTGTACTTCATTTTAAGGAGTTGACATGACCTCTAAAACTGAAAGTATTATTATTAAATTTAGTTTTGATTGGAATATATTTAAATCATTAACTTTGTAAATGATTATTTGTTATAGTTGAAAAGCCCAATCTTCCTATAAGTATTTTGAATATTCTCTACTTTTGACTTTTGTTGTATTCACTTAATTTCAATTTAGTTCTGTACAACAGTTTTTCCAGTATATCACTTTTTTATATAATGTCATTTTTCCTCTCATCTCGGCCAATCAGAGCCATGAGGTTTTCCTTCCGCCATTTTGGATGACTGGCGTTCGCTCTGATTGCGTCCAGAAAAGGATGAACACTGTTCCATATCTGCCTACTATAATTAACCAAATGAAAGACCCCGAAAGTTTGGTCTTTCACTTCGGGACATAAAAACTAAATAAAATATTATAATCATCATCCTCAATATTTTTGAGGATAGTTTAAAAAGGATATAAGAAGGAGCAGACATTTTCATAATTATGTCTAATTTTGTTTGAAAAACTAATGGACCTGTTTTACTTTATAAATATAGCATGCATTTACAGAGCTGCATAAAACATATAAGCTGTGTTATATTAGCAAAAAATATTTTAGAGGAACCAAGCTGCTATTTCAAAAAAATATGGGCTACATTCCCAAAGTCTATACTTTTAGTTCAATACTATGATAACCCTTTCACCGCATATACACAGTTAAAAGAAGGTAATGCAAGAGAGTAGGAAAGGGTTGACACTAAACAATACTATGCAGCTATTAGGATACACAGTTTGTTTAGCTTTATTGGCCAATAGTAGGGAAGCTTTTGCAAGAAATGCAGATATTTTATTAGTGGCTAATAAGGAAATAGGTTTAGAAGTGAATGCTGAAAATACTAAGTATATAATCACACAGTGAACAAAAAGATTGGGAATGATAATTTAGAGATTACTGTGAACAAAATATAATTTGCCATAGTTAATGCGTTTGAATACTTAAGAAGAATTGTTTTAACTAGCAATATCGATATTAGATTGGAAATAGGGAGAGGAATATAGTCTGGAAATGCATGCTATTACTCTGTATTTAAGTTGTTGAAATTTTGCCTGCTTTCGAGGAAAGCAAAACTCAGAATATACAAAACAATAATTTTACCGGTTCTCTATGGGGGTGAAATATAGTTTCCTACCTTACAGGACAAAAACAAATTTAAGGTGTTCAAAAACAAGGTGCTTAGGAAGCTATTGGGTCCAAAAAAGGAATGAGGCTACTGGGGAGTGGTGAGGTTACATAATGATGAATTACATACACTGTACTTATCATAAGACATTGTTAGGTTAATCAAGTCTTGTAGATTATGACGGGCAGGACATTAGTGCAAATGGGAGATTATAGAACCTTGTTCAGGGTACTGTCTGGCAAACTCAATGGGAAGAATTAGATGCAGATGGGAGAGTAACATTAGAATGATCATAAAGGAGAGAGTGTGTGGATATAACTAGCTCAAGATAGGGATAGGTTGTAATGAGGTTAACTGGATATAATTAGCTCAAGAGAGGGATAGTGTGTAATGTGATGGACTGGATAGAACTAGCTCAAGATAGGAAGAGGGTATAAAGAGGTATACTGGACAGAGTTCAAGATAGGGTTATGGTGTAATGAGGTGATAAGGATATAACTTGCTCAAAATAGGAATATGGTGTAATGAGGTGGACTGGATAAATCTAGCTTACGATAAGGATAGGATGTATTTGGGTGGACTGAATAGAACTTGCTCAAGATAGAGATAGGTGGCATACTTTTGTAAGTGTGGCAAAGAAATATAGAATTCCCTAAAGCTATTTTTAAGAGTTACTAAACAAAGTCAAGATAATTTTATATGACTTAATTTTAAAAACTACATTGTTCTACATACAAATTCAACCATCCATTATGTAAATCACATCTTTTTATATAGTTATTATTTATTAAATAAGTTTTGGTAAATAAAAACAACTTGTAATTTTTATGAATTTTGCTCCCAGTCATACTCATTGTGCTTATTGTAATTTTAGTTTCAAGTTGCTGCATCAAACTAATACACTTAATTTTTTTTTATGTTCAGTCTTTAATTTAGTTATTTATAAACAAATAATAATTCAGTCCATCTGTTACTTTTTGATGGAGAAAGCGCACATCATACTATTGCGAGGAAAAAAACGTTTTTGTTTACTAACTTAAACAAAATGTTTTATTATTTTGAATGCACACACCAAGGCTCCATTAGATAGAGTAATAACAATGATTAAAGTTAATATTGTTTATAGGCCTTATAGCATTAGAAAATTAAACATTTAATCACCTAAGTCATGAGATATCGCTCAGCCATGTTGCACAACATTGCCTGGAAAGTGTTGATATGAGAATTTGCATAAATGTCCATCCACACAAACCTATCTATATATTTGAAAACCATTTTAGACCTTAAAACTCCAAGTCCTTTATAAATACCTTTACCTTAGCCCAATAATCTTCCACACTATTATTAATACAGTTTAATGTTATTGAATAGATAAATTTTTCTTTTTATGATTAAGAGTATAGTGACTGAATTGATACATACACTTCCAACATCTCAAAGCATAATAATTTTTCCTTAATGCTTTGAGATATAAAGAATACCCAAAGCCCAACATTCAGGTACAACCTTACACTCATTTTTGTATTTTATCTGAAATTAAAGATTTAGCAATTAGAATAACCACAAATAAATATCTGTTCCACAAAAATCCTCTTTTAAATAAACTCTATTCAAAAACATGTTTAATCACGTTGGACAATAACTCAATATTAATCACAGATCGAATAGCTGGAAACTTGATAAGATGGTATATTGAAATTTCACCTTAAATTAAATTCAAGCATCCAATATTTTTTTTAGTACACAAAAACATTTTTAATATTATTAACTATCACAACATTACAAAACTTAAACTTTCTAACTTTATATATGTAATTAAATAAAACATTTTATTAAGTTAAAAATTATTATTATTATTAATTTTTATTAAAATATATATTTAAATATTTTTGGAAATAGTAATAGAATAGGATGACATGTTTTTTAATCTAGATGGCGTGTATGTGAATATGGCTAGGACCAAATAATTTAGGGAAAAACTTTTTGCTTCTGCGTAAAATGTTAAATATACTAGGTTTAGTTAGGTTGGGATAGTTTATAATAATAAACATATAAGCTATTGTGTTGTTTATAAAAACAAACACATAATTTATTCTGTAACTTATAAGAATAAACATAAAATATATAATGTAGTTTATTATAATAAATGTAATCTATTGTATAGTTTATAATAATAAACATATTATATATTTGTAATTTATAATAATGAACATATAATCTATTGTATAGTTTATGATAATAAACATGTAATCTATTGTATAGTTTATAATGATAAACATATAATCTATTGTGTAGTTTGTAGTAATAAGCATATAATCTATTCTGTAGTTTATAATAATAAACATATAACCTATTGTTTAGCTTATAATAATAAACATATAATCTATTGAGTAGTTAATAATGATTTACATATATATATATATATAAATCATTATTAATATATTAATATATATTTTACATATATATATATATATATAAATCATTATTAATATATTAATATATATATATATATATATTGTGAAGTTTAATAGTAATAACATATATTTTATTGTGTAGTTTATAGTAATAAACATATAAACTATTCTGTAGTTTATAATAATATACAAATAATCTATAGTGTGGTTTATGATAATAAACACATACTCTTTTGTGTAGTTTATAATAATAAATATATAATCTATTGTGTAGTTGATAGTAATAAACATTTATTCTATTCTGTAGTTTACAATAATAAACCTATAATCTATTATGTAGTTTATTTATAATAATAAACATATAATATTTTGTGTACTAATATACTTTTGTACCGTTAGTAGCATGTTGGGGCATTTCCATTCCTTTAAATATTTACATTTTTCTGTGATTTAGGTGAGTATATTTTCTAATTCTATGAAACCTAGAAACCAGATTAAAATTTTATTTGAATTATTTCAAATCATCATATAAAGGAAGAATATATTTTCACACTAGTATGATGTACACTATTCCCCTTTTGATCATTAGTTTTCTACTCAGCAATCTCTTTGTTCTAAGGAGTTAACAAAAGTTGAGCATTCATAGACATTGTGTTAATCAACAAATTAAGTTATGCGAACTCCTAACATAGATTGAGTCCTTACAAACAAACATCAGACAGAGGCCAAGTTAGACTATGCTAATAAGAGACTAAGTGAAGACATTGGTATCTCTGTGAGACCTGTTATAACTATGCGAAGTACCAGGCTTAATTTTCTTTTATGAGAATAATGTTGGTACCTCTCATGCTAACATATTTTGTCATTTAAAAGTGAATCTGACACTAAACATTCTTTGAAATTCTCAAACCACCTTAGCACTTAAGAAACACTCACCATTATATTATAAATGAGCAAGTTCTTATCTTTTCACCCTTATTTTCTTTGCGATTTACTAATGGCTATTATTACATTTATATTAATGTAAATTATTAAATCACTACAATATTTTAAGCTATAGTAGGATTCTTGTATGAAAGAATGTTTAAAAAAAACACACACATTGTTTGCTGTCAATGTTGATTACATTTTATTTTATTAATACTATTATTAAAAGGTATTGATATTATTAGTGCAAAGTGATAGTTGTAGATCATGTGACTTTACATATAATTCCATAAAAATTGTTTCAGGAACTTTTATAGCAGCTACAAAATTTATTGAATTCATTTTATAACTGCTTTAAAGGTTTTTTATATCTGAATCAGCCGGTAGCTTCTGCTTACATTCATAAATATCTTTATAGTAAATTAAAACAATTCACATAAAATAAACTTATTAAACCCTTTTTAATACCAAATATTTTTTTACATAATATAACTTTTACTGGTAGATATTTAATAAGTGAAATTTTCTATTTTGTAGATTTGTTGTTTCCATGGATGGATTTTAAAGAAGAAGAAGAAAATAAAATATTAAGTCTTACTTTGCTACCCAGACATTCTACACATGAAACTGCAAATGAGGACCACAAAATGAAACAATTTCACAGAGCCTCGCTCAGTAACTATGCTAAGGGGGCTGAATTATTAAAAATGACACCTACGGCTCAGTCAATTTCATCCCTAATTGAGGCAGAATATCAAGAGGCAGACCTACTTTTGGCAACATCTAGATTGTTTTGTTGTCCTCAATGTGGCAAACCTTACAAGTACAAAACCAATTTAGTGAGACATTTGAAAATAGAATGCGGCAAGACACCCCAGCTTCAGTGTCCTTATTGTTCTGTTCAAACTAAACACAAGAGTAGTATGCGGAGGCATATTGAAAATCGGCATAAACATTAAACTACATTATTTATGAGAAACAAAATTATTTTAAATTTTATTCTTACAATAACTATGTGAATAAACTGAACGGGTAGATAGAAGCATTGATCAACAAAAAAAATCTGCAATACAGCTTTTTTAAATCACTGAAATACATGAATCAGAAAGAACGTTTTGAAAGCTCACAACAATAGTGAACTTAATTTGTATATAGACTTCCCTTCTTACTTAATATCTATTGCCAGTACTAAATACAATAACCGGTTGAAAATTGTTGTACATTTATTTATATCAGAAATCAAAATAACATTTAAAATCACTTCTTACTTCAACAATTTATTATTGGAATATGTTCAACAACATAATATTCTACTAAAATGTATGATTTAGCTAAATATAATTTAAAACAGTTTTATTTTTACCTTGCATTATATGTGTAATACATTTTTTTTATAATTTAGGGTTGGATAATATTATTTTGATTAATTTGAGATATGTAAAAACTAATTAAATGAATGTATTATCATTTTTCAAGTTTAAAAGTTTAAAGTATCAGCCATTGTTATGATACATTGTTATTCATCTGAATAATGAAAAATACAGAATAAAATTTTCTCACTACTCTCATGACCGCTCTAAAATAAATTCATAACTATAATCCATTGTTCTCTTTAAACATAATTATCACCATCATCATCTGTTTCCAACTTATGGCCGAGTCAATTTAGTAAAATGCCTCCATATTTATCTCTCCCTCCACCATTCTCCCTCCTTTAATCATGTCCAATCTTCTCCTCTCACTTGCACACTTTCTGTTATTAGCTATTTTCATCTTTTTCTTGGTCTTCCTTGCATTCACTATCCAACACACTTTATCGCCATCTTTTTATATTCTCTCCTTCTCCATCCTCATAACATGTCCATACCATCTCAGTCTTGCTTCCTCTACTAGCTCATGTACTCCCTGTAACCCTATTCTTTCCTAGATAACTTCACTCCTAATCTTGTTTATCCTTGTGACAGCTTACATGCTCCTCACAAACTGTATTCCCGTGTCCTCCACTTTCCTTGTCTCTCTTACATTAAATGTTCATGTTTCTGCTGCATATGTGACTAAAGGTACAAAGTACACCCTATTTATACATCACTTCCTTATGCTTCAAGGGCACTTCTCTTCTTCATTGCAGGTTTTGTACACACCTATCGAACAACTACCCCCTGCTGCCCTTTTCTTATTAGAGCTTCTTCACTTCCACTTTCCACCTAAATCATGCTTCCAAGATATTTTACCCGCTGCATCTTTCTCAGTTCTACTCCGACCAAAGCAAATAACTCGTACTGGTAGTAAGAGGCAGTGCTAAAATCAACTCCATTCAACATTATAGCTTTACTAGGCCTTATCCTCTTCCTTGTCATTACCCTCAGTTCATACCTCACTGTACTAAATTTCATTCCACACTCTTTCACCTCCTCATTCCATTCCTGTAGCGGTTCTCAGGTCCGCCACGAGAGGGGGACTATTGGTAACATGGTACCAGGTCCGGGACTGCCAGGAGTCTGGGCCCCAAGATCCAGGATAACAAATTTTAAAAAAATTAGTTGATTAAATAAAATAAAACATAAACAATAAGCAATAAAATACCCATCTATACTAAGGAATAGTACATGTCGTCTATCAGCATCTAATTTGCTTAACATTTCCAGGCAAGAACCACTTCATATATCTTTTAGCTACAGGCATCCAATCACTAGAATTACCAAGGGAAGACAATTCCAAATAATATCTGAGAGCATCCAACCTTCACAAATTTGCTGTAAGAAGCACACTCATTATCTTCTGAACACATCAAATTAAAAAAAAATCAAGGTCAACACCACTCCAAATAGCTTCTAGAAACAAACAATTTACAAAAATTTGCCAGGAGGAGAGCACTTCAAATAGCTTATAAAATAGGCATCTAATTTTCCACAAGATTCCAGACAAAGACCTCTCTAAATAAGTGACATTAAAGTTTTAAAAAACCTCTGGTAAAGGACCACTTCAAGTAGGTTATAAAGAAGTATAATTTTAAATAAATGATTTGAACAAGGGCCACCCCAAATATCTTCTTTTTTTTTGGAGTATCCTTTTATCGAACATTCGCCTATGGTCCCAAGGTTTCCCTTTAGCTTTGGGGTAATTGCCACTCAAAATCCATTTTTATTTTGATAAGCTAATTTACCCCCGCTAGACAATCAAGATTTCGCCACTAGTTAAGTTGAGTAGAACAAAGAGAGAGGAGGGCCCGGTTTGAGCATCTGGTGGGCCTGGCTGTTCGTGTACTTCTTCCTTATCCCCCCACACCATGAAGTCAAAAGCTAACATTATGGCGTTCTTTAAATGACGATACAACTATATTATAAACAAAATTAAAATTACTTCAAATGTATATTTTACATTCAAACATGATTTTGATTCAATTATTGTAATACGAGGCTCATCCAGAAAGTAAGGGGGACAATTTTTCTTTCAAAGTTGGTGCATTGGGTGTGTAGGGGGGATCCTAACGATCAGTTTGTTTGATCCTGTGTGTTTGTCGGCCATTTTATTCGATCACAGTAAATTCTTCCGATGGAGAGTTTGTCGCGCACTCTCGCCACCTCCCGTTCGTGAGATCCGCGCGGTCATCCGTCTTTTGTCTTTGCAGAACAATATCGCCGCGAATATCCATCGGAAGCTTGTGGAAGTTTGTGGTAGGGATGTGACGAGTCGACAACATGTTACGAAGTGGGTTAGGTTGTTCAGAGAAGGCCGTACTTATACGACGAGGCAAGGAATGGGAGACGATCATTGATTTTTGACGAACTTGTGCAAAAAATTGAAGAACAAGTGCGAAATGACCGCTGTGTGACGCTTGACGACCTTTATGAAAAATTTCCTGACATTTCTTGAAGTCTCCTTGGTTATATTGTGTCGGAAAAATATGGTTACAAGAAGTTGTGTGTGAGATGGGTGCCCAGAATGCTCACACTGGAGCACCGTCAAAATCGCATGACTGCCGCGTGTGAATTTTTGGATTGTTTTTGTACAGGAGAGAGAAGCTTTTCTGAACTCTATCGTGATGGGGGATGAGACGTGGGTGTGTCACTACACCCCAGAATGCAAAAGACAATCAATTCAGTGGCGTCATTCATCTTCCCCAGCCACCAAAAAGTTTAAGATGACCCATTTACTCGGAAAAGCCATGGCATCTGTTTTTTGGAACTGTAAGGGGGTCCTCTTGGTGGACTTTATGCCTAAGGGGACTACCATTCATGCAGAGGCTTACTGAAATACCCTAAAAAAACTCAGAAGAGCCATTCAGAACTGCAGAAGGAGAATGCTGACCCGGTGAGTCAGCCTCCTGCATGATAATGCCAGGCCCCACACCGCGCGAGTTTCACAGGAGCTGCTGACATCGTTTGGATGGGATATTGTCACCACCCCCTCCCCCCCTATTTACCCGACTTGCCACCTTCGGACTATCACCTTTACACTAAACTAAAGGAGTTTTTGGATAGGAAACGTTTTTCCAACAATCAGGAGGTCAAGGAAGCTGTGAAGAAGTGGCTTAAAGAGCTGTCAGCGGAGGTCTATGACACCGGCATACAAAAGCTGGTGCCCTGACTCCATAAATGTTTCGATCTCGACGGCTATTACGTTGAAAAATAGTTTAATATATTTGTGAAGTATCCTGTGAATTTCAATTAAATACAGGCATTTTTTGATCCTACATAAATGTTGCAACCTTACTTTCTGGATGACCCTCGTATTGTTCCATTATCGATTTAAACTACATAATGATTTTAAAAAAGATGAAAATATGAACATATTTCAATACGACAAAGTATTGTTCAATACTTTCCAAATTTAGGATATTTTTAATTTTCACTGTGAATACATTAAAATGTATAAAATAGTAACTTTAATATTCTTTGCTAGATGAAATAATTTGACAATGTGTATTTATGTTTTAAAATTTAAAAAAAATAAAATTAAAAAAATAATTATTATAAACCATAACGATCAAACAAATATCAGGAAAAACCATTTTTAGTCATCTCCGAGTGAACATAAGTTTAGTTATAGAAAAAATACACTTCCCTGAGTGTGGCTCTAATGCTGTGCCAAATGTGTGAAAAATATAGTTCATAGTAAAACTAATGTATCAATTCATAAAATAATTTAAAATTCATGTAGTTTGAAATAATTACAGCAGTCTCTTGAAAGTTGGAGGTGAATAAGACCAGAACAAGAACCAAATACATTATATATATAAATGGTTCATTAGTCATGTACTATGTTTGGAGTCATCCAACTTTGTTAATTGAAGTATTAAATATTATGAATCAAGTCATTTTATTTAATTTGAGCCACATTCAAATGAGTTTTCTATGAATTAATATGAAAGTATGTATTTTATAAATTTAATTTATATTGTAATTTAAGTCTGATAAAAACAGCCTATTACTCATGTATAATTTTCAAAAAGGATTGTTACTCATAACAAGAGCACAAGTGTTGTGTCCCCTTACATTTCCATTTAAAGATATAGGCTAATGTAATACTGTGTTCATAATTACATTATACATTTATTATTATTTTAAATTACACAGCCAACTATTTGACACTGGATTTATCCTTCTAGTCCCACAATCCTTAATACCATTGCTTACTCATGGTTTTATATTTTATAATAACTTCCAAAATAGTTATACAACACAAAAATTACACAATGACATCCTCAAAAAAAAACCAACTAAAAACAACACACCAGCAATTAGCTTGTTAATAACTTCAAAGACCAAGTATTCTTTGTATTTTAGTAGTATTCTTAGATCTGGGTATCATATTTTTTTCTTCTCCTAGAAAGTTTTATTGGAACAATGCACTATTATGCAGCCCTTATGGACTTTGCTTTCGACCTTTTTGCATGTTCTCTTCTAAGCAAGATCCTACTTGCTTATTTATTTATGCAAGAGTTTCTGAATTCTCATCATTTTTACTTCTTGAGTCTCCAGCTGTTCATCATATAGAGCACCAACACTCTTATTTTTGAAGTTTGTTTGGGTAATTAGTCTTATACATTGTCCAATCTCAGATGATTTGCACGGACACATCTCTTACTATCTTGAGCCATATTATACTGGGCTGCAAATCTTGAGTATTCCACCAGGTAACCATTTCAACACTTCTACCCTGACGTTTTTGAATAGAACTCTCATCATGCAGACTTAACCTATTTCGACCTTTCCAGTTTTTTTTTCTTTCTGTTTACTTCCTATACTTTTCAATATTCTCATTCACAATCCCCACCGGATAAAGTTTTAACGACTGTAATCTTGTACTGGGTTTATATCAAAGAAAGAGATCATGAGATTATTTACCTCTTTTGACGTGTGAAGTGTTTATATACACAAACAATTTGTGCTACTTTGTATTTTGCCTGCTTTTTACATTTTATTTTCAGCCACTTGAATATACATTGCTCAGCAGGGTGATATTGGGGTGAGTACACAATACACTTGTTTAGTTCTATTTGAGTGATAAATTTATTGAACTCATTATCTCAGAGATGGACCCTCATTAATATCGTTTTCAGTAGCCTATGTGTTGCAAAACATGTTCTCAAATTTTCAATTGTTTTACCTGTTTCTGCTGATGACATTATGAAAACTTTTATTCGTTTTGAGTTGCTATCTACAAAAATAAAAATAAAAATTGTTTCATTTTGTGTGAAATCATTATGGATTATATGCCACTTCCATGGTTGTAATAATATTAAAGTTACTATTTTCTACATGATTTGAAAATCTATTCCTGTCCACCACACATACATTTTGGCCAAAGCCTTAGTTTTTGGTCTGTCCTTGGTGAGTATCATGCAGTAAAGATCAATGTCTATATCATAATGATGTTGAAATCACTACTATCATTCCTCACAGTAAATAATCATTTTATACCAACTGTTAATTTATTTTCATGAAGTATGTCAAGAGTCCTTTATCATTTATAAGTGACTTTTTAGGTCCAATACCTTGGATAGGATAGTCTTTACTGATAGCCTTTACAATTTATTTATTTGTTAAAGGCATTTCAATTACCTGGAAATGGTTATAATGCGTCGACGTTGGATACCTCTTCTGATGTCTTGTATCAATATTGTATTGGTAAACCATTAAAATGAAATCTCAACATTGAATTCTTGTTTATAATGTTGGGAATCTTTTTCCTTTCTCAAATAATATTGTTAGTAATTAGCAATGTTCCACTATTGTTTAAAATTTAAATTTTATCTTGTAAACTTTGTAAGGTGTTTAACCAAGTACTTGTATGTATAGTAGTGTGACTATATAAAAACTCATTTAGGTTATAATACAATAATTAACCAATATTATCTTTAGTTTGTATACATTTTGTTCATTAATAATTTTTATCATCCCCATTACCAGTTTATTGTGTTCCTATAGAAATCCAACAAATATATAATGATCATAATTACATGATCATGTAATTTACCTGTAAGTATTAAATAATAGACTTTCATTATCTTGCAAGGTCTCATATTGTTTTATTTATATTTGAAATATATATGTACCAAGAAATTCATCTAACAGTTGCTACTAGAAATCTAACAGTCCCAAGGAAGCTGCAACCAGTGTCTGGACCAAGCACCAAATTAACAGGTTCACATATTGTGGGATTCTGGTATGAAAACAGTATTTAACAGTTACATAAGTTATTAAAACTACTCTCATATATTCATAAATCAAGTCATTCAATCCCTTGCTGTAACTTTTTTGTGGATAGTTTTGATATGTAAAATACAGTACTAATAATATAGTGAGATATCATTAATAGTTGGCCACAAAAAATATTTTATTTTCAAAATCTTTCTTACTTTCAAAATAATACACTAGCTACACAAATTTTATTTATAATCTGGTACGGTGACTGCAGCCTTCTTGCACTCTTTCTTAGTTTTGTGAAAAAATCTAATAGAAAAAAGCACATTGTTTTAATTCATTTTTTATGTTGTCATTCAAAGAATCAAACTAATCACTTTTCTATAATATGTTGTTCTTTACAGAGGAAACAGTGGCAACAGAAGTGTTTGAAGTTCTCAGAGGGTCTTCATTGGCTTCTAATTCAAGTGAGATTCCAGAAGTCACACCTTATATCACATCAACAACTTCATTAACTTTAAAAAAAGAAGACGTTTCTGATGATACTCTTCGTTGCTTCAACTGTTGCAAAATATTTTCTGAACCAACACAATTACATGCACATGAATTCATATGCGAAAATAATCTAATGTGTGTAGATTGCAACAGAACATTCTCCGGACGAAGTGCGCTACGGATGCACATCCGAGAAGTTTGCAATAAGGAACCAAATCTGTCTTGTAAAGTTTGTGGGCATAAGACTAAACAAAAGGGCAATCTGAGAACCCACATAATGAAACATCACATGATAACAAAATCTCTTGCTGACTTATTTATTGTGAAGGAATCTTAAAGATATTGGGCTTTTACTACTTGTATGGAACTCATTAACTGTAGTATAAATAGCTTATATCTAATATTAAATAATATTTTTGAATTTATATGCTTGAAAAAAGGTAAATGAAAGGCAGAATGGAACAAATAGAGAAACAAACACACGTCATTTACAATGAGAATAGGGACACAGTTTCTACTTAAACAAATTTTACCTTTAATACGCTTCAACTTCTTCAAGAGGGAGTACCTGTGCTTCCTTTCATTTTAAAGGCCACATTGAGTTTGTCTTCTTTATTTCTTAAATTGAAATGATTGCATGCTATTATTATTATTATTATTATTATTATTATTATTATTATTATTATTATTATTATTATTATTATTATTATTATCATCATCATCATCATCATCATTATCGGCATCATCATATCATATTACTAATATTTTTATGTAATGAGTCATCTTTGTAGGAGTTGAATTTTAAGGATCAAATTACTAACATTTAAAGTTAAGGAATTAACTTACAATCAATTTGAGTTATTGCATTAACTTACTAAACATATAAGTTAACAAATCGGATTATTAACTATTTAAGTTAATGAATCAAGCTACAAACAATTTAAGTCAGTGAATAAACTTACTAACAATTTTAGCTACTATACAACTTACCAACAACAATTTTAGTTTATGCATGAAACTACTAACAGATTCCATAAATGAATTAAAGCACTAATAATTTAAGTAAATGTAATGCATGAAAATATTGTGCCAAATAATTGTTAAATAACCATTTAATGATATTAGAAATTCAAATCCCTATTAAATTTAGTCAATGCATCAATTTACTTTATATTAAGTTGTGCATACATTTATGAAGTTAAGCTTAGTCTTAAGAAAATGTGCAACAATTCTAGTTATTAACATATACATTAAAATAAAATAAAAATGGTATAATTAATTCTGAAACTCAAATATGGTACCTATTAAGCTTGTGAGGTGGTTATGTTGTAGTATTTTCCCTACCTCTTCTCTGCCAGTCTTAGAAATTGAGTACTGTCATAAGAAAAAAGAAGGACTATTCATATTGCAAGTAGCATTATTCAAAATTTTGTTCAATTTTAACAAGAAAGACTGTTTCAATGTAAGTACCTAAGCCTTGGCATATGATATCTCGTTTTTACATAAATATAAAAAAAAATGTGATTGGCTTTTAAGTGTCTTATACGATTGTACTTTATGAAAACATGAGAGCATAAAATGAAAGAAATAACTCAACACTCCAAACACACACACACACACACACACATATATATATAATTCATGTGCTCTTAATGGAAACCTGATAAAACATTTTACACAATCATATATAATGTTAACATGTCAATTACAAACATATATAACTAATCTTCACAAAACCCACCTAAATCAAACAATTATTACTAACCCCTCGATTATTTTAAAACCTCTTTGGCGATGGATGCTGAGATGTGCTTGGTCATTTTAGAATTAAGGCATCTTTTACACCCGATGGTGCAAGAAACCTGTAAAATTTTCGATGAAACACACAGAATGGGACACCACAATACAAACGTTCATAGCAACATGGCAATGGACATGGCACTGTTAAATTGTTGGTTGTCCTTCATCGTGTATCAGAAGGAGTTATAACACTTATTGTAATAATTATTCCTTTGTGGAATTGAGATTAGTTACTACCATCGGAGTTACTTTACACCTATTTTAACATGATCAGCTCACTTTCCCCCTCAAAGCTCTTTCAAACACATTACATTCCTGTAACTCTAAAATGAAGCTTTTATGGGAATGGCTCTTTAAGCACTTTTTTCTTTTACACATGAAATTTTCTCCTAAAATGTGTACAAACCTTTTATGTATAGCCTGTATATGTAAATGCCTTAATAGCTTCTCCTACAGTTTTATAATTAAATATGGCCAAAAAGGTTGGCTTGGGCCTTTTTGACATAATAGCTGTTCATAATAATTTTTCCAGATCATTGGGAGATTTTTACGTGTTTATTTTTATGTCAAACTGTAACTATAAGAAAACATATTTAAAACAGATTGATTCTTTTCTAAATTTGATAATTGATCTAACACCAAAATCATAAATGGACTGTGACATGCTTATTTTATGTGTATTTCTGATCAATACTCATAAAATTAAAAATCGCTATTTTGATAAATTCTTGTTGTCATATAAAATTAGCCACCTTGACTAATTTTGATTTTTTAATTGTATCCAAAACATCTTTATCTGAAATGTTAATAGATTTCATATATTGGCACTCCTACATAAATATTAATAGAATTCCAAATGAAATTGAAAAACATTTTTCAATTTCATTTGGATGTTAGTTCTATTTGATATTATATTTAAATTTTAACTCAAAATAATCCATTTTATCATTAATATGCAGATTTTTCAGGTTTTTAATATTACCTTAAAAATTAGATACAATTTCTTACCAATATTTCACTTAAAAATGTTTGTTTTTTACAAAAATAGTTTTGTGTTAAAGTGAGTGAAATATAGGGTTCCCATTTTTTTTAAACTGGGTTATCTCCAAATATTTACTCAAAAAATGGACATTTTGTAAAAAAAAGGGACATACTAGAAATAAATAAAACTAAAAAGAATTTTTTTTTATACTTGATGGGGCATAAACAATTAGAAGATTCATGTTAAGGAAAGTGATGGACAACGTACTGAGGTTTGCACGACATCCAGTGAAACTCACCTGAGTACTATTATCTTAAAAAAGTGAAAAGGTGTGGTATGTAGTTTGCTTTTATTTAGTTAGTGAATATTTACTTTTCAATTAAGGGGTTAGTTTTCAAGCTACTTATCTTTTCATTCTTTTGACTCCACCCTGTATATTATATGTTGTACTTTAAATAAGATACTGATATACATATACACACATTAACCTACATAAATTTCAATTCACAAAATAATTATAAATCACAAATATACCGATACTTAATTAGAAAAATAGCACCTTTAAAAAATATACAATAGTCAAGATTATATTTTAGATTCATCAGAATATGTATCAGATTTATGGACCTGTTCAAGCAGTTTTTTATTTTTTAATATTTGGACATGATGTAGAACTCAGCACAAGAGAAATATATTTAAAATGGCTAGCAACCACTGTAGTATGATTGTAACCCGAAATTGATAAAGTAACATACTTCCAGCAGAAGCGTGGAGAAAAAGAATATCATCACCATAAGTTTTGCCAACATTGCCTTAGAAATTGGTCAACACTGTTAAATAGATAAGCTACCAGAAAGTCTCATTGGTTTCAATAATATCATTTTCAAAGAAATTAACATCATCATCAACTCTTTTCAGCCTGCAGCCGGGTCAGTTTAGTAAAAGGTATCAATCCTGTTTCATTCCACTGTTCTTCCTCCTTTAATTTCTCAAATTCTTCTCCTCTCACTTGAACACTCTATGTTATCTGCCTCACCAATCTCTTTCTTAGTCTCTTTTATGGACTTCATCCTACATAGTTTATTTTATCACTGCGTCATATTACCCATTCAGGTTATATGCCTTCCTACCTACTTCATTTCCATAATTTTCAATGTTATCCTTTTCTTTTCCATCCTCATTACATGCCCATACCATCTCGGTCTTTATTTCTTTACTAGCTCATGTACTTCTTATTCCCCCAATCTTTCCTGGGTAACTTCATTCCTAATCTTGTTTATCCTCGTGATAGGTAACATGCTTCTCACAAACTTCATTCCCATGGCCTCCACTTTCCTAGTGTTTCTTACAATCACTGTCCATGTTTCTGCAACATATGTGAGAATGGGTACAAAGTATGCCCTATACATCACTTCCTAACACTTCAAGGACACTTCTTTTCTTTATAGCAGGTCTCTGACATACCAATAAAACAACCCTACTGCTGTACTTTTCTTTTTAAATCCTCTCTGATTCCACCCTGCACTGCAATCACACTACCCAGATATTCTAAACTCCTTACCTTAAATTATTGATTCAAAAGTCATATTTTCCCATAAAAAAATTTAGTGAATATCTAAGAATATAATTACATATAGCACATGTTATTTCTAAATTATGTTTAAAACATATATAATGTTATAATTGTAAAATAAATTTAACAAGAGAGGTTAAAATATTAAATTTAGTTCCAAATAGTTGATGATTAATACTATGCACAGTTTTAATTTTAATCTTCTAATATTACAACTGTTCATTTGGTGTATTTTTGTGACCTAGAACACACACATACACACACACACACACACACACACACACGCACACATATATCTTAACAGAGACACCCAACTCATCTCTTCAAGTAGATCTTACTGTAAAGGCTAATCTCTAGGAAGACTTAACTATCATATCATTTTAAGATATACTGTAAAAATTCATGTACTTCATTTAACAATATAATAGGGCCACATTAATTGTTAATTTATTGTTTATCTATAATTTTCTTTTTACTATGGATAATTCCAACTATACAAAAGTTGTATCATTTAACTAGTTGAAAAACAAAAATGGTTTTAAAAGTTGTAGAATGTAGTGTTTTGAATATTAGTCTTGTGAACTTACAAATTAAATATATAGTAGTGTAGTTGTTTCTTGTATTAATTTAATTTACAGAAGTAAACTATATTGATTATATATTATAGTTCTCTATTAAACTATAATATAATGTTGGTTTATTGAAGTGTATTTTTCCTTTATACGCTGCCTTTCCCAAATGTATGGGATATACATTTAAATATACTACGTAAAAATAATAGTGTTTATTTGCATCAAATTATTTTAATGTGGTTGTAGAAATTAAAGAAAAATAAACTTATTAAATAAAATTTGAGTAAAAAAAATCTAATTTTTTTTTTCTAATTCCAAATGGAGTTATAGAAGTTTTTTAAATTGTTTTTATATAATTTTGAGATAGATAATAAGACTGAAATATAAAAAATTTATTTGTATTTTCTTCAATTATAGGAGCCAAAATATAGGAAAAAGATGTCACACCTTTGTGCGTTCAATTCTTCCCATAACCTTTCCTCTTTCCCTAAGTTTTGTTCACCCAATTTCACTTAATTATGTTGTCTTTCCTAATTTATTTGATCAATGTCTATTATTTTATAGTAACTAGCCAATTCTATTTGCTAAGCATAAATAGATTTTTTTAAATATACACACAAACATGGCCAACTGCTCACACATGCACTTGCAAACACACACACTCAAAATAATCAAATTATTAATAATTGTGGAAATCCACAAAAGTTACCAAACTATAATTGAAAAAGAAAGTTACTCTGTTTAATAAAATGGCATCTTACTAGAAATATTTATCATTGTAATAGTCACATAGCTATTTTAACCATAATACAATATGGTGCCAAAAAAAATGCTTTAAAGAGTTCCCAGTAGTGAATTGGTTGTTATTTTTAAAAGAGCTGTTCTAAATTGACAAAAAATAATATCACATTTAAATATACACAGTCACATTTAACTATAAAATATTCTTGAAAATTATGACAGGTTAATATTTTGATGAAATTGAATAATCCTAAATTTATTTTTTTAATGAGTATTATTCTTATAAGTTTAAGTTATTATAAAACTTAGCTTTTACAACACATATAACTTATGTTGGCAAGTTCCAAAGTTTCATAAAGATCATTTCTTTCCACTTTATTCACTTGAGACTACATCTATGTAACACTAACACCAGTATTACTATTCTAAGATTATGTATATATAATTACAAGTTTATATAATATATTATTATATAAATTATATACGAGTTTATTATATAATATTATACTATAGATATACAGTGAAACATTGATCTATCTTTTTGTCGAGATCTGAAAATACCTGATGAATACGGGGTAATGGTAATTGGGGGAGCCTACATAAAATTAATATTAACTATCAGATTTGCCTGTATGTATCAGTAATGGAAAAATGATCTCATAGTCTCAAACACATGAAGTTCTTTCATAAAACTCGGCACTGGTTCGAGTTCGGCTTCATCGTCATTCTTACCACCATCTTGCCTCTCCTCCAAACAACTTCTGCTTTCCAACTCACCACATATTTCTTCCACACACAACACGTTGTCTGCATCTGGTCCACAAACACGTAAGCATCAAAGTTCACGCCAGCAATGCTTTTCCCCAGTTGAACCTAATCTTCATATTGTGTACCGTCATCATCCCCTCTTCCCTCAATTTCTGTCACGTCTAACGCTCCACTTTTCTTCACGTGGCCACGCTTTACAAAATATTTCTAGATTGTAGACTGGGTCACTCATTTCCACTCTGAAACAAAGTGAATGGCCTTCAGGATGTATTATGTCTATCTTGAGTTGAAGCTCTTTCCTTGCGTCCATCAGACATACAGCTGTATGCACTAGCTGCTTCCTGTACAGTGTAAACCTGTTTGAAACACTTGATCAAACCAAAGTCCGGTGCAGTTAAGGAGCTAAAAGACCACCATTATATTCCTCCAAAAGGATGTGTTTGGAGAAAGAGTGGCACAAATTGTCTACAACTAGAAGGATTTTTCTGCCTTGTGCACTGAATGATACACCAGGAGCACTTAGAAGGTCTCTGAAAATATCTTACTTTATCCACACTTTCGAGTTGGTGTGGAAAGTCACAGGTAGATTCTTTATATTTTTAAGACATCATGGTTTCGCTGACTTTCCAATAACAATGGACACTTATTTGCCTGAGCCATCGCTATTTCTGCACAGTTGTACCATCAATCGTTCCTTCACACTTTTCCTCCATGGCAGGTATCTTTTTTCAATACCAATAGTTGGTCTGGCAAGTAAATGAAAATTAGACCTGTTTCATCTGAATTATAGATAACACGAGCCTTGTACCCCTCCAGCAGCTTCAAAAACCTCCCGAACCTGAGCTTTGTCGTATTGTCTCTGCGCTGCTTGAAGCGGGAGATACAACTGTTTGAAGCTAAAAAGTTCTCAATCCCCACTGTTGCAGCTATTTTGAGAGCCTTCTCATGCAAAATACTCCAATCCACAAGAATGATTGATGGTCTGGCAGGCTGATACCAGGTAAAGAGGACATTTTATAGCTCACTATGTGTCAACACCTTGCTTGTATTTCTCTTCTTTCCTGATGTACCACACTTATCAGCCTGCTTTCTGGTCTTTGTCTAAATAATCACGTTTAAAGTGAATGGTGGAAGGCTCAGTCACTTAGTAATGATAAAAATCACTGTTGATTGAACACACGGGATGAAATGGGTACTCAACTAAATGAAAGTGCGAAGTGAAATGAGTCACACTAATATACAGGCAGGTTTTACCAGTCAGACGAGGCTCTCGCCAGCACCCTTCCCCTCCAAACCATTGTTTTGCTGAAAAGACGCTTGACTGTAGCTTGCTATGCCACGATCCAAAAACATTAACTGCTGTTACTGATACTGATCATATAAACATTTGTGTGTGTCTCTTTCTTAAAAATGATCAATCATGGATTAACATTCTTAGGGACTAAAAATTCTGACTGATAGATTTGGGAAATGATAAATCAAGGAACGATTGATGCAGGCTTTATTTATATTGCTTGGATAGGATTTGTTCAGGGCCTATAAAAATTTAATGCTGGATCCATAAAAACAATAAATCAGGGAACGAGGTTTCACTGTATTTGATATTGACAAAGGATGTATGGAAACGGCACTTGACTGTCCTGCAAGCCAGATACTCGATTCTGACCACTTGCAATGAGGATAGTTTTTAAATTCTCTTTTATGGCAAATTCTGGTTGAGTTTTTTATATGACTCATACATACATTCCCCCTAAATTGTTCCCCAAATCAAGCTAGAGTTGCCCCACAAACAACATTACAGACACTGTCCTGGGAGTAAGGTCCAATCCTAGCCAGATATATTGTGAAAGGATTCTCCACATGCAGTTTCTCAGCTCCTCTTCAGGGGACTTTTAATGCATTTGATTAAAATAACCTTCCTCCTCATGTTTATGTTACTAAAAATGTTCTGATTTCATTATTTTGTAAAATAACCAGTGAATATATAGAATCACCAAAAGCAATGGTTTATTTAACAAATAATAGGATTTATCTAAATTTACCACTGATTTTATAAATTTCCCAATGTAATTTGGTGAAAGTTTGAAGCATGAACTGTATTATCTACATTTACTGGTGATTTTATAAAATATCTAGTGTATGTAGATAAAAATATAGAGCATTAATCCAAACTAACCTAGTCTAACCTAACCTAAGCTAAAATAAACTAGTCTTAGCTTGTATAAACTAACCTCACTTGCATAAACTAACCTAACCTAACCTAACCTAACCAAACCTAATCTCCACATGACTTATCAACATTCACTGATGGTTGATGGTAATTTTGTAAGCTCACCGGTGATTTTATAAAATGTTGGGTGAGTATGTGAAATAGTAAATACATTTTTTACAATTTCCAAATGAACCAGTGGCTTTGTAGAATCACTGGTGAATTTTCAAACTCATCACAGTCAGCACTCACTGTAGCATTTCTTTAGATAATAATGCCTTTATATGCATTTATATTTTTGTTTTATCTTTTGACAAATTTACCTACACTAGTTGGCAAATATTCGAGATGTCAAACTAATTTAATGATTTGTCTGTGACAAATTCCAGCCACAAATACTATGGGTTCTTTTCACTAAATGGTTTTCCACTCAATCCCTCTCTTTCTTTCTCTCTCTCCACACAAATTTATGTACATTTCCTCTAACATCCTCTCATCCCTAACAAATTTGCATAATTAATATATATTGATCAAATAACAATAAGAATAGATGAGAATCCTCCAATAAAACCAAACTTGTGTAAATCTATAATAAACGAAATTGTTTATTTGTTATAATGGTAATCACTTAAGTATAGTTCTTTTGATTATTATTTGTTAAAAATGAATCAAACTATATACATTAATTTAAGGGAATAGAAATAGAATGCTGACAATAAAGTAACTGTACCGGAATTTAAGGTACATTTCCTCTAAAATATATCTTCATCATTTGTTCAGATATCTGAATAGTCTGGATGGCTAATAATATATGTTGCACATAAAAACAACTTTTGGCACTAATACATAAATTATTACATTTTATTAAACTAGTTTGACTAAATTAAAACAAATTTTCAATTAAATAGTAAACTTTATTGTTGATGCTCTCAAAATGAAACCTATGTCTTTATCTGTGGATTTGTATGTTCTTTATAAGAACATAATAACAGACTTTAATTTATATTACTTTAAAAAAGCACTTTGGATTAATATATTTTCTCCATGTTTTTCTTAAAAAAGTTTTTATTTGTTTATTCAAAACGTTTTTTAAAAATCATTTTGAAGCACTTGTTTTATAAGTTTGAAATTTTATTTTTTAGGGACAGAAGGAGTGGATAAGCCAGACAATTCCTTAAAGTACAAAAATTCCAGACTGAAGGCAAACAATAACAAATCACCTCATGAGTGTATTACTTGTAAGAAGAAATTCACAGCAAAGAAGAAACTGGAGTCACATGTGAAAATTTGTCGTAAAGGGTACATTCCCACCTGTCAACTCTGTGGGTTTCATAGGATACACTATGACAAAGTCAAGCAACATATCGTGAGGTTTCACAATATTGACATAAAATATCATGGCTTTTACGTTGAACATCGATAATTCATTCATGAATATAATATAACTATATCCATACGATATTGAACTTCTCTTCCACAAAAGAGTATTAATAAGAATTTAGGTTATCTTAATTGGTTTATTCATTTATAAAACCAGGAAATCAGCAAATAGATACACCAACACTACATTTATTGCTTTTAAAATAAGTTGTTTATTTATTTATAAAAATGGTTTATTGAAATCTACCTTAAATTATTATTACTAATAATATCACGCTCATTTTGTAACTGAGCTCTAAAATATACACATTCATAATTTTTTTAAAGTATCAAATGTTTTATTGTTTTTCACTTGTGATTATTATAATTTTTTTCATATGTTTCCTAATCCATTCTTTAGTTTCTGTTTCATCAGAACATTAACATCTATAAAATGTATTGTTTTACACAAAATGTCTAGCTTTCCCCATTTTTGCTTCTAAGTCATCATTACCACTCAGATCGGTGATATGTAGAAGTATGTGGGCCTAGCTCAAAATATACAAAACATCAAACTATCAACAATATTATATTTAAAAGAGTGAGTGGGGTAAACCCTTTATCTATTCTAGTGCTTCCAACAACTCATGTGCAAACTTACTGTTGTTTTGGTAACAGTGAACACATCAAAGTCTATTCCCATTATTTACTATTAAGTATATTTTGGTTATTGCTCTTGATTTCTTGAGTAGAAATTGCATCTCCATTCTTCCTCTCTGACACCCACAATAACCTTAACATATTATAACCATTTCAAAGAACGTAGAAAATTTATATATTATATTACAAAGATATTTGAAATATCTCACTAAATACAGTGAGCCCCCGATTATCCGTCACTCACAGGACTGGGACATGGTTGGAACACAAAAAGTTTGGGTAGTAAAAGGAGAAAAAAGAAAAAAACTTTACCAAAAACATAAAAAAACAAGTAAAAACATGTTGTTTTTTTCTCTATGACATTAAAGTGTGTATCTTTCACATACAGTCTACATTTTAACTAAGACAACACAAAACAAAATATTTGATTAGAAAACATAGATTTATTTCTGTGGAAAAGTCTGTAATATTTTTCTCTTTTTAAGACGACATTCTAGCCTTGGTTGCTAAGTCTCTCCACTTCTTTAGCAACAAAATGTCCATAGGCGTTGAAGTAGGATGCTGCTCTATATACTGAAGAGCCATATCAAATGCTTGCTTAGCCGGAACTGTCGAATACGCTGAGGAAACAGATATTCAGAGTTCGAATGTGGGAGGGTCTACTGTACTACATATATCATCACATTTTAATTTCTTTAAAAGCTTCTAAACATTATTATAGCACCGACCAGTGATTGAAGGACATCTATAGTGTAACAATAGATCAGCATAGATAACTAAAGTGTTTTTTGTTTTTCCTTTAAAACTTTCTCTTTACCTGCGTGTACTTGATGGATAATTTATAAATTAAAACAACCTTATCCTCAACTCAACATTTAAAAATTAATCTTTTTTACACACCCTTAACTGTTCCATCTTCCCTCCGTTTAAAAGCTGTTGCAATTACTTGAAATCCATACTCTCCTCTTAGTCTAGGTAAATATATCATTAATAGCTAGTAGCTGGTAGTTTTAGAGTTAAGATTCATACATAATAAATCCCCAATTTTTGTAGCAAAAACAATCCCAAAACAAACAAACTTTACCTCACACAAACCTCTTCTAGGACTTTAATTGTACTGTTTACAAAAATATAGTTAATTGTTTCAAGATACTTCATTATAGTCATCGAAAACCAACACAATCAAACAAGATTTGTTAAATATCAATCATAAACTAATAATTTTGTAAAGTTGTATTTAATGATTGATGATTGGAGCGAGAAGCAATGAAGTCATAAAATATTGATATAGGTTACAACAGCAATTTCCATGTGTCAAAACTGAGATTTTGCTAAAAATTTATGTTAAATTTAATAAACCATGAAAAACAAAATAAAATATTTATAAATTCTAGGAATGGTATTAAGTAACAATCTAAAATATATATTAGTAACAAATCATGTAAACTTGATGATTACGACTAAACAAATACAAAATTTTAGATTATGTTATAGGGTTTAATCTCTATTTTTTATTTTGTGCATATTTAATTGAATGTTTCTTTGCTTAGTAGATGTAGATGTGATTATGTTTAGTAATATTACTGTACATTTTTTCTACTTTGCTTTGTTTCTATATGTGATTGAGAATAATAATCTCAATATTCAACCATTCTTTAATTATCGGTTTCTATCATAATTTTTCTTAGTGCATATTTTATTTAAACTTTAGCAGCCTAGATTATTTTTAACTTTGTAGTTTGTTATGGTTATATTATTAATGAAGGACAAACTGAAATTATCTATGTTTTTTTATAAATATAGTTTTAAATTATGAATGTAACTTAAAAACACGAAAGTGGTTAGTTTTCATATAATTAGATAATTTTCAAATAAAAATGGTTCTACTGTACTATTATTTTAAAACAATGCCAAAGTTGGTTTAAATTAAGATGACAGAATAAAATGTATTTGTACTAAGACAAGTTAAGGTTTGTATTCTAAAATTAAATATATTGTTATATGTAAATCATACTCTCAATTCATTTTATGTTCCCATGAAAATCAACCAAAGTATGTTTTCACCATGATTCTCCTCTTTTTCTAACTATATGTATCATAATCTTACTTTTGTTTTATTAAGTGTTGTATCATTTAATCATCATCTGAAAAATAACTCAGTAATATTACTTACTCATAGTAAAACAACAATCTCTTGTTTATCCACCCACCAAATAATATTCATATTTGACACGAGACTTACGTCTTAGAAACATTAACTAGACTGAGGAACTTTACTAAGTACAAAATATTCACACCTATCCTTGGCTCGCTAGCACTATGATTATTTATGTGAATGGTTATGGTTTGATTCCACATGCTGTGTAAATGAAGGTGTGAAACAATTTAGAATGTTGAGATTGGTTTGGTTCAAAAACTAAGTGCATATAGATAGGTGTGCAGGGTACCATGGTGTGTGCAGGATATGATAAAGTGTGCAGTGGGTTTCAATACATGTAATATTACACAACAGCTCAACCACTGAACACTTACCAATGTACCTTTCTATCAACTGACCTTTTGTTTTTAGCACTGTGCTTGTCATCAATCTAACACCTTAGCTCAGTCGTTAGCATGTCGGTCTACTGATCTTGGGGTCCCGGGTTCGATTCCCGGCATGTTCGAAAAATTTATCATTTATGACATGTGGGTTTATCCTTTTACAGTGATGAATTGACACCCGTGGACTGTACGTTGTGCCTGTTCTAGTATTAAGTTGGATTATAAGGCATATGAATCTACGACAGACCTAGCAAGCCAGTAGTGGAAAATATATAGCTTGAATAAAAAACTGACCCAGGCCAAGGGCTGGAAACACTAATGAATGTAAATGTAAAATGTTTATCATCGTTATCATTAAAAATATTTTATTTATCTACAAACAGTGATAAAAAAATGCAATTTTCAAAATAATATGTATGACTATATATACTCCTAGGCAATTAGATAAAAAAAAATCCAAGTCAAAACATACAATTGTGCTTTGTTTTTATCATTTTGACTAACAAAACTATTATGTTAAAAATGTGATTAGATAATAAATTATACTTCTACTTTCAGTTTTTGAATATAATTCTTCAAAAGCTCACTTTATTTGTTGATTATTAAATTAAAAATCCCTATGCATATTAGAAATTAATCTAGTAGATGACACCAAAATTTTAATTTTGTGATTAATTAAATGTAACCATTTTAGTTTATGATTGTGCTACTGCATAAGTTACCTCATTAAGATTACTGATGTTAATTTTATATTCTTATAACTTGAATTATCTCTGATACACACACACACACACACACACAATACTAATTGAAAAACTGTGACCTGGACAATGTATAAGAATAGCATTAGTTCACTATACTATAATTACTAGTATAGTTCTTATCGATTGTTGTTTGGAGGCGTAATAGAATAAATCTTCAGTTGGTAAGGTGTCAAGTGACAAATTTTACCTTTCAGGTAAATCAAAACAATAAGGATGTAAGCAAACTCACAAATAGACACGGAGGGATTGTATCAGTTTTGCCCCTCAAAGTTACAGTGTTTTTTAATTCTAAATAGAGTATACCAGGTAACTAGCCTTGATCGTACTCACACCCATGACAGTATTCACTGCTTACGTTAACGAGTTTGTTATTATGTCTAATGCCTTATATAGTGTTTGGGGAAAACAAACCCACTTTGTAACACTGGATGACAATTCTAGCTGAAAAATAATGTTTTAATAAAAAAATATAATTATTGATGTTTTTAATAACAAATAGCTTACAAAAAACTTTAAAGAACTGTACATTAATGTAAAGAGATGTGTGTGGGATTACTTGCATCGACTCACAGAAAGACATTCCTTTTCATAATAAATTCACAAACCGGGAACATTTCACTAAGATATGTGTATTTTGTGTCACTGCACAGTGTTTGGTTTATCTTTCATCAGTACAGCAAATAAAAAGTGGCTGCACAGTTTAAAGTGTCAGGCTCACAATCTATTGAACTGCTAATGATGGGATGATCGAGGTTTGAATTTCTGCTTAGTGCACCAGAGGTGGTTTTCCATCTTATTTCTGCACTAATGGAGGTACACTTATTCCAAAATAACCTCCAATCTTCACAGTTAAATGAAGTTGTTAATAACATTGGTACCCACATTGGTGGGCATGTGGACCGAGTGTCAGGCTCATCTAGTCTGGTTTGTATACGACGTCCAATGTCCAAATTTCAGGCAGGTGTACTGAGGGTGGTTTTTCCTAAATGGTTTCTCACTTTTGCTCCAGTCAAATGCTTGTACACTTAGCATAAATTCTACCTTTCTCATTAACATAATTATATGTGGATATTGTGGACAGTTAGCAAGACTTGGGAAAAAAATACTCTGGTATAGAACTTACTAATACAAAAAAAAGTTTATGTTTTTATAATGACTCTAATAAAAATATCCTTTTCTACTAGTTAAATTAATATATTATCACCAAAAGTAGAAATGATTATTCACCATCCCATAATATATTTTATGGACTAGACGACACACCAAGTAAAATTGAAATATAAATACATTTTACATTTAAACACATTTTACATTTAAACATATACCAAATAGCTTATTGTTGTAGATTGTAATTTAAATATAAACCTAACATTACACATCTAAAGAGTAATATTAATATAAAATCAAATTTGTTCAACTAATAGTTCCACATTTTATAATTTTGGTATCCACATTATCATTCTAGTTCAAGCCATAATGTTTTATTTTATTCAACCCATTAAAATCTTAAAATAAATAGATGAGGTGTTTTTTTTAAGTGAGTATCGTTATTCCGCGCATGCGCGTTGAGTACCTCCGTCTGTTGGCTATCCACAGACACTATTACAGAAGTATTCGACCGTGTTTACATTTGTTTGTGAGTATTTAAAATGGCTCAGTCAATTGAAAATCCTGCCGACTGTGAAATATGCTCTTTTATTCATTTGCTTCATGCAAAAGATGTGAAAGCAGCTTAAATTCATCGGCAGATCAGTTAAGTGTATGGAGAAAATATTATGAGTGAAGGAATGGTAAGAAAATGTGTTAAAGCATTTAAAGATGGCCACACGAATGTGCATGATGAGGAACGAAGTGGGTGAACTTCTGTCACTACTGAAGACTTGGTGCAGAAAGTTGATGGAAAAGTTCGAGAGAGCAGACGCATTTTGATTTAATCTTCATCTAATGAGTTTCCTCAAGTTTCAAGAAGTGTTCTTTATGGAATTGTGATAGAACACTTAAATAATCCTAAGTTGTGCTCACGCTGGGTACCTAAAATGTTTACTGAGGTGCGCAAAACCAAACGTTTAGCCAGTGCGTTGACTTTCCCTGAGCAATACAGTGATTTTGGTGATGCTAATTTAAGCCAAATTGTCACAGGCGACGAAACATGAGTGGCTCATGCTACGCCGGAATCGAAACAACAATCCATGGAATGGTGGCATTCATCATCACCCAAGAAAGTGAAGTTCATGCAAAAAATTTCAACCCGAAAAATCATGTGTACTGTGTTTTGGGATAGGAAGGCGGTGTTGCTTGTGGATTTTTTTACCTCGTAGTGACACAATACATTCGGAGACCTTTTGTGAAACTTTAACTAAACTGTGTCGTGAAATCCAAAACAAAAGGCGTGGCATTCTGGGTAAGGGTATTGTTTTGCTTCTTGACAATGCCTGTCCACATGTGGCTAATCGTACCCAAGATCTCTTCGCATCATTTGGCTGGAAATAACTTATCACCTTCCGTACAGTCCCGATCTAGCGCCTAGTGATTACCACTTGTTCATGGATTTAAAAAAGCATCTTGGTGGTCATTGCTACGACGATGATGATGATGATGACCTCAAAATGACCGTGTTGCAGTGGTTATCAAATCAGGTGGCAGATTTCTATGAAGATGGAAATCAAAAGCTGGTTGTACGGTATAACAAGTGCATTATTATTGGTGGAAATTATGTTGTAAAGTAGATCAAAGTACAGGCTTTCATGTAAAAATAAAACTGATTTAAAAAAGTACACTTGTGTGTTTTTAATTTTAAGACGATACTTACTTAAAAAACATACCTTGTAAATATAATTTTCTTTAAGATGTACTATAATAAATGCTATGTTTTCTGCATATTTTAGTTAAAAGTAGATAACTAATATATTTCTTCACAAGATACCATGAATATACAACAAAACATATGCAAATTGTTGTACAATGTTGATAACTGCAGGTAATAACAAATTATAAATAAATTTAACTAAGAGCAAATATGTATGGGTTTGAATAACATAAACTGATATATTTTTTTACTGCGCAACTCTCAAAATAATCTACAATGTATTTTTCTCTATGATCATTATTATTTTAACTGACTGTGACCACAAATACATTTAAAAGAGTTAGAACAAAATTTCATGATTTTAGAATAAGTGCATAGTTAGTTATAAGCCATGCATTCTACAGGAACCTAATAATATTAGTACTATTATGATTAGAATTTGCATATCATTCTTAAGATTTAAAATTAATTCCTTTCCAGAGGCTACCTATAAATATGTGTTAAGTGTATGTATTCACTCACATGTATGTAAGGTGTATATGATTAAATTAAACTAAGCACATTACATATGTAAGTGGTGTAGTCTACAAATAGGTAACCACTTAATCAAAATTAATTTCAATTCTTAGAAATAATATTCAAATTCTAATAACAACACTACCATTCATATGCATATATATTTTACAGGGTAATTGTTAAATCAGCCTTTTTTTTAATAAGCCTAGGTTTTTTTACACAAAATTTTACCTTTTTGTCAAAAAAAAATTCATCTCACCTAGGTCATTTTTTTTTAATACGGCTATAGACCTCCAGCCTTAATGTAATGGAAACATTTAAAGAAAGAAAGGTTGTCAAATCTTCAGTCATTTTATAAAAAGACTAACTCATCCAGCCTTATTGTTAAACTTCCCCAGCCGCTGGGAGTGCTGACCTCTCTCTGATGCAGGCGTTTGTTTGACAAAACAATGGCCCCTCTGTCAACAAGTGTGGAGTTTGATTCACAGGATGGTTTTTCATCTATTTCAATCTCAACTGAAAGTTTTTAGGTAATAGAGTTAATGAGTTGAATGATATAACAAGTTCTACAAGGGAAGAAACTGAAGAAACCCTGGACCAAACAGTGCATGTTGGAGGTTATGCAGTCGGTAAGTGATTTCGACCATAATTGGGCAACGAATGCTTCACCGTATCATTTTATCACCAAGTATGTAGTTATGGTTGCTGGAGGAGAAGCACATTTGATAATTAACCATAAAGATTGGAGTGAACCAATAAATATTATTCTACCCCTCGATGAGCACTATGCAAAATTGTTAGAGGATCATAAGACGTATGGCCATGTAGGTCGAAATGAAATAGTCTATGCTCTAAAAGATAAGTTTTAGTTCCAAAGTCTGTGATTGAAATATTTGTTGCCATTTGTCGAGTTAGCTTGAAGAACAGGTATCAACGTTGACAGATTGTCTCAAAAGGATTTTAATGTAAGAGGGCAGGTTGATTGACTTGACCTCCAGTTACTCGCTGATGAACAGTTTCTAAATCGCCAATATAGTGCCACTAAATTGGTTCATTTAAGGCAAATGCACTCTAAAAGAACAGCAGAGGTGGACTTAGAATTTCTCAACATATTTCTCGAATTTGGAGTTAAATCCTTCAATTGGTCACAAATTTGTGGCAGGCATCACCCAGGATTTGATATCACTCAGGCCAAATATAAAATTGTACACAGACTTCACATCGTTCTTAGATTCAAGGGAGGCTAAAAATAACCTATAAAAATGTCCAAAACATGCTTTGTGCTACGATGCAGGACAACATCTCAACAAAGTGGAGCATTGAATGCTACTTTGTACATGGCAGAAGAACTCCTTTCTACATCAGATCATTGAGAGATACCTATACCAAGCACTTTTTGGTTGCAATCCCAATATCGAACTCAATAACAGAGGACTCCCAAACATAGTTCTTGACAAACTCACCATTAAAGGAGAATTAGAGGGTATCTTCAACACTCAAGCTTGCACTAGAGAGACAGAACAAGGGTCTGTGATTGCAAGCATATTAGGAGAATGTTGAAGGAAAAATAGTAAACTTTAGAAACAGAGTGTACAGTGTTGGAACGTTAGCGGGAATAATTAAAAACTGGTTTCCACAAAATGAAATTAAGCCATCAACATCTTTATTTACTTGGACTGTTCCAGATGAAACCATTTCGCTATGAGAGGCAATAGATTATCAATCATTGTTTGGAGGATAGGCCTTCCAAAAGTGTCTTTGCAAGCCTTCACTGCTGCACAAAGAGATGTGCTTGCAACAAAAGTGAACTCAAGTGCAATCCAAGGTGTCATTCAAGTCCAAAGCCTAGGAAATTCCATTTAACAGTTTGTTTGTAATTCAAATATAAATATTGTAAAATATAACAACACAGATGATTAATTGTTGAAGCCATTTGAGTCCATTTTAAATGTCACACGTTAAAATTATTTTGTATTTAGAATATTTGCTTGTATTCATTTCTAACATCTATATCTCCCCTTTTTTTTTTTCAGAATCATCAGAAATGGCCTATCTTCCTGATAAATTAAAAATAAATAGTTCCTTCAAAAAGAATAAATCAAGATTGGACTACAATGTGGTTGCTATTGAAGATAATTCTTATGTCTTTCAATGTCCGATGTGCAATAACATTTATCGACACAGCAGGTCTTATCGCAGACATGTAAAGGAAGAATGTGGCAAGGTTCCTAGTTACTCATGTCGGTTGTGTGGGCATATGGCAAAACAAAAAGGAAATCTTAAACTACACATTATTCGACATCATAATATAGATAAAGATATTGTAAATTATTATATTGTAAATACATTTGTGTAAGCATTTTAGTTTGTTTCGCAGATTAAGGTTCATTATGATTTGAATAAATGATAAGAATAATATGCAAACAATACAGAATTATTTTAAATTCTGCTACATATTCTGGTTATACCAAATATGTAAGCTTAGCTTTTTTATCCAAGAAATTAAAATTTTTAAACTAAGTTTATGTGTATATATTTGGAAGAAGATATAGGAAATGTGGATATAAAATTATTCCAGAAGATAAATGGTTTGAATCAGAGTTTTAGGTGAATTTGTTTTGACAACCATTTTATATGTAAAAAAAGGTGCATTTTCCAAAAATACCAGTCTTATAATATCTACATGCAAAATTGCACTTTTGTTCTATTTTGACCACATTTGGCCATAATACTTATTTCTTTATGGGAAAAAAAAAATTCAGAAATGGCCTATCTTCCTGATAAATTAAAAATAAATAGTTCCTTCAAAAAGAATAAATCAAGATTGGACTACAATGTGGTTGCTATTGAAGATAATTCTTATGTCTTTCAATGTCCGATGTGCAATAACATTTATCGACACAGCAGGTCTTATCGCAGACATGTAAAGGAAGAATGTGGCAAGGTTCCTAGTTACTCATGTCGGTTGTGTGGGCATATGGCAAAACAAAAAGGAAATCTTAAACTACACATTATTCGACATCATAATATAGATAAAGATATTGTAAATTATTATATTGTAAATACATTTGTGTAAGCATTTTAGTTTGTTTCGCAGATTAAGGTTCATTATGATTTGAATAAATGATAAGAATAATATGCAAACAATACAGAATTATTTTAAATTCTGCTACATATTCTGGTTATACCAAATATGTAAGCTTAGCTTTTTTATCCAAGAAATTAAAATTTTTAAACTAAGTTTATGTGTATATATTTGGAAGAAGATATAGGAAATGTGGATATAAAATTATTCCAGAAGATAAATGGTTTGAATCAGAGTTTTAGGTGAATTTGTTTTGACAACCATTTTATATGTAAAAAAAGGTGCATTTTCCAAAAATACCAGTCTTATAATATCTACATGCAAAATTGCACTTTTGTTCTATTTTGACCACATTTGGCCATAATACTTATTTCTTTATGGGAAAAAAAAAAATTATTTGGAAAAGTTATTGTGCAGTATCAAATTAAAGTGCTTTTCACATAGAATACAAATTTGAAGTCAAAACAGAGGTAGCTCTGGTCGTTCAAGAGATATTTTAAACATAGTGGTAAAAATCTTGATTTTTCATGTTTCTTGGAAAATTAATTTTGTTAATGACCCTTAGGAGAAAAAAAACCCATAAAATGTAAACATAAATTAATTTCTTATAATATATATCAGAAAAAACTTTACGATCAATGAGATTACAAATGTTAAATAGTATTTTTAAAATGTGTGGCAAAAGTTCAGCTACTAATCATCTCCATCTTCATCACCACTGTCATTGCTATTATCTGAATCATCATCAGTAATTTTGTCATTGTCATCATCATCCTTATCTGTGACATCTTCTGGTTCCATGGTTTTGGAAGGTATAGTTGGCATCTGACTGCCAGTAAACCATACTGGTTCAGAGATTCCATTAACCTCCTTCCAGCCATGATCTTTGCGTTGAATATGCTTTAGTTTATCTCTTGGCTGTGCATGTTTCTATAGATTTGCAACATTTTTGCAAAGTTCTAATTTTTGTACTAGAACATCTTTGCAGGGTGGAAGCATGCTTTTATCAATTCCCTTTATTTTATCCAATCGACTATTTGGATTTGTACGTTTGCATTAGTACATGATAAGTGTCAAACTTGCCTCATTGGCAGAGGATAATCCTTCCTGGTCGTATAGTGAACAGACATACTTTTTTACAAGACTGTCATCATCGACAAATGTGGTGTTCTCTCCAAATTTGCCCAAACCTTCACGATGGAAACAACTCTTTTCAGATTTCCCTTCCCAAAGAAGGATGACGTGTAGTCAGAGCATGATATCCTGACAACACCTACAAAGTGTTGGACCAATGTGGTTTGCTAGGGTAGTTTTATGTGAATATCTTCTACTGTTATCACCCGAATGTCGAAGTTTCATCCACACATTGACCTTTAGTTTGTTGGAATGTTAGAGGAGGGTAACCATGATATCAGTGTCTGTTGCATGGACAACCACATTCTGTCCTGGGTATGCTTCTGAAACTATGATGAGATGGTACACCTGAAATCTTCAGGACGTAACTGATCTTGACCATTGATGTGAAATGATCCATCATTCGTTCCTCTTTCCTGTTGCTCAGCATTCTTAGCTCAAAAAACTTTCCATTTTTATCTCGGATTTTGCTCTTGATAACAGAAATGGCAAAGTTGCTTACTTTTCTTCTTTTCATTGGTCTCTCAAACCTTGTAGGATAATCTAAGGATTCTTTGATGAACTCATCTTTTCACTTCTTCCCAAAACAAAGAGATTTAGCCTATTATATTTTACCTTGCCTTTCATTTTCCTGCCATCAGCTATAGAGAGTAGATATTTGTTTCTTCCAGCAAGGATTCAACAAAAGGATTCATAGTAGTATCAACTCTCTGAGAAATGTTATCTAATTATTTTGCAATGTATTCACTTTCGATTTGTGTGTTTCATGGCTTGTATTTGTATCATTATTTATTCTTCTTTTTTCAAATAGATGCCTAACTATGTTGCTTTTAGCTGATTTAGTAACTGTCCAACTCTTAGTTGCTCTTTGACTTTGATGAAAAGAAGTTATTCCAGTTTGTCGTGAAGCTGCATCGCCATTTATATATTCTCTGGTTGTTTGGCAAAGCTATTGGATGACAACCTCACTGATAAAGTGCCTCTTTCAAGTTATTGCTTATGGCCAGGATGGGTAGTATCGATGTTCAAGAACCAGAGATAATACAAGCACATGTAGCGCGCGTAATTTTGGCGACTTGCAGCAAAGAAAATATTAGTCATTTTACCATCACGATCCACATAATGTTTTCTAACTACTTTACTAAACAATATGTAGATATCAACCATGTCAATGTAGTTTCTCCAATGCTGTGCATTAACACCATATTTACCAGATCTGGTCTCATCACAAACACTTTCATATGTATATAAATCATGAGAAAATTTAGGTTTTGACCACCAAATTCAAGATATCCCATAAACGACCACAGCTAACTCCATTTTGATTTCAAATCTGTAATCTACACGCAAAGTGCTTTAATTTGATATATTGCACAGTAGATTTTGAGTGTATATATATTTAAATAAAGAAACACAGATTATGGCTAAATGGGGTCACAATAGGCGAAAATAAGACTGGTATTTTCGGAATCATTACTTTTTTTTTACATAGAAAATGGTTGTCAAAACAAATTTACATTAAACTGTCATTAAAGCCCTCTATCTTTTAGACTAAACATATAAAAGGGAACAAACACAATAGGCCATATGCAATCACTTGTAACATTCACACAAAATTTGAATTCCTTGCAAGTCAATTTCATTCTCAGCCATTAATACATCTTCATCTGTATATAACAGCACTCTTATGTTCACATTGTCTATTTGTACAACAACCGTATACTCACAAGCATCCTTAATACACTTATCCTTGAATACTTTAAACAACCTTGGAGACATAACTCAACATCTTGTTCAATGTCAAACCATTTGCTCAAAGCTCCATCAACCCTAACTCATGCTTTACTTCCATCATACACCTTCATAATTGCATTTTCCTATTCATCCGATCGTACACTTTCTCTAGATCAAAGATTGCACAATAAACTTTCTTCCTTACTGCCACACATTTCTCAATCACTTGTTGCAGTGAAATCATCTGGTCAATACAACTTCAATCTGGCATGAAACCACACTTCACACCCCAAATCTTGTCCACAGTTTTTTTCACACACCCTCTCAATTAAGACTCTCCCGAAAACTTTGCTTGGAATACTCAACAGACTAACTCTCCTATAATTCTCTCAGTCATTATGAGCATTCAAAATCTCGGTGCACACATTGAACAACTCAATCAATCTGGCAAAAAGTACCATGCCCTCACACTTATCATTTCACTTTTGATCCCATCAACGTCCGCAGATTTGCCGTTTTTTAACATTTTTCTGCTTTTTTATCTACGTTATCACCATGAAATTGCTCAAAATACTCCCTCCATCACTTTATTATACTGTTTTCATCCCAGATTATCTCACCACTTTAATTCTCATTGTCATAAGTATTTATTTGCACTCTTTATATCATACTCCTTACCCACTTCCAGAACAGCTTCTTATTTCCTTAAAAATCATTCTGCAATACTCTTCTTCTTTTAATCTCATTTGTTACTTACTCCCCTTTACTATTTTCTTTGTATTCATCTTTTTCTCTTTGTATAAGTCCCACAAACTTTTATGTTCTGTTTCACTCTTCACAGCAATCATTCGTTTGTTCGCTTATTTCTTTTCTCTCATAGCTTATTTCACCTGTTTATTCCAACATGCATCTCCTTTTAAGTTTGCCACCACTGTTACCCCACCCACATATTAACTATGGCCTCTTTTATTCTCTTTTTATATCATTAGCATTTATTTCGACATTACATTCATGCTCTTGTAAAGTTAATTTTTCACCCAACAATAACTAATGAAATAAAAAATGTAACACCTTTTTAATATTAAACATTATTAAAAATTGAATATTCACAATACCAACCTGAACATATACTTTTACATTTATTGAACATTATTCTGAAGAATAAACCGACTGGTGTTATAAAAAACTGTCTTGAATATAAACTACAACTTTACATTACATCCACTACTCTTTCCAGTCTGTGGTCTAGGTCAGTTTTTTATTCAAGCCATATATTATTCCACTACTGGCTGGCTAGATCAGCTTCATATGCCTTATAATCTATCTTAAGACTAGGACGGGCACAACATCCAGTCCCTGGTCGTTAATTTATCAATGGGAAAGAGTAAACCCAATGATAAATTTTTGGTCATGCTGGGATTATAACTCAGGACCCTTAGTTTAGTAGGCAGATACACTACCAACTGAGCTAAGGTGTCAGACTATAAATTACAACTGTCAAATCTAAAATTTGACGAATATTTACAATGAAATAATAGAACATATTGCATTAAATAAGAAACCATGACTACAATATTTTATAATAAAATGTTATTAAATAAATGGAACACAAAATGTATTTACAATCTTATGTTTAAGAAAACTAAATAGCATTAAATATATTTCATTATCTTGCTTTGATAAATTTAATATAAGGTATATTAGTTAAAACCAGATTGATAAGTTATATGGCTAAAATGGTTAATTCTAAATGTAAAATTGTAATATAATTTTAAGGTTGATATATGAAACCAATTGTTTGTAATGTCTGAATAAATTATTGTCAATTTTATATCAACTTTGGCAAATTATAATTATTATAACTCTATTGCCAATATGAAATTGGTATCTGGGAATAATTTTTCATTATAAATATGAATATGTTTTTATTTTTACAGATTAAAAACCATTTAAGGGTAGTTTACAAATAATAATTTAAAGTTTTTCATGAATTGTTAAAAATATGCGAACACTCTGGTTTAAAATTTATAATATAATGTTCCAAGAGGAAAACTTACTTAAGGCAGATTATTGAAACTTATCTTAGAAAATTTTCTTTCTACCTATATTAAACAAGATGATAAAGTTTGTGTGATGGTGTCATACCATTTATTTTAGTTTACATAGCTTACACAGTCAAATGTAAATAGTTAGGTTTTTCCAGGTGCTTATTTGTGAAATATTTTATCCGTTGATTTCTGAGATCCCCTTGATAAATGGGCCTAGTCATGGGTTTAAGACCCAGACCTTTGACTTAGCACCTCCACTTTATAAATTCATTAATGCAAAAATACTTTTTCAAATATATAATATTAACTTATAAGTTAACTCTAATTTATGATTATTCTCCTCATATAAATTTATAAAATATAGTCAAATGAATTCAAATCTAGATCTACCAACATTCACTCTTGCAATAGACAAGATTTCCAGTGACACTGAGGTCTAGATTTGAATCCTGGTTAGGTGCATTCAGGTTGTCTTTTCTTGAAACATTATAAAGCACTTTATTGGTTATATTTAATCAGTTTAATAATATCTGATACTATAATTATTCATGTATGCAGGTAATTTAATATACATTCAATGAGGCCAGTGTATTAAAATAAAGATAAAAATAATTTGACATTCTACCAATGTTATATTTTGAAAAGATTTTGGGTAAGTATTATATTATAATAATCACTACTTTGTTGTTATTTTATTGACACATTTTGGAATAAATTTCGCTATGTTTACTGATTTTTTAAATTGATGCGACAAACTTAAGACGGACTCACCCTGAGAGGACTGTGTCATCTTGGATTGATTCAAAAGTGGTCTCACAAGGTCGCGGTCCAGACGATCCAGCACAGTAGGCCCACAGCCGTGTCAATGTGAATTGAAATCCAGGCACCCTATGGTTGATCATGTGTCATTCCTCTTAGCTTGGCTTCTTCCGGCAGATGCGAACTTTCACGAAGGTTCTTATCTACAATCTGACAATGCCTGGAGAACAGTCCACACAACTATGAGTGCATTAATTATGGCCCAAGGAGACTTAATAATTTTGTTTCAAATATATAATTTTCAACATAAAGATTATGATAATAATCTCATTAAAGAAGTTATTTGGAAGGAGGTAGCGGAAGTACTCAATGTCAAAAGTAGCTACGGTGACCAAAACAGTCAGAGCGTGGTGGGTGATGAGACAACACAGCTGGTGCACAGTCCCTTGAGTGTGAATAGTAGTGACACGACACAGTCGGCGCACAGCCCTCTCATTGTTAATACAACTTTAAAGGTTTATTTCAGTTATACATATTATGCAATAAACAGTTTTATCTAATATGAAATGCATAAGAAAAATAAATAAGAAGAACCTAACCACCATTTCTCAAGAGTAAAAATCAGTATTATCTTTTTCAATGCTATAACAAGTTTAAACATAATTAAAAATTCATTCATTATGTGTAACATATTACATAGAGAATCCATGGATTTATAATTAAAATCTATTTAACTCATGGCTTTTAATAAATTTTTTTTTTAAATGTGAAAGTAAACAAATTAACAGAATGATAATACATAGCTGTACAATTTTCAAGAAAAGGCGTTAGTGTGCTAGTGTTATGGCAATTATTGAATTAATCATTCAATGACTAAATTAAAATTACATATTAAAAAAATGAACTAACATTCTGCTGAAGGAAGAATGGAAAATTACATTGTGAAAAATACTATCCCCAATACGTCTGGCTGGAATATAAGCCCTGGCCTTCCGTTTAAAATTCGAGCATGTTACTGTCTAAATGACTAGTTTACAGGTAAAAATCCAAATTAAACTATAAAAAATCACAAAAAAAACTATTTATTAAAATAGATCACAATATTATGATATGGTGACATCAAGTGAACAAATTTATTAGGGTTATAAAACTCTTTTTGATATTATTCGCTGTGCCAACCAAACTACTAAAGTTAATACCATGCTACAAATTTATTTCAATAGCCAGTTACTGCTTATAATATTATTAACAATTTATAAAAGTGTATTGTGGAAATTATCATTAAAGGCTGTATTGTCCAAAATTAACAAGTATAATTTTACATATATTTGAGTAGGTCTTCCCAAATCAAATTTTAGTAATGGTTTTAAACACTAATCAAATGTAACATTCACACAATATTTGAATTCCCCAAATCTCTTGCATTGTTTTATTTAAAAACTAAAAATGCACAGACATTATACTCGGCATATTAATAGTATTTGGAAAGATGTATCAAGTATTATTATAAATGTTATTCACATCTACCTATCTTCTACCTGGCTGGAGCAGGCAACCTTCCTCTCACTAGGAATCTTCACTGTAAACCCTTCCTGACTGTATTTATTAAAATAGATCACAATATTATGATATGGTGACATCAAGTGAACAAATTTATTAGGGTTACAAAACTCTTCTTGATATTATTCGCCGTGCCAACCAAACTACTAAAGTTAATACCATGTTACAAATTTATTTCAATAGCCAGTTACTGCTTATAATATTATTAACAATTTATAAAAAATGTATTGTAGAAATTATCATTAAAGGCTGTATAGCCCAAAATTTTACATATATTCGAGTAGGTTTTCCCAAATCAAATTTTAGTAATTGTTTTAAACACTAATCAAATGTAACATTCGCACAATATTTGAATTCCCTGAATCTCTTGCATCGTTTTATTTAAACACTAAAAATGCACAGACATTATACTCGGCATATTAATAGTATTTGGAAAGATGTATCAAGTATTATTATAAATGTTACTTCACATCTACCTATCTTCTACCTGGCTGGAGCAGGCAACCTTCCTCTCACTAGGAATCTTCACTGTAAACCCTTCCTGACTGACCTTGAAATCATACATATATCACTAGTGGGTATTGGCAATCTTGTAGCTCATATCATTTATATAATTGATATAAATTATCATGAGTTTAGGTACAAAGAGCGAGGGTTATGGGGTTCACAAACCTCCCCCTCCAACCCCACTGAAATTTTCTCGATATGAAGCTTAAAGATGGCCTTGTATCAAACTTCAAATAACCTATAGATGCAACCATTTTTCAAAAAATTGCTAGGGAAGGACTGCTCCAAATAGCTTCGCATTTAATTTTCAAAATAATTTTCAGTTGAATATCACTCTAATTAGCTTCATGAAGCAACCATTAAACAAAAATGTTTAGGGGGCTACCCTAAATAGCTTTTACACGCATATAATATTTAAAAAAAAAATCCAAGTGAAGACCATTCTAAATACCTTCTAAAAGCATCCAATTTAAAACATTTGCTGGTAGAAGACAACTTCAAATAGGTGTGGCCTGGTAGTCTAGGAGTAAGGTTCATTCCTTGGTCCTGGCATAGATTTTTCTGATTACTAAACCCTTCCTTCATCTCTGACAAGACATGTATTAATCCCAACTTGTGAATGTGGGGAATGACAGGCCTCCACCGTGGTTCGGATTCCACATTAAACTGTGGGTCCTCCATTTCATCTCACAATCACCCTACCATTACACATAAGCGTAAGTGTGTATAAATACTACTACTACTACTACTAATAATAATAATAATAACAATAATAACAATAACAAATAGCTTCTAGGGGCATCTATTTTTTGAAACAATAAAACCCATTCTAAATAGCTTAGAGCACATTCAGGAATAAAATTTAGGATTTTTTTAAAACTCAAGCTCCATGCATGCACAAATTCACACATGTATACATGCACACAGATATATGATTTTGTTTGTCTATATGCTCATGAATTATTATATGGGCTAGTTCATACATAAAATTCATAAAAAAGTGTCACCTTTATGGAATGTCACTTTGCAAGACTAATGCAAACTTTTATTTTTACAGTAAGCCCACATTTGACTACCATCATTGATCCCGAGCCACTAAAGTTTGGCATTCTATAAATGTTGCATTTGATTTATTTACTAAAAGTTAGTCTATAAATGTATCAAAAGCTTCCAATAATACTCCATTATCTACTATTATACAGTTTTTCTTTACATTATTAATTAAACAGACTAGAAATGTAAATACAATTTTGGTATTTTTATTTCCACCATTGTGGCCATATGAGTTTCTACTTTTCAAATAACGGATTTCCTATGAAAATTAGACTTAATTTAAGCTCTTCTTAAGAACTAACACTCGATCTCTATATTCTTACCCCAGGTTTCTTGGCTAAAATCCTACCCAGCCATTCAGACGGTTCTATGTACTGGTACCAACACTCCATATTAGCCAACCAGATTTGGTTAAATTCACTCTTCATAAAGTCTGGCCTGAACCTAAAATCTGCGTGTTGTCATCTTAGTTTTACAAAACTCATCTTGAAGAGGGTATCTAATGCCCATGCAGTCGGTTAGCATGAAACAAACCATTTTCTGGTCTGTAATGCATAATGCAAACTAAGCATTGACCAACCCCAAACCATTTAAACAATTCAAGTACTTTATTTTTAAAGGGATTTTTAATATACACTTTACTAAACAATTTCATTATATGAACTTAACAAATTGCAAACTAACTAAATAATAGAAAAGAGAATAACCCTAGTCCCTCAACTATCAATTCATTGCTTCTAAAGCAGATTACCTGATAATAGTAAATTCTTAGACCACGTGTGTCAAACTCATTTAATCAAGAGGTCGATATTGAAAATTGAAAATAATGAATGGGCTATCACAAATGAAAAAATAAGATATAATATAGTAAGACCCACTCTTTATTACCCCCCCTCCCCTGAATATTTCATGATCATTCAATAAAATATTTTTAGAAATCTGACTTAACTGTGAAGGGTTTTTGAAATTGATGCGATTAAATGTGACTTGTAGACTAGACTGTAGACTAGACTGTTGATGACAGAGAAATTGGGGTCTAAATCTCAGTCTGGTGTACTAAAGATTGTTTTTCCAAAATTGTTTTACACTCTCCCTCCATGCAAATGCTTTTACTCTTCCCTAAATTCAACCTTCCTCATCCCTAACTTATTAGCATAATTAGTATATATGTGTATAGACTAAACAGGTAATAAGCGTGGTGATATATTTTTTTAAATGTGACTATGCATAACAATCCCAAATGATATATTTCTCTAAGTTTTAAGATAAAATAATTGGGCTATATTTGATATTGATTGATCATAAAGTCCACTGGCTCCAAGTCTGGCATACCTGACTTAAACCATGAGGGAAATCAATTAACTACAAAATATATAATTAGTAGATATTTTTAGACTAAACCTATTTAAAATTTATACTAGAGATGTCATGATACCTATTTTTCTGGATATTTATTCAGGAATATTTCCTATTTCACTATTTTCCTAGCTTCTATGATACCTATTTTTCTGGATTTTGATTCATGAATATTTCCTATTTCGCTATTTTCCAAGCTTCCAGCGTCATTTAAAAACATATTCATTCAACTTCATAATACAGAATAAATACTAAAACAAGTTAATAGTAAAATTTCTTTTTTAATTTCGACGAATAAAAATATTAATTTCACCAAGTTTTATAATATACTATACATAATTGGGAATTACAATAGTAATAATGTATTTTTACCTACAAATAAAGCCTCATTGAGTCAAATATTTGATAAAAGTTATAAAAAAAGGTTTAATATCAATTTTCAAAAAAACGAGTCTCTAAATGCATCAATTAGAGTAATTAACTAAACCAAAATATATAGAAAATAAACAAATATGAGAGATAATCAATAACTTCTCATTCTGAATTTTGTTATTTTCTTATTTGCCAGTAATTTTACCAATAGCTAAGAATTGAAGTATTCATAATACAGAATGAATACTAAAAAATTTTATTAGTAAAATTTCTTTTTTAATTTTGACGAATAAAAAGATCAATTTCACCAAGTTTTATAATATATTATACATAATTGGGAATTACAATAGTAATAATGTACTTTTACCTACAAATAAAGCCTCATTGATTCAAATATTTGATAAAAGTTTAAAAAAAAAGGTTTAGTAAAATTTTTTAAAAACACGAGTCTTTTAAATACATCAATTAGGGTAATTAACTAAACCAAAATATATATAAAATAAACAAATATGATAGATAATCGTTAACTACTCCTTCTGAATTTTGCTATTTTCTTATTTTCCAGTAATTTCGCTAATAGCTAAGGATTGAAGTATTAAAAATTGTAATATTAAGATCGGTTCTTTCAATACCAGTAAGAATTTAAAGTATAGAGGTATCAAAGAACCTAGTTTGACATCCCTAATTTATACTGTACAAATATATTATAATACTCTTTTGGCAATGTATATTATGCTACTATTTTTATTTTTATACTCAAAATAGCTCCTGATACATCATTGACATGAATATTAAATGAATAATTAATATTGTTGTGAAAATAGTGTAATTGACTAATTATGTTCAGTGCCAGCTCAAGGGGTTCATGCGCCCTAGTCAAGACTTTAAATTTGCACCCCAATTATATTCCATACCATGCCTTACAGCAAGCATACCCATTCCCATCATCATTAGGTCATCAATCTTGTGTTTGGTTCACTGTAGCTCTTCACTTTTGCCCTTTCCAGACAAAATTTTATACCTTCTTCTACCAATATCATCCGTCATTTGATTCATATACTTCAACCTTGGTCTCTCTCTGGAATTTCCCCCTTCCACAACATCTTCTTCTATAATTATATTCATCAAATTATTATGTCTCAGTATAAGGCCTATTATAATAACTCTTCTTTGCTGTGTACATTTCCAAAGTTTAGGATTTTTTTCCTTAATTCCAAATGTATGCTAGTCAAAGTTAATAATGTCTTCTTATTATGAAAAGTTTTCTTCACCTATGCTATTCTACTTATAATATCTCTCTTGCTTATTTTATCTTCAGTTAATTTAGTTTCTTGCTAGCAAAACTCCATTACTTGTAGCCTTATTTCTTATAGTTCCATTCATTTGTCTGGTTTTTCCTTTAGTCCACATCATGACTTTTATTTTATTTTTGTTGCTATTAATATTATATCTCATTTTCAATATCTAGTCAGTTTTTCTCAGAAGTCCTTGCAGTTCACTTAAATTTCAGAACAAACAGCAATGTCATCAGTAAAAGGAAGTATGTTGATAAGTTCTCCTCCTATTCTATTTCCAAATATGATTCTTTCTTTTACCTATATTAGTGCTTCTTCTTCATAGCGTTAAATATATTGAATATATTCGGAGATAGGTTGAATCTTTGTCTAACACCTTTTCTTCTTTTAGCTTCCACCTCATACTCATTAACTCTAATTATTGCTGTCTGATTTTTGTTTAAGTTGTATATTATTCTTCGTCCATAGTACTTGATCACAATTCTTCTCAAAATTTCAAACATTTTATTCCATTCCATATCATCAAATGCTTCTTCTCTAGCCAAAAATTCAATGCATGTATTCTTTACCTTGCTTTGTTTTTCTAATAGTGCCTAAAAAACAGAATGGCCTCTCTTGTTCCTCTTTTCTTTATGGATTTATATCAATCCTCTTCCAGTATTGCTTCTATCTTCTGCGACCTAGTTGTTTGCATTATTCTTTTAAGTACGTTTGATACATGTGTTATGAGGTTTAGTATCCTATATTCTTCACATTTAACTGATTTAGATTTCGTTGGTATTGCGACAACTATGTTCTTTTGAAAATACTGTAGGATATTCCCTATTCTGTACATTTTCCTACAAATCTGATACAGTTCTTCCTTTATTTCTTTTCCAGCATGTTTGAATAGTTATACAGGAAGTCCATCTTTTGCCACACATTCATTATTAGTTTGTATCTGCTTGCTGTATATTATTATGATTTATTGTATGAAGGAAAGGGAAGAAGAAACTTCTGGGAGCTCAAGGTGGAGGCAGCGGACACAGAACATTGACAGTCTAAGTTCACTGACAAGGAATGGACCTGTTGTAAGAGAGAACAAACAAATAATATAAATAATAACTGTATGGTGTTATAACAACAATAAAACACAAGGATACGATATAGAATAATACCATAAAATAAACTTTTACCAACCACCATTCCTCCTCTTTTCCTGCCCATCAAATTCATTGGCATGGAAGGAGTTATATTTATATATATATATATTTTTTTTTTTTACTTAACACAGTGTCTTACTACCCATTCAGGCTATATGCTTTTAGTAATATTATTTGATTTAAAAAAACTATCATATTATATGATAAGGATGTTCAAATATCAAGGTGCCAAAGAAGATATTGGAAACGTACTACCACAATTCTATGAACTTCTTAGCTAGTCTCTGTCTTTAACGGACATTATAACTTAACTAGATTCAAACCCTTTAATAACGGAAAATTAATATGATCTTCACAAAAAAACTAGCATAGCAGAAAGTAACAAACACGGCATAGTGAAAAACATGATTAGCAACATTGGCACATAAAATGTAGCTATTTCTAAATTAATAAATGTTAAATTGTATACCAAGAGCTATTTGATCCAAAAGGAGCTGAGTATACTACGGATTGGAGGTACTCATCACAAAACATTGTTAGGATGATCAAGCCTCATATATTATGGTGAGCAGGACATGCAGCACAAATGGTATAATATAGTGAACTTTGTTCAGGGAACTGACTGGCAAACCCAATTGGAAAAGAACATTGGGAATACCTAGACACAGATAGAATGATAGCATTAGAATCGACCTGAGGGAGATAAGGTGTAATGAGGTGGACTGGATAGAACTAGTTCAAGATAGGGACAGAGGGCATACTTTTCTAAGTGCTGCAATGAACTTTTGAGTTGCTAATTTCATAGAGTAAAGAAATAATGATAAGATTATTTTTTTAAGTGTTTTACCAAGCAGTGTTATAAAGAAAAATTGAAAAAATATACTATAATACTATCTCTAAATTATTATAAATTATTTTTCTATATGCAATGTAAGCAGTCGTCTCAGTCTACAGTTATCAGTATTGTGAGTTGGCTGCAGGTGGCTATTTTATTGATCTAAGACAATATAAATCTTGGTTTGTTAATTTAACATTGATAAACCACCATTTTATTCAACATTGTTAAACACGTGATCCCCTTTCCCTCCAACCAAAAAATTAATTCAAGATTTGTTCTTATATAATTTCTTAAGGATTGAAGTCTTTTGTGTCCTTTTCTATGTTCTCTACCTTTACTGAGATATCATCAAATATATTAACTATGGTACTTCAATTATGTCTTATTATTATTAGTACCGTGTCTTACTATCCCTTCGGGTTATACACACAATTTCATCTTAATCAAAATAATTTATGTATATTTAATATTACTTTCTCAATATCATAAACAATTTACAAGATTCCCACCTGGATTTACTTTCTTTGGTTACACTAAAATGTCAAACTAAAAACATTATTTTAAATTGTGTAGTATTTGACTTTTATTTCCATACAAATTATATCAATTTTGACTGATTTTAAGTGATACTAAAAATAAAATACACATAAATTGAAGTTCATATGATCAAAATTTGATTTAAAACCAGCACACTATTTTATTGGTATGAACGTAGGTCTGATGGAATTCACATTTCTATCTTATGCACTATTTTGAAAGAAAAATTTAATATAACTATTTACCACAGTATTTTAAACATAGTTATTTTGAGTAAATATTATTTTAAATATAAATAGTATATCTTTTATTAAAGCTAAATAATTATTTATGTTCTAACATTTTATTTTTATTCCAGATTCAAGGTTGTGGCAATGCTCACCTCACAAAGAACAATCCTCAAATCTATCAATGAAATCTTCAGATAATGTTTTTAATATTATTGAACTTGAAAATATTCATAATAACAAAGCACTGAATGCCGCTCTGTTTAATCAAGATGGAATGTCTGAGCTAGTAACAGAAAACCCAAACAACCACTGTGAAAGTGTATTTCCTTGTCCACTTTGTGGTAGAGTGTATCGTCACCAAAGGAATATGAAAAGTCATCTCTCAAATGAATGTGGAAAGATGCCACAGTTCTTTTGTCCTCATTGCTCATACAAAACAAAATGGAAACACCATTTAAAAAGACATGCTAAACACAGACATATGGTAGATCTATAATTCCTTTAAATTTACACTTCTTATAAATGCAATAAAATAATAATATTAACCTCAAAAAACTAGCAGAATCTAATATAGGTTATTTGAGTATTTTTTGTTTGGTTAAATTTGTTTAGAATGATTAAATTTTAAGATAAAATATACATTTTCACAGTAACTTTGTAGCTATTGAAAGCCATTATTGTTACTGTAACATTAGAATTGAACTCTTGTACTTGGGGAATTATTTTACATTTGGCTAACATCTGATATTTTAAAGAAATTGATTTGTAAGTTTATATTTCATTGTGTTAATATGTATTGATAAAGTTAGTGAAATAACATATAAAGTGTAATACTACATTTGAGTGTTTATAAATTACATTTCATCTGGGCTTTTTTTAGTTATTTTTAAATATTTATGATTTTATGGTATTATGAATATATATTAATTATTTTAACATTTCGTTTACAAAAAACTTGAAAATAATAAAAAAACTTATACTTTATTTTTTCTGTAAATTTATAATGTAACAAAGAAATAAAATAATAAAAACAATCTTTTCTTACTTACCCTATGGTATTAGGAACCTTAAATTTTATTGCAGCACTTACAAAAGTATGCCATCTATCCTGATCATGATCTAATTCTATTCAGTCCACCTCATTACACCCTATCTCTTCTAGGTCAATTCTAATGTTATCCTCCCATCTAAGTCTAGGTCTTCCCAATGGTTTCTTCCCATTGGTTTTCCCAATCGATACCCTGAACGCAATTCTAGATTTTACCAGTTGTGCTGCATGTCCTGCCCATCATACTTTACATAACTTGATTATCCTAACAATGTCTTGTTATAAGTACAGGTTATATAACTGATCATTATGTACCCTATTCCAATTCCCACTATTCTCATACATTTTTAGATCAAATATCTTCCTAAGTACCTTCTTTTCTCATCATTTAAGGTAAGGCACCACATTTCACACCCAAAGATAGCAACCATAAATACTATTGTTTAGTATATTCTAAGTTTTGCATTTGTTGAAAGCAGGCGAGATCTCAACAACACACTGATTAAGTAATAGCATGCATTTATAAATGATATTCTTTTCCTAATTTCCAATCTAATATTCTAATTTCTATTTAAAATTGTTCCTTGATATATAAACTCATTAACAATGTCATATAATATGTTGTTTGAAATAATCTATAAATTATCATCCTCAATCTGTATTTTTTATGTGAGTATATGCTTAGTGTTTTCAGCATTCTTTTCTAAACCCTTTTTCTTAATATCCTTTAGTAAAATTTCCATACTTCTTGCAACAACTTCCTTACTACTGCCTAACAAAGCTAAATCCTCTGTGTATCCTACTAACCGCAATGTACTATTTAATGTAAAAAAAAAAAAATCGGGAAAAAATAAAGGTATTTTTAATATTATAAACTTTCAATGTGGCTCTTCAGATAAAACGAGTTTAACATGCTTCGTGTACAGCATAACTCTTGCAATAGACTATGTGTTAGGGAGATAAGGGTATGAATCCATATGGTTGTATTTAAGGTAGTTTTCCCTAAGTGGTTTATCACTCTTCCATCCCTGACACTTCCTCTAAATTGTACCTTCCTATCTTTACCTGATTAGTTTTTATATGCAGCTAGCCTAAACGGGTAGTAAGACTCAACAATAATGAATTCCTAAACTGGCATATATTACGTCCTAGTTTATTGTCAACACTGAAAAGTTTGTATTATTTTCATGTGAAAGTGATGTATTTATTCTTCTATTTATATCCATCTCATGATTATGTAACTGTACAGTTAATGACTGATTTTAAAAAAAATTACAAAGAAGCATATTAGTTTCATAAAATGAAGTTCTTGGAGTTGATACTTTATTAAAGTTTAAATATTTAACATACATTAATAGGCGTTAGTAGTGTAAGTTTTGCAAGGCCATATTTAAGGTCTTGCTATTGTATTCATTAAAGCTTAACATGAGATTAATTGATTTTAAAAAAATCTCGAAATAATGATATCGCTATCATAACATATATTAGTTATTCCATAATGTTAGAAAACATAAAATCCAGTTGACATTAAACATTCTACCCTATTGGTTTTATACCTATCTTTACAACAAAAGAAATGATACATTTATTTTTTCTTTTAACCCAATTCCCAAAACTTGTCAAATTGAAAGCTACATTCTCGATTTTCTTGATATATATGTAAATTAAATCTAGATAATTATTTCCAACAGACATTTTAACTAAAAAAAAAAATCAAATACAATTAAATGTTACATAACCAAAATTAACTTTACATATTGAATTAAAATATACATATTCAAAATTTATTTGGAATATAAAAGAAATTTAAATATAAGTTGAAAATGATAAGTATCAATATTTCTTCCTCATTTGTTTTTGAAACAACTTAAAAGATGTTTCAAGTCATGTTTTATAGTTTCTTTGTTCAACATTAACCAATCAAAAGCTTTATAGCAATTGTTGTTCTTTGTCTAGGTTAAATAACTAATAGAAGGTATTGGACTACACCTAGTCCTGGTGAGCATGCCAATGTTTGACTGTAAAATGTAACACCAAGTTTTATTATCTGTTAGAAACTATTAATTACTAAGCTAAAATATACTATAACATGACATTATAATATTAGACCAAAGCTGCCCTTTTTGGACTAAGATACAAGGACTTTAATGTAACATTATAATATTGGATTAAAGCCTCCCTCTTTTTGTACTAAAATACAAGGACTTTAATGTGTCATTATACTATTGGACCAAAACCTCCCTTTTATGGACTAAGATAAAAGGACTTTAATGTGACATTCTAATAATGGACAAAGCCTCCCTTTTCTATCACACTTAATATCAGTAAGGAAAGGAAAAATAAATAGAAGTTAGTTACAGTATTCTAATCAATTTTTGGTTTCAATAACAACTATTATTTATTTTAATCATTATATTTTTTATTCCAGATTCAAAGTTCTGGCATTACTCACCCGACAAAGAACAATTCTCAAACCTAGTGATGAAATCTCCAGAAACTGTGCTGAGTATTAACGAACTAGAAACTATTCATAATAATAATGCACTGAATGCCGCTCTGTTTAATCAAGATGGAATGTCTGAGCTATTGACAGAAAACCCAAACAACCACTGTGAAAGTGTATTTCCTTGTCCACTTTGTGGTAGAGTGTATCGGTACCGCAGGAATATGAGGAGTCATCTCTCAAATGAATGTGGGAAAATGCCACAGTTCTTTTGTCATTTGTGCCCATACGAAACAAAATGGAAAAATCATTTGAAAAGACATGCTAAACGCAGACATATGGTAGATCTATAATGACTTTAAATTTTAACTTCTTTTATATATATATATATATACTTCTATTATATATATAAATATATATTTGAGATAAAATATAAATAATTTAATAGCTATTGAAAACCATTGCTGTTACAGTAATATTAACATTAAACTCTTGTATTTAGGAATTTACATTTAACAATGGACAAGGAATTGATTTATAAGTTTATATTTCATGTGTTTTAATATTATTGATAAAGCTAGTGAAATAAAATATAAAGTATATTACATTAAAGTAATATGTGACTACATTTGAGTGTTTATAAATTACATTTTATCTGTTTTTTTTTTTTGTTTAAATATTTATGATTCTATGATATTGGGAATTTATAAAAATTATTTTAAATGTTTTTGTACAAACAATACTTAAAATGTGTTAAAAAAAATACATATTTTCTGTAAATTTGTCACAAAAAAAGAAAAAAGAAAATAATCTAAATTAATTCTACACAAGAATTGTAACAGGTAATACTCTGCCCTTGACCTAGTCATCAAAATCTGGGATCAGATATAATAATTATTGTGGCATGTGTTTTAGTAGAAGTTTGTTTCTGGAATCATATAATTGAAATACATTCCTCCCCCACATGCACATTTGACAAGATTATATTTAATTACTTACAGTTTAATAAATGTGGATTGAACAGCCATTCACAATCTGATTAGACTATTTTCACATGTCAAATTAATATTTAAAATAATCTTCAGGTAAAATAGTCACTTGTGTTAAATTTAAGCTTAAAAAAATTTGTTTTTCCCTCCTTTCATGCAAAATCTTATATTGTGAAAGCAGAGTGACAGGCCAAAAAAACTATTAAAAGCACAAGTTTTATCATCACTGAGCTTGGACTAAGGCAATTGGGTTCTTGAAATCACAAATAAAGCTTTACTGATTTATTCATTGACCTGTAGGTTCTAAGAAAGAGTGTGAATAAATAATGACTGAGCAAATAAAGCAAATATAATTTATGTTTTATAATTTTATCTCTCTCTCCTTATCTTTATTTTATGTATTCCTCTTTAAAAAGGTTGTGTTGTACATCTCCAACCTCTTCTCTAGGGGTTCCAATAGATCGAAACCTGAGGTATGCAGGGATAACATTGTTTACTTAATGCTTTGTCCTCATGGTGTAAGGCAGGTGATTCTGTGCGGCCCGTGGAACATATGATGAATCATCATACACTGTGGCCTGAATTCTGTTTTTACTAATACTGACCCGCCTCGGTGGCGTAGTCGGCTAACACGCTTGTCGTGTTGAGCTCGACTGCTGAGGACGGGGAGATCGAGGTTTGAATATCGGTCGGGTGAACTGGGGTCGGTTTTTCTTAAATGGTTTTCCACTCTCCCTCCACGCAAATGCGGGTTCACTTCCTCTAATTCAACCTTCCCAATTCCTAATCCACTAGAGTAATTAGTACTTAAAAGCGTATAACCTGAACGGGTAGTAAGACGCGGTGCTAAATATTATTATTATTACTAATACTGTAGAAATACTGCACTTGCAAGTGTTGAACTTTTTTCTTAAATCTTATTTAAAACCTTTCAAAGATAGTCACTGTTTTTTAAAGGATGCTTTATAAAAACAATAAAAAAATTCTAGGAATAAATAGAGTATGAAACTCATTGTTTTATGTCTTGATTTTCTTTTTGTAATGAAAATATGTTAATTTGTAGTTTATTTGACTAAATATTGGTGCTACAATTCATTTTTATAATGCGGCCCTTTATGGTCGAACGAGTTGACATGGCTGGTCTAAGGTTACACCCTTGCAATATACTGGTCTGTGGATGATGGGGAGATAAGGCTTTGAATTCTGACCAGGGGTAATTGGGCGTGGGTTTCCCTAAGTGGTTTTCCCTAAGTGGCTTTTCACGCTCCCTATATACAAATTTGGGTGTATTTATTCTAATTATACATTTTTTATTCTTACACCATTAGTAAATATAGATATAGCCTAAACAAATAAGAAGATGCAGTGGACATACAATAAGCATATTCATGAGTAGTATATATCACTCCCAAGTCTAACGACAACGGTGTGAAGATTGAATAATTTTCCTATTCTTATTGTCCTTGGGAAGTTTTATATAATATATATATATATATATATATTTTATACATGCATGGAAAACTCAAACTAATGACTGATTTAAAAATAATAAAGATGTACACAAAGTGTATAAAATTAAGTTCATAGAATTTAAATTTAATACAAATTCAAACCTTTACATACACCTATTTATTTACTATTTAATCTATCTAATTATTTATTATTAATGTAGTTTTAGCTTTGTAAGACCTAATTTATGTTTCTCACTATTGTATTAATCAAAGCTTAACATAAGGTTAAGTGCCTTTACTAAAATTTTACAAATTGATGTTGGTTCTAACATTGGCATTAAAGTTCTTGTAAAGATAATGTTAGGTAGTTCTTCCCTACTGTTAGAAAACATTACATCCACATTGTCATTAAACAATCCACCATAGGGGTTTCATACCAATTTATATTACTTAAGCAATGCTAGATTTTATAATTATTTTAAGCCAGTTTAAATTATGAACATTAATGATGATTTTTTTTTCACAAAGTTCCAAGACTTTGAGGAACCAAGCATTAAGCTAATTGTAAAAAATCAAATCCCATAATTTTAATAGTGAGGAAAAACTGTTTTTGCATTTTGGCCAAATCAAAAGTTATGTTTTATATTATACCCTTAAGATGTTTGAATATTGAATTTATGCAGCATTCTCACTAAGAATTTTCAACAGACATTTTAACTACTAACATAAATCTAATATGACTAATATTACATGACCAAAATTAAATTTATATCATGCTTTCAAAGAAGGATATGATTCAACTCTTATCTGTTTTCACAACCGTATAAAAGGAATTTAGATTTAAATTGAAAGTGCTGAATAATTCTACCTCTGTTATTTTCAAAACACTTTAATAGATTCTCCTAGTCCTGTTTTATAGTTTCTTTGTTCAACATTACCCAATAAAAAGTTTTATAGCAAATGTGCTTTATCTAGGTTAATTAACCACTAGAAGGTATTTCACGACACCTGTCCATAACTTGGTAAGCACGCCAATGTCTGATTTTAAAATGCAACTCTAAGTTTGATTATCTGTTAGTTTTTATACTAAGCTACAAGGACTCTAAAATGACATTATCATATTTGGACCAAAACCTCCCCTTTCTTTTACATATAATCTTAGGATAAAAGGGGAGAAAATAAAGTCTCATCACAATATTTTAATTTATTATTTTTCCAATACTATTAATTATTTCTTTTCTAACAATTTATTTTTATTCCAGATTCAAGGTTCTGGCAATACTCACCTGACAAAGAACAATTCTCAAACCTAGTGATGAAATCTCCAGAAACTGTGTTGAATATTGACGAACTAGAAACTATTCACAATAACAATGCGCTGAATGCTGCTTTGTTTAATCAAGATGACATGTCAGTGTTACCAAAAAATAAGCCTATTAGCCATAGTGCTGGTGTATTTCCTTGTCCACTTTGTGGTAGAGTGTATCGCTACCGCAGGAATATGAGGACTCATCTCACAAATGAATGTGGGAAAATGCCACAGTTCTTTTGTTCTCTGTGTACATATCAAACAAAAAAGAAATATCATTTAAAAAGACATTTTAAAGGTAGACATTCAATTGATATGTAATGAATTCAAACTTACAGTTTTTTTTATGTTAAGTTAAAACGTTACTTACACAAAAAACATATTTTAAAAGATTCCCTCATACCTTTATATTTTGTTGGAATATCATGGAGTTGATTTGTGCGAGTTCACTTATACAAATTTATATTACATCCAGGTGTTGTTGATACATAAAATGAACCTGCACATGCATTGTAGAAAGTTTAAATGGCTTCTAGCATGATTTTTTTTATGGTTATCACTTTGAAAGTTGATTGACTTTCAAAAAAAATTCTTTTAATTCTTGTAAACAAACACTTCAATAATAAAAAATAATTATTTTTAAATTATTAGGAAAGGTAAGATTAATAGTTAAATTATTTTTTTTAGTGAAAGATACTCATTCATTCAGATACATACATTTAGTGGATACACTCACATATCACATTATTTGCTTATAACAACTAGATCTTGACTTTTAACCATTTGATGATTGCTCTGTTATTTATTATAAACCAAACAGCCCATACATTACTTCTCATAACTATCTACCCACACAAATTTTGTTTCATGTTCACAGGACTATTTACTACTTGTTTTAGTAATAACATCTCTAGCGTACGGTCTAAAACCTAGTACCCGATAATCAAACTAGAACAAATGATGTAATTTCTAGAACACAACTCTCACTCTAGAAGATATAATTGCATTAGTTAATTAATTGTTCAAAAGATTTCAACAAAAATTAATTTGTTGAAGTATTTTTTTAATCAAAATTATAATTATATTATATAATAATATAATTAATAATATTATAATATTTATTCTAAAGGTACAAATACATCTCAACAAGGGTCAATTTTAAAATGAAATAGGTATAAATTAGTAATTTAAATAATTGTGTTTGTTGATGTAACTGTGGAAACTCAGATAAGGTGTCTTGTTTATGTGAATTTGTGTAATAAAGATATGCTGTGGATGAAGATATCATATTTACTATCCACACAGTGTTGGATGTCCCTTGTCAGATACTTTTGAAATGCATAATGGATTGAAATAAGGAAATGCACTCTCCCCATTACTTTTTAATCTAGCCTTAGAGTATGTATGCTATTAGGGTAATGCAATGAGTAGGGAAGGGTTGACATTAAAAAGTACAACACAGCTATTAGGATATGCAGATGGTTTAGCTTTGTTGAGGAAACTGTAGCAAGAAATGACAAAATTTTACTAGAGGCTAATGAGGAAATAGGTGTTTTAGAAGTGAACGCTGAAAAGACTATAATAACACAGATACAGCATTTTGAGGACGATAATTTAGATATTACTGCAAGCAACATATAATTTAACCGGGTTTATTAGTTTAAATATTTAGGAACCATTTTTAACTAGCAATAATGATACTATATCGGAAATTAGGAAAAGAATACAGTCAAGAAATGCATGCTATTACTCAGTCACTAAGATGTTAACATCTCCCCTGCTATCAAGGAATGTAAAACTCAGAATATACGAAACAATAACTGTACCAGTTGTTCTCTATGGCTCTCATACCTTTTATAATGAAAACAAGTTTATGGTGTTAAAACACAAAGTGCTTAGAAATATATTTGTTTCAAGAAGGGATTAGGCCACTGGGGAGTGGAGGATGTTACATAATGATGAGTTACATGCCCTGTACTCATCACAAGACATCATCAGGATAATCAAGTCTTGTATACAATGGTGGCCAGGACATGCAGTACTAATGAGAGATTATAGAACTTTGTTCAAAATACTGACTGAAAAACTCAATGTAAAGTGGTCTTTGGGAAGATCTAGACGAATATGGAAGGATAACATTCGAATGGACCTGCAAATATAGGGTGTAATGAGGTGAACTGGACAGAACTAGCTCAAGATTGGGATAGGTGGTGTACTTTTGTAAGTGTGGCAATTATCTTATGAGTTCCTAATGCTATAGAGTAAGTAAGTAAGTTTAAGTTCCATGTAAAAGCACTTGCTTGTTTTGTAGAGTTTCACAAGAAATAGACAACGTATTGACCTGTTTCCAATGCTTTGAAGCTTTTTAATTACTACTCATAATATTAACTTATACCAAATGTAGAAAAAGATATTCATCTTTTCATCCATACAAGTTCCTATTCATTTAGGGCCATTTTGAGTACTGGCATAATTCCACTCTCATTCATGTGATTAATCAACATTCAAGGGAAAAGACTAGTGAAAATGAACTTCCTCAAAGGATTTGTTTCAAATTACCCCCAAGTTCTTGAAAAAATCTTGGTGATCATTGCTTTAACACTATGAGCTCTTATTTTCTGTGTTTAGGGAAACATTTTAAATTCTGCTGTTAACAAATATATCTAAATACTGTTGATTTATCTAATAAAATTTATTTATTTTTGTATGTATTTATATTGATAAAGTTAATATAGAAATAAATAAATAAGGCATACTTGGTTAATGTTCTGTCTTTTAGTAACTTATACATTTTCATAAACAGTTACGTTAACTACATTTGTTACTTAAATTATTTTATAATATGTATTTAATTTAAAACTTTTAAAATATTATCATATAAATAAAATATAATGTGTATATGTGTATGTTAATACCAGAACCCCAAAAACAAGAAACTTTGCACACATACTTGATTAAACCTCTGTATATGCACATCAGTAAATATATATATATATATATATATTTTCTCCAAGCCTGATACATCAGACCACATGACAACTGGTGTTAATAACTTTAAAATCAATTCTGGAAAACTTAAACTTAACACATATTTTAGTAAAACCTTTAGGATGTGCACTACAGCAAAAAAAAAGAAGAAAAAACTGGCACAGTTCAGGCTTTGTGCTGCTGTTGCAGGACAAAGAGGTTGTAAATATTTGCTTCTAAAGATAACCAGTCGGATTCAGTATTGTTTTAAAAGAACCCTCCAGAAGGCAGTGTGAAACATCAAAGATGACTTCCTAAAAGAGGAAACCAAAAAAATATAATCTAGGAAAAAAAAATTAGTAAAAGATTAATAAGGACACTGAAATAAAATCAAACATAAGCCGAGCACTTAGGGTTGCAGACGATGTATTTTAAAAGACAACCAGTACATCTTTGTACAGTGGTGGCAGTGAATATTGTGAATTGTAATAATATTCTTACTGTAAAAGCCATGCCATTGAGCAACATTTCCCGAATTTATTCTATATGTCACACTTTGTCCTTTATATTGTTCCTATTTATGTAATATTTAGGATAACTCTAAAGCCATAACCTCTACATCGTTCTGCTCTTTATTCTGATGGAGAAAGGTTCAAATGTTCCCAAAAAATTATTTTTAAAGTTTGTATCGCATTTTTACTTCTAACTTTTGGAACTACAAATTTTTAATGAGTATTATAACTGTTACTATATTCATTCAACCATTAGAGACTTATATTTTAGTGAAACAAAGAAAATGCTTAAAAACCCAATAGTATTTAAACAGCAAATTTTTCATACAAATTACATGAATATTAATTTATCAGCTAAAAGTTAATAACTGTTTAAAATTTTATGTTAAGTTTTATTTCCAATGTATTTAAAAAAAAATTGTTTCCTTTTTAAAATCCTCTTTTTAAAAAAAAATTGAATATGCTTATACAATATAATAACTTTTATTCACTATTAGTCCTTCTTTTGCTATTTTCACAGATGAAATTGATGTCTAAGAGTCAATTTTCATGATCATATCTAGCAGCGCTGCATGGTGATATATTGTTTTAAATGGTAGTGTTTATTGAGCGTTCACAGCTAAACTATCAGTGCCGCATCCATGCTTGAACGCCTGTTCTCGCGACACTTTGTGTGATATCTTGCAGCGCAGCCGTTCGGGCGGGTGTCCATGGGTAGCAGAAACGCACACGGTTCTTTCAAAGAGAGCCACATGTTGTTTTGCTAGGTTAGCAACCGCAGGGTTATATATTATTATAAAAGGTCATACCAACAATCCTTTGAGAGTTTAAATGTGGAGATGTTTATGGCTGAGATAGAGCTCTTCGGGATACAAGATTATTATCTATAACTTACTAAAGTATTCTATTGACGTGGAAAAAGATTTGGAAAATGTGTTTTCAGCCTTCCTTATTTTAGTTAAATGATTCTACTTGCATGCAAAAAGATTTGAAAAATGTCTTTTCAGCCTTCCTTATTTAGATTCTACTAATATGAGAAAATACTTGTAAAGTGTGTTTTTATCTTTGCTTGTTTATTAAAATAAATTATAGAACTGTTCTGTTCTTAATATTGTTGAACCTAGTATCAATGACACTATATTTTAAAATTAATTATTTTATGAAAAAAACAAATGCAAGTATTTAGCCCTTGAAGTCCATTTTATTGTTGTGATCTTAGAAGAAAATATAGATTAGTATTTGCAGCTTGGCACTATTAAAACATGTTAAAACTTGATAATGGACAAGTTCATTTTGATGTATTTTGTAACTTTCACATAAGAATGAATACAATATGAAGTTTGAATGCTTCTTTAACTACTGTCTACTAGTATTTGTATAAAATCTAGCCGTATTCTTGATATAGTTCTGGTGGAAGAAACTTTCTAGTGCTTGTTTGAATAACATAATACATATTTGAATTTCATTCTTTAACAGCATTCTCTCAAAACCAGTAACAAATAACATATGGCTAAATGTATGTATTGCATGGGTGAGGGTGGAATACATTTTGAAATACATTACACTATGAGCTTTTCACAACTATTATACGGTAGGTATCAGAAATGTATGCATCTTCAAGTGTTGCGTAAATTCCAGGTTTAATATCTCAGTACACAAACTAAACAAAAGCAGGCTACCACACATAATTAATCCTTAAATCAATCACAAATTAAAATGTGAATCGATATATCATTTTTCACCTGATTTTAATTCTAAACCATCCATATTGTATTCTGATCTTTAACTGTATATATAATAAAACAAATTCACTCTTATTTCAGATAGTGTCATTTCATCCACAATTTATTCTAGTAATCTAAAAACTGTCATTGATTAGGGATGACCATAAATTGCCGTTTCCACTTTCATTGTTAGCATTTATTAACTAAATTAGATAAAACAAATGTTGTGAATCTTTGCTCAAATGTTTCGCCCTTTATAATATTTGCAACTCTTAAACAAGAAAAATTGATACACTTTTGAATATTAATAACTTTAGTCTATCTTAAATGTAATCATGCTATATAATATTAAAAGCTATTTTATTATGACAATTTAAATATTGCTAAAAAAATGTTGCTTGGTTTTATGGTACAATCCTAAAATAGCAATATTTGTATACCATCAGATACAATAGGTTCTCTCTCACTAGAACTAGAATATTTTTATATAACCAAGAAATCTGAAGATACTTCTACACAAGATTCATCATCAACTAAAGACAAATTATCATTTCTCTTAAACAATTGGAATACAAATCATTTTTTTAGTGGCAAAGCACAGGGCAACTTGTTCATTACCAGCTATAAGCCACAATACAGCTTAAAGTTGTGATATTTTAAATGTGCCCAAGTTACACTATTTATACTAACAATATTTTCTTACAGGACTGCAGTTTGGGGATAAAGATGTTTGGAATGAGTTGAATTGGCAGGAGATTCTTGATTCAAGTGTTAACACAACTGTTACTGATGGAAGTCCAGCAAATTTTAAAGGTCCAGGTTCATATCCTTGCCCGCGCTGTGGCAATATTTACCGCTGGAAAAGAAACATGACTCGACATTACCGTTTGGACTGCGATCAAGAGCGTCTTTTCCAATGTCCCTACTGTACACACCGGTCGAAAAAGAAATATGATCTTCGTGTACATGTTTTTTCACATCACAAAGATAAATCTAGTTGTTTTCTAAAACTCTCAAAAAAGTATTGAGCTTCTCTACTTTGCATGTATATGTATTTTATGTTTGTTTATAGTATTAAAATTTTGTTTTGGGAAAAATATGACTGGAAATTAGGGGTTTACTTTTGTTATTTGTATTATGATTGATTCATAAAATCTAAACAATTTTTAATCATTTTTATTCATTTGTCACACTTTATATATAGCTAAAATAAAAAACATACAACTTTTATTTAAATATTTTTATATCTTTGAAAAAAACATATACCAAGACAGTTTTTATTACAGTTTATTAACTTGTGTCAAAATAAAATATTTTCAACATTGATTTGTAATACATGTTAGAACACCTTATTTTTGTTTGCATATTTTATATATATATATATATATATATATACTGATAACATAGGCTATTGAAATCATTAATTACTCAGTTCATGAATTAATGACCAGTAGGATGTGTTCAGGTTAGAACTTGTTGGAAAGACATATTTTAATTACATGCAGAGTAAGTCAAATGTCATTTCTACTTCAATGATGTTCAATGTATTGGAATTATGGAAATATGTTTCAAATAAAAGTTATTCTAAATCATTGTAAATGTCACGGTTGTGATTTTAAGGCCACAGTCATGTCCTTTTTGACTATTTGAATAATATTTTGTCTAAGTCATCAATAAAAACACCAATTAATGATTGAAGTCATTCATAAGCAATGATTGTGTAGTTAAATATAATTTAAATGTTTTTACCAACCTATTAGATAAGCGGTATAAATTGGATTGTGTACTTGATAAGTTAAATCTAGATTTATTTTTAACTTATTCCTCCAAGTCCGCTTCTTCTGTTGTTTATGGGATTGTAATTCCTTCTGGAGCTCTCAAGTGTGAACATATGGGTGCTGAACAGTTTGTTGCCTACGTTAACCAGGAGGTTAAACTCATTAAAGTTGTTGCGGTGGTTGGAATAATCGTCACAAATCAGATTCACTTTATATTGACAAATGTATTAGTTTTACCTTTAAGGAGCTTCCCCCACTAACCTTTTTAATCCGAGTGACCCCTGTGTTTGACGTTAGAGGTCTCAAAAGGGGACAACCCCTCAAGGAGGGTGGACCTATGCTGCTCCTCATAGCAAGATTTTATTTTTACTCCACTATCTTACTGAAACCTGTTGACAGATTTGAAACTCTTATACTAAAATAGTTTTGAAGGAGGGAAAGGGGGAGAGAGGGCTGAGTAGTCGGTAGCCATTAAAACTTCCCCAACCTCAAACCTCTTTTTTTTTTCTTTAGTTTATTGTGTTACAATACAATACACTTCCCAGAATTGTCAGAAGTGAAAATGTGTTATTGTGGTCGATTACCGAACAAAGTGACCAAGAACAGTCCAGTAGCCAGTTGAATCTGGACTACAATATAATAAAGGGGCAAAAATATACTTGCCAAAATGTACAGCGCTGTTGGCGTGTATACTGAATGGGGAGTAAGACGCGTTGCTAAAAAAAAATACAGCGTTGTCTCCAGAAAAAGTAGAGGGAGGGGGTGAGTGGATGAATTATAACTAACACATTTTTATTTTGCCCCGCATCTCAATACCTGTCCCGCCTATTTGCATTTTAATTACGCTAATGTGACAGGGATGAATAAGGTAGAGTTCGAAGGTAAGGTATTTGTAATTGTGTGAAAGGAGAGTGGAAAACTACCATTATCAGTACACCCAAACATTATTGAAACATTGACCTTCCCGTCATCAGTAAACAAGACTACATGTACTTGATACTTAGTCCATGTGCCCACCAGTATGGGTAAGAACACAATTAACAACCATGAAATCAGTTTCAGTGATCAGATGGTCTAAGGTGTCACTCTCACAATAGATGGATTCCCGAAAAGAGGTAAATTGAAGTTTGACTCCTTGTTGGGCATGATGAGGGTGTTGTTTCTTACAAGTGGCTTTCCACTCACCTTCCATGCAAATGAGGGTGCACTTTATCTCAAGTATAGCTTCCTCATACTTAACAATACGATTTATTTATTGTTCAGATACCTATAACCCGAACGGATAGTGAGACGCTGTGACAAAAACTGGATGAGATTGTAATTTTCTTATTTTAAAACAATAAAATGTGAATATGAGAATAGGTAAACATCGGTGATCGCATAGCTTACTGCGTCACTCTCGCGTTTGACTGGATGGCCATTGATGGAAATATGGTAGCTCGAGTCCTGTTCAGGTGTATCGAAGTGGGCGAGGATGTTTTTCCTAAATGGTTATCCACTCTTCCTACACTTAAATGAGCGTACATTTCCTCTTAAAGTTTACTATCCTTATTACTATTCTATTAACATAATTAATGAATGCATGCGTACAACCCGAACTGCTACTAAATTAAATAGTATGACTCAGTAGCTAGCAAGTATTTCCTGTCCCAATAATTATGCTCAATATTGTTAATAAACACAAAATAAATTTATCGAACTTAATTCTTATTTTAAAATTGTAATAGTATTATTTTTACTATTATTGCATGTGAATTTCTCTAGAACTACTATGCTTCATTAAACATTTAACAATGCTAATCTTTTTAATGAGTCCTCAATAATGTTTGATCATATCATAAGCACGTTTTAACCTCCTTAGATGAGATTGTATTAACAGTATAGAGACAACCAGAACATCACACTCTCAGTTTATGTTTATGTTTCTGTCTTACTACCCGTTCTTGTTATACACCTATGTACTCATTACACTAATGGGTTAGGGATGAGGTAGGTGTAATGTATAGTAAGTGCACCCGCATTTGTTACACTAATGGGTTAGGGATGAGGTAGGTGTAATGTATAGTAAGTGCACTCGCATTTGCGTTGAGAGAGAGAGAGAGAGAGAGAGTGGGAAACAATTTTTAGGAAAAACCTCTTTCAGTGCACCTGACTAGAACCAAATCTTGATCTCCCAGTCCTCGGCAGTTTAGTATAACACGAGACAGCACGTTAGAGCATGCGGCCACCAAGGCTGGTAAAATATTTTTAAAATGGCAATAGCGATTTGGTTCTAAATGGGTATCTTGTGTGTGTTTTACATGTCAAATAAAACTATATATTTGTTTCTTGAATAAAAAGTTGTTTATGGGTAGTTTAATTACAACTGATTTTTCACAAACTTGAAATATTTTTAGAATGGCGTTAGCGAATTAGTTTCAAATGTATATCTTGGGAGTGTTTTATATGACAAATACTACAGTAAACTTGTTTTTTTAAAATAAAATGTTGTTTAAGAGTAGTTTACTGATGACTGCTTTTCTCAAAACTTGAAATTAAAAAAAAAAGTTGTATTGATTCGGTTTCAAAGGGGTATCTTGCGAGTGTTTTACATTACAAATAATATTGTATAGTTGTTTTTGGAATATAAAGTCATTCAAGGGTTGGTAACCGATTGAGAATTTTCCAAAATTAGTATATATTTTAAAAACGGCTCTAATGATTTGGTTCCAAATCGATATCCTTGGAGTGTTTTCAATACCAATAACTTTGTATACTTAGTTTTTGAATAAAAGTCATTTATAGTTAGTTTATTTATGACTGATTTTTTTTAAACTTTAAACATTTTAAAAATGGCTTTAATGATTTGGTTCCAAATGGGTCTCTTGGGGGTATTATACGTGAAAAAGAACACACTATACTGGTTTTTTGAGTAGAAAGTCATCTAAAGATATTTTACTGATGAATGAATTTTCATTAATGAACTAGATGAGAAAGTTTATTTGATAGTGCCATACCAGTTATTATGTTTACTTGTAGTAATACCTATACCTGCTAAACGAATTTCATATATTTATATATAATACATACATATAATATACATTTATATATAATACATACAAATATTACAGATAGTTCATTAACACACAACAAAAACAGTTAATATAATATCTATAAGGAAGACTATAATATTTCCAAATTGTTACTTTTAATGTTGTGATAAAAACATTTTAAAAAGTAAAATATTAAATGTGTTTATTACTAGCCTATCTTTTTTTTAGGATCATTTGGTGAATAAAGTGTGTAACAATTTAACTAACACAACTACACCTCAACAATTATGTGTCCTATTCATTTAGAATTGCATTCGAAAGACTAACAAATAACAACAGAAAGCAACTTTCAACCCTACAAATGAGCCATATTGTTATTTCATTGAAAGAAAGTTTGCAATTTTTAAACTTGGCTATGGAAAGGTAAAAGTGCAACATTGTGCGCTGTGACCAGCAGGGGTTTAAATTTAACTGCTATTTTAATGGTTAATAAAAGTTCTTTAAATGGCGGTTTTGCTATATCTGCTACCGCCACTCCCACCACATCACCACCCTGCCGTTGAGAAAATAATGAGATATTCTTTTTTTTAGTCACAAAAGGTCTCGCTTACTCTCTTCCCCCAACCCACTTGCAATAGTTGATGCTTTTAAATTTGTTGGCGATGTCATCAGAGACATCTAGCGATAAAACTCTACAATCCATGTCTAAAGAAAGTTCCATAAGAGCAATGTTATTTAAAAATAGTTGACGATTTATCTTCTAAATGCACCAATAAAATCTAAAATATCAAGTCTGTAGCTCTGTAAAAATTACCAAGCCTAGATTGATATGTTTAGTTCCAAACAAGATGATTTGTTTGTTTAAGTAAAATGGTTCGTTTTATAAAATATTTGATCAATAACATTCGGACGTCTACAGCACCCTCTTCTACACCCTTAATGACATTTTTTAAAAGTGTTTTTAACAAAATTTGAACTTAAAAATATATTTTTATATGGCTTATTAGTCCTGATATGATAGAATACAAACAAGAAAGTTTTGAATAAATGCATAAACAGTGTTCAAAGAAAATGTCTATAGGAATTCTTTAAAACAGTTAAATGGAAACAAAATAAAATGTAATGTATCATTTGCTCATTATTTAGAAAGTTAAGTCAAGCTGCTCAACTGAATTAAATATGAGATAAATGCTATTTATACAGTTTAAAATATTGCTAATATCGCTTCTTAGAACGAGTAACAAACAACAAATGTAGCAATAAACATCAATAACATTTAACTAATATGAAACATAACAATAAAGTGATAGAGGTGAGCAAAGCTTTGTAATATCATAGTTGATGGTCAAACTTTCTTTGCTTCAACTTTGACACCTACAATAACATTTGTATCTCTGAACTATTTTGATATATTACTAACAGGTTTGAAATATATCACAAATATGACATATTATCAGTCTTAGAACAGTTACCTACTAAACAAAATTTTGACATCAACTAGTTATTAAATTACATCTATAAGGTCAACATAAATAATTTCAGATATGTCAGCATAAAACAATAATGTTGTTCTTTCCTCTAAACTTTTTTCATTATTTATACACTTGATTGAACATTTAAATCTTCAACATATTGTGTGAACTATAAAATACTTAGCTTTGACTTTGCTTCACATTTAAAAGTGACCTTTGTGCACCCCTATTCAATATTGAATACAATAATGCTGGATGTATTCACATTATAATCTTACAATTGGTTATTCATTACGACTCCACACATTTGTGTGAATTTACAACTAAGGCATAATTTGTTGCTCATCAGTTGAAAAAACTATAAAAATGGCTACATTATATCAACTATATTTACAATTTGGCCAAGCAGCTTATAAACCATATTCAAACTCAATAGTGGTAACATAAAATATCAGTGTTTTATGCAACCATATAGGCTAATTGCTATTAATGTTTTATAAATGAATAAATGATTGTTATAAATCTAAGTAAAATTGGTTGGTTCTTTGTCACAGTTCAACAAAAACACAATAAAAGGCTAAAAAATATGAAAGAATATAAACATATAAACACAACATAAAATTGGAAAATCCACACAAAATTTACACAATGGTTTTGTTATCATAATCATCATCATCATTACTGTAAATATTTTGTGTTTGGTTAGTATTTTTACAGTTTTAAAAACATTTTCATCTTTAGAAATTTTTTCTGTTAAACATTTGAAAAAATTAATCAAAAACAATATTTCAAGCTATGGTGATTTTTTTGTTGTTTAATATAGATAAATCATAGCACTAAGAGATCTTATGAAAATAACTTTTTACTTTTAGGTAAATCTTTCTCACATAATAGTTCAAAAGTAATAGGTACTATTATTATGATATTTGAGAAAGATTCACTTTAAAATAACTTCCAAATGTCTTCTTCCAAAAATATTTATAATACTTTTTTTTAAAGATATATTTATTGGATTTAATTCTACAGAATTAACACCACAATAAAGTTGTTTAATATACCTAATATATATTAATTATATGTCTACATCTGCATTGTCAGTTATGGCCATTCAACTGTTCAAAGGCTTATCTACTCAATGTATCATTCATTGGCAGCAAACAGCGGACAAGTGACTGTTATTCTTGATTATCTGGAGGATTCTAATACCAGTGGAAACTCATGGACTGGTGTTGGAGCTTGACAGGATTGTTTTGGTAAATCATTTACTGCCCCTCACTATACATTTTACTATATGTCTGAAACATTTATGTGTGGATTGTATTTAAATGGCAAGGTTAGTTCCAATAGGAGCAACCAATTTACTGGCTCACTCTAATCAAGCATAGCATGCCCCAGTAATAATCCATGAGCCAACACTCTATAATATAATAGATGACTATTTTGATTGATCCTTCATCACTCTCCTACCTTAATAAAATTAGGATAATGTATTATATGTTTATAGAATGGTATATTAAAATATTTAAAACACTTTAATTAAAAATGATAACCAGTATTCGGTCAAATGGTTTATTAATTATAATTATAACCATTGTTTTTTTACAGTGATATAATTTTAAAATAACACAGACCTGCAATGAAAAAACTTTCTTAAAACTATTATGCTGTCCTTTATGTATTTTTGGGTGCTGAATTCAAAAATTACACAACACAATGTTTGTTCACAAATATTTTTCTTAAGCATTACACATATATTAATGAGTAGTACATTTTAGTAATAATAAATGATTTAGCTATTAGAAATTTTTTTTATAGTTTACACATTAATCCTTTTTTGGTACCCTCTACTATTTTTTAAAACACAAAAATTGAGATTTCCTTTATATAAACTCCCACAAAATTAAATAATGCATTCACTTTTACTCACAGCATTCATTCTTTGAACTAAAATTACGACTTTCTAAACGAAAATTTAATTCAGAAGGCTGTGGCAGTAGTTACCATTGTTTGTTCATGTTCTAACCTTAACGTTGATAAATAATTGTGTTGTGTTTTATTGTAAAAATGGTCAGCCTTTGTGTAAATTTTCTGGATAACCTTTGTTATATTTGTGGTGAGTTTTTGAACTATCAAAGAAACCCTACAGATTGTATTATAAAAGTGTACCTTAGTTTGTAGTGAAGCTGGTTGATCAAGACAAACAATGGGCTTCTCATAAAGTTTGTTTTGTTTGCGTGGAGGATCTGAGGTAGTGGTCTAAAGATAAAAAGAAATCCTTGAGATTTGATTTCTCAGTGATTTGGAGAGAACAAAAAATAAATCACTTTGATGACTGCTATTTTTGCATTTGTGATACCAACGGTTATAACTCAAAGAATAAGAAAGCTATATTGTATCCAGACAATATTTCATCAGCTCTTCGACCTGTTCCTCACGGTTCACAGGTTGTGGTTCCTTTGCCTGCAGCAACATTAACGAATCTCTCCTATGATTTTGATTTGAATACTGATTGTGGCCAGGAATTTCAATGTGATGAGGATAGTCATTTGTTTCACTCGATCTAAGCTTAATGATCTAGGGAGAGACTATCCAAAGATTCAGCTGAACTCTCAGGTTCCAGACTGAAAGAAAATGATTTGTTGTCAGCTGTAACAGCTATTTATTTGTTGGGGGAGAGTGAAGGGGCTTGCTCCCTACTTTTCTCAAGAGGGTGACTTAGTGTACTGCACTGACATTTCCTGTATGATGCACAAGTTTGGTATTGAGTACAAATTCGACTAATGGAGGCTATTTATCGACTCCTCTAAAACAAGTCTATAGGCTGTTCTTCTGCACAGTGGGAGGGAAAAAGGTTCTTTGCCTGTTGGTCACTCAGTTCACTTCAAGAAAAGTTATGCGAGTTTTGAACTGTTTCTAACAAAGTTAAAATACAAAGATCATGACTGGATGGTGACTTATATATCTACTAATTGTACTAACAACACATGTCAAATCTGGACATGAAACAACTGTCAAGAAAATAAGCGAGCCCACTGCCTCTCTATATGGCACTTTCGTTTCACATTTTTGTCAACTAATGAACAAAATATTTTGTGTCAGATGGCAGGCATGCTTACAGTTTGTGCTTCATTCATTTAATATTTTTAAATAATCATGTTGGCATAAGCACTTTGGTGAATTCACATTCGATCTCTTTCTATTTGTATGTCCAGCATCCATGAATAAGGCCAAAAATACTCTCACGCCATTAACGGAACAAGTATAAATACATTTTTAAGCTTCACTCGGTTGATTGAACATTTCAAAAACTTAGTAAGGTTTTGGTTTCAACAAAGAGCAGTTTGTTTAGCACCATATAATTACTTTACAATTTACACATCACTTCATTTTTATTACATTCGACAATAAATCCCTGTGGAGTGAATATGAAAAGCTCCTCCTTCAAATCACTGAGTAGAAAATTGGTCTTGATGTAAAGTTGAACGAATTCAAGATTTTTGGGCTACCATACCCAATAAAACTCGCTGGAAATCATATTTGATGACAAATGAGAATATTTCATTATAATCACCTTTTTAAAAGTGGAAATCCCTGTGCGACAAGACATCACTCAACCGTCTTTATCACACATAATCTTATATAACCATTTTGAAATAATCAACTTCTTCTTTGGGTCTTGTTTTATAACTTGCTAAGTTAAATTTTTTTCATGTGATTCCAATTCCTCTGATTTTGCTTCCAACCATTTTGTTTATCAAATCCAATTATGACTTCTTGATATGAATTTGGAGTGTGCTCAGTGAAATAAATAACTAAGAAAACACTGTTCTAGGAAATTAATGATACAGTTTGCACTTTTCTTATGATTTTGTTATCCTCCAAACTTAGCAAGTTTATATAATTCCTTTTATCAAGTACTTAAAATTGTTGTACCAAGTAGAGAAAAGTATTTATAATTGTATTTAAGAAACTCATTTGAGATTTTTACTAATCTTGGGTCTCTAAAATATCATAGGATTTGAGGGATACGAGAAGTCGAGCATCCCATCTATATTTTAAAGTTTTGATGAGAATTGCTTACATCAGCAATGATTTTAATTTATTTTCATCATTTACTGTCACTTTTCATTTATATCTTTTCTCTTTCAATGATAATTATAGAGTAGAAATTACAAAACAATAAAAAAAATCCCCTGTTGTCAGAAACTATTGAAAATGTATAAACACTGCAGTAGTCTTATACGAGATGGTATTTATAAATAAATATAGTTTTTTTGGTGTGAATTAAACTTTAATTAGTAAACAACTTCTCACCATTCACATGATATAATTCCAGCAATATAATAATGAAGTGTCTATGGCAAAGGACACAAGTGCCTTATTTTTCATTGAAATTTTATTAAGTCATTGCCAATATCATATAAGTAGATGTATGCCCTAAATACTTACAGTTTAGACTTTTGTTGTAGTTTATACTTTGGTTGATAGAGCAGTGTATATTTCTCTGTTGATGTTTTGTGAGAAAAGAGGTAAGTCTCTTTCGAACAGCTAGTGTAGTTCTGTTTTGTGTTTACTACCATATTTTACTTTTTGCTATTTTGAAATAAAATATATCAAGGTAAAACATACTATTTTTAAACATCATATTAGAAAGTTTTTTTTTATCTGTCTAGTCCACATTTTAGTTTTTAGCACTTTTACCATTTGCCACATACAGTTGACAATTAATCATCTCTGCCATAGAATATGGTCATACTTAAACAAGTCTTAGCAGCTAGCATACTATATACATTTTTATCTTAAACATTATTTCGCTCTCTCATAAGTTTACATAAAATTATATTTTCACAAATTATGATTAAAGTTTTTGAATCTCTTGAATTTGGAGCTCCCTTGAAATCTACTTTCAATTTTTTATTATTCTTTATGTATTCTTTCCTTGATGAACATTTGTTACAAACTCAGTCTGTTTTTTTTTGTTTCAGGAAAAATCATTTATACGCCAAGTGGGGCATGGAGTAAGGCAAATTGTGAAAAACCAACTATTTTAAAATCCTCCCTAAATCAAGACCAATCGCTGATTCAAACCAGTGAAAACTCAAAGGTTGGGGAAAAGCATGACGCTAAAAATGAGACCAATGTACTTGAAGTAGATAAATCAAACACTCAATATTCATATATAATTTATGGAATTCAAGAAGAAGTTGGCAAAATTGAGGTAAAAAGATCTGATAAGGCTGATCAGAAAGGAAAATATTCTTGTCCACACTGTAAAAAAGTATTTTCATGGCGGAATAACATGTTGGCACATATGAAAAGATCGTGTGGAGGAGATGGAGAGTATCTCTGTCAACATTGTGGGGCTGTGTTTCATTGGGAACGTAACTATCTGCGTCATCTAGAGAGCGACTGTTGGAACAAGAGACCATTCCTGTGTCAGTATTGTCCACACCGAGCAAAGAAAAAATACCACTTGGATTTACATATCAAAAGAAAACATCCACTTGAGAATAATGGGACATAAAATTCTCACTCACACATGGGCTATTGAAAAATTCACTAACATTATTAATTAATAAAACTTGAGTGTGTATTTTTTTTTTAATTCCTATACGAAAACCCAAATTGAAGTATATTTAGGCTTAATTAGTATAATTAATACAATACATAACATCAAAATATGTATGTGTTAATATACACAAAAATGTATTGTGTTATACCAATAATAAATATTATTAAATATAGTTAATGAGATCTTGAAAAGTTATTTTTCATTGATGTTTTAATCAATTTATTTAATACCCATTTATAAATTATATGCTAATTCAATGCTAACGAGTTAAAATAAATAATAAGATTAAAAAACACCTTAAAATTCTCAAATAGAGTATTTCGCATGGTTTTTAATCAACTTCGATACCATATTAAAAGCATCTTATTTAACTGAAAGTATTTATGGAAAGTTGCTTTATTTTTATTTTTGACACATTTAAAATACACAGATTCCATGGATAATATAAATATTATGAGTATGCTGGCACTTAGTGCACTTGATGGACTACACTATGGCTCTATGTATATATAGCCTGCAACATAGTGGGACCAGGAAAGGTAAGCTTCCTGCTACCTTTCATGGTAAACAAAGGCTAAATAGTTTTAAAATGTCTATTATAAACTGAGTAAGCCTTATGATATTCCAATATCTTGGTAATAACTCTGTATGTATATATTTTTTTCATTGCCAATATTGAAACATTTTACTATATTGAAGGCATCGATACTATCTTATCAAAAGTGACAGCTTAAGATCACATAGCCTGACATATGAATAAATCAAAGTAGTTTTAGTAACGTTTACTGTACTAAAGTCCAACCAAGTTTTAATTACTGTAAATACATTTTCCTTGTTTTTAATATTCTCATCGAAAATTTTGACAAGAAAGTATAAGTTTTTTTTATAAATAAACATCCACCAAAACAACTAACACTGAATTTGGGAGACAATTTTATTAAAGTGAACCCTTAATAACTTGTTTTGGCATAATAAAATGGCTTCTATATTTTCCTATTACATGTAGCTTCGTAAATAACAGGCCAATAAGGCAAGACGTGTTTACATTTGTTTATATAATTGGCTGTCTTTCTTGTAGTGGCACAAACTTTTTTAATAATTATTATATTAAACTCAGTCAAGTATTAAAGTTGACCAAAACACATTTTGCTCCATATGAACATTGTGTTTGCTTTCATCTCTCAGTTTTGACCAGTGTAGTAATTAAGATGTGATGTCACAATGTTAGGAGTAGCTAGAGGGGAAACTATGGTCGCTAAGTGAGACATCATAGTATAGTCACTAGAGTTTTTATATTGACATTAAATTTTTGTTCAGATTGTCTTAGTACTAATTAATGGTGAATAAATACAGTAACTATGCCATTGGGATAGTCATGAAACAAGGCTTATCTTTAGTAGGAATCTACCCGCATTTGTGTGGAGGGAAGGGTTGATGGGAAACTTTTTAGAAAAAAACACTCTCAGCAAACCCGACCAGGATTCAAACACCGATCTTTGACAATTTTGTCTAATATGAGAGTGGCATTTTAGACATTGTGACCATCAATGAGGTAACTTTTCACTTGACTTAAAAGAATATAACTGGTGATACCTTGTAGCTAGGAATGGATGAGAATAGCGAGATGTATTTAGTGTGGCCTGGTGAAAAAATGTTATAATAGCATTAAGAAATAAATGCTAATTTTAGTTTAATTTTAAATTTAAAACACCAATACAATGGCTAATAAATTAACCACTAGATTAGCACTGCACTTGCTCATTCAAATGCACTGAACTTGGTTTCCCATATATGAACCTAATTTTGGTTCTCTCATTTTCCTTAAAATTAAATGCTGCTACATTTACTTAACTTCCTATTCTTATCACTAAGATTAATTAACAACCTTTGTGTTTATTGTACATCTAAATATATTAAATAAAGCATAATTTCTAGAAACAATATATTATAATAGGTCTGGGAATTTCCTTGTGAAAATCTACTAGGAGAATATATTCATAAACAGGAGGAATTTTTTCTGAGACATGAAATTTGTAAATATAAGAATCTACTAGAAACATATAAGCAAAGTGAAAATATAACAGATAAATTATTGTATCTAAAATATTGAGCTAGAATCATAATACTGTTTTACTTTTTTTTTTTTTAGTCAAACCAAATATTAAGTTTTGGTATATGTGAAAATGTGTTACTGGTGAGCAGGGATATTTTGAGACTGGGTGGGGGTTGGTGTGGTTTGGGGGTTAATATTCACTCTACTTATGAACAAACTATTAATATTGCATTTTTGTATTCCTCTTAAATGACTAGTTTGAAAACATGCTCCCACAGGTTTTATGTAATGCTTAACATATTATCCGTGCTTAACAAACATTACAACTTAACCGGGTGCAAACACTTTAACAACTTAAAATTAATATTAATTTCACAAAAAAAATAAGCATAGCACATAAGAACAAATACCTAATGGTGACAAATATGACTACCAACATTCACACAAAAAAATTTACCTATTTCTAAATAAATAAATGCTAAATTGTAGTATATCGCCTCTGTGGTATAATGGTTAGCGTTACTGGTTACAAATCCATAGTTCCTGGGTCGATTCCCGGTGCTTCCGAAATTTATCTGTGAATCAGTGGATCTGTGACGAGGTCATACTCAGCCTTGTGAGAACAAATGAGGAGCTGCTTGAACAAAGACGCAGCAGCTATAATTTAGAAAACTGAGATTAACAACCGGAGGGCTCATTGTGCTGACCATATGACACCCTCTATTCATAAATGTTGGCATTATCATTGTTAAAGGCGAAAATCACTCTCTCAGTATATCTCGCTTGCGGGCTCACATCAAGGAGTTAAACTGCAATACCAACAGTAGCTAGCAATAGTAGCAATATCATTGGTATCTTATAAAATTCATGTCTAAACTTATGCTTAAATATTACATTTAATTGCTTCTATTTCATGTTGAAAAAGTTTTTTGACAAGCCCCATCCCTCTCTACCCTCAACCCCACCCAAACAATCTAAGTAAGGTCCTAATGATTAGTTAATGCTATAAGCCTCGTCAACAAATATATAATTTAAAATAAATGGGAATGTTTCTCTTATAAGAAGCAACAGTAGTTAAGTCAATATAATAATTTATTTTAGTTTTACGTGTGCTCATTACAGATTCATGCTCTTTTTAATTTCATATTTGCATTCCGTTCTTTATTAGTTAAGTCAATATAATAATTTATTTTAGTTTTACGTGTGCTCAATACAGATTCATGCTCTTTTTAATTTCATATTTGCATTCCGTTCTTTAGCAGAACAAATCCCAATTATTATAATAAGATCAACCAATGATTCAGACTAGGTAACACACAGGTGGGAATGTTGCCAAGAAAAATATTAAAATAATCAAAAGTATTAAACCTATGCAAATTGATCATTTTAAATTTTGAATCGAATTTGAATCTTGGCTAACTTACTTGAATCGAATCTCATGCTTAGAAATAAATTTCAAGTTGAACCCAGATCAAATCTCATCCCTTAAAAAAATAGAATTAAATTTAAATTTAAATTTATTTAATCAAATCCTAATTGAGTAACATGCTTAAAAAACTTGAATGAAATATTTGATTTTAAAATAGCTTCATATCTGAACCAATTATTATGTTTTAGGCTTACTATAATATTGTTCCAAAATGAATCGGTGTTGAATATTGTACTATGCTATGTTTCCAAATCCTGTCCAATAATAAAAGATTTCAAAATACGTTCATAAACATTTTATGCACATTTTAGGGTAGTAAATACTACTTTTATATCAAACAAGTGAAAAATCAAATAAAGATAACACCTTTTTTTAATTATAGTACAAAATATTCACTGTCACAAACACTTATCTCACATGGTATTTCTTTATGACCTGAACTCAAGTTAATTTCTCTCTGCACTCTATCACACAACTGGTTTCTGGTCTTATTATATCAGTGTTTAAGTAAACATTGAAAGGAGGAAAGAAGGACAAGGCCTAGACTTCAAAAAACTGTAGGTCTCATAGTTCACAAATAAACACAACAATAACAGATACAATAATAAAAGATTATTTAACTTAATAATTAAATATTTAAGGAATTGAATATTGAAATTGTGAAGGTTTGCACAGCCTTAAAAACATGTGTATTCATGTTAATTTTCATATCATACTGTAGCCCAAACTAATTAAACTAACCTTAATTTCTAATGTTTGTTAGGTTATATTATAAAAATGTATGTATACAAATATTTTGGTTCAGTTCATTATTTTTCATACCTTGATTTAGTTAATTTTTATATTTTTAATTACTACCTATTATAAAGTTGAGTCATGATTTTTTTGTTTTTAGTGATATAGTTTGATTTTCATCTGAATATAAATTATTATTATTATTATTATTATCACCGCGTCTTACTACCCGTTCGGGTTATACGCACTTATGCTAGTGTGTAATGGTAGGGTGATTGTGAGATGAAATGGAGGACCTACAGTTTAACGTGGAATCCGATCCACGGTGGAGACCAGGCATTCCACACATTCACAAGATGTCTTGTCAGAGGTGAAGGAAGGGTTTGGTCTGAATATAAATACTATTTTGATATAAAATATAAATATATAGAGATTATTTTAAACTAGAATGAGGAATATTTGACCAAACCCATTTGCAGGAACAAGTCTGACATACAAGTTTCCCTTATATATTAGGTACTCTTAAAAAATTGATTATATATAAATTCACAGACTTGGAAAAAAACAAAGATATTTTTTGAAAAGCCCAACCCAGTTTGGTTATATTGGGTTTATTGTGTTTATTGGGAGGTTTTTTGGGGGGCTTAATTTGATTTATGATGTATTAAAACTTTGATAATATATAAACTCACAGTTATAATGGACTAGGGTTGAAAAAGAAAACAGGCTATTTTTGAAAAGCCCAATCCAGTTTAGTTGTATTGGGTTTTATTGGATTATGTTTTTTGGGAGCTTTTTTTGGGTTTAATTTAATTTATTATATGTTGATTTCACCAATCGATCAATTATAGTAATTATTAAGGATCAAATTTTAATTTTAATATAATTAGAAGAAATACATAACACAGCTAAACAATACAACAATGGTAATTCTTGACAATAAAATAAGACGTTATCAGGCTAAAGGAAAAAAGACTGTGTACAAAGACTAAAAAGATGACTTGAGTGGTGAAGTGATAAGGGGGCTATGCATGATAAAATGGTGGTAATTGATACAATTAAGATCCCCAAAAAGAATAACTTACCCAAGGGTTTCTGTTCTTCCATAAAAAGCTTAAGTTCCTGTTCTACTAGATAGGCATACTTTGAACAAATGCTTTCAACTTATGGACTGGTGTGGTATAAGCTAAGAAACTAGTTGAGTGGTGAAAGCTGAAAAACTTGTGAGAATTTAGCAATTCCTTCACCAAATCACCTCCAACAGCAAAGAGGAGTAAGATAAGTAGTGTTGACAAGTAAACCAAAACTTGATAATTTGGACAGGTACGCCTACATTTAATTCAGTATTAATATCTAAGTTAACACTTAAAAAATTTGACATTTTGAAGTGATCAACAACTGAATGTAATATTATGTTCAGGGTCTCGATTTTTGTAGAATAGTTTTTACAAAACAGTTCTAAAATGAAAATGGCTAATAATTTTCAAAAATCAACAACACAATTGCTTTGTATGCAATATAGAATATGTGTTATTTTAAAATTTGGCTTTTAAATAAAATAAAACCCAATTGGTATTTTTTGGGCTGGGTAAAATTATAACAACAAAATTATGACTGCCTTCTACAGCTTTTATTTCAAACATCTTGGGCTGAAATGTGAGAGGTTTCTGTTGAAAATATGGTCAGTTGACAAGCTCTATAGAAAGCTTATAGATTCAAATGAGACTCATCCTCGAAAATCACAATAAGCCGAAACCAAGATGTGGAAAGTTGTTAAAATATCTAAAAATCATTTATGTACCTAGTGCATAAACCTCAATATTCATCAAACACTCTGCTACACGTATCACCCGAAACACTTTTACTGTGAACACATGATTATCTTTAATGCAATTGGCATAAGTGGTGTAAAACTATGTATGTATACCATCTGCTCTATGCACTTACATCAAAACATTCCTAGTAATGTTCTTGAGTTTGTGAAATAAAAATAGCAAGAGTTTCTATTGGTATGGCATTATTTAGTCTACAATAAAAATGAAATATTGTCATGATATACTTGTCCGCTATATCTCTCAATTTTCCCATAAAATCTATAAACACACAGCTATTTGTACAATTTTACAAACTTTATATTTTTTTATGACTTTTATAAATTTATTAGGTAGGTAGAAAGGAGAAATGAAGTGGTGTACAAATTATAGATGGATGATGCTGATGTTACACTTTACAAAAATATATGAGAATATACCGAAAAAGAGAATAAAAAATATAATGAAAAGATGAGGTAGTGAGGAACAGCACAGATTTAGGGAACATAAGTCTACAATAGACTTGATCTTTGCCATATGACAGCTGATGGAAATAAGGTATAGATTTGGGAAGGACTTGGTAATGGTATTTATGGATGTGGAGAAAACATACAATAGTGTGGATAGAAATAAAGTTAGGAAAGTGATGGAGGAGGCCGAAGTAGAAAGAGGAGTTGTAATGAGAGTGAAAAGCATTTATGAAGAAAACAGGAGCCATGTTAAGATGGAAAGTGACAGGACAGAGTAGTTTCAAATAAAAAAATTTAGTGAAGCAGGGGAGTGCCCTATCACAATTACTATTTGTGATGGTAATGTAAATGGTCATGAATAAAATGGCAGGAAAACTCGGGGAGGATCAAATGAAAGCCATGATGTCTTCTGGTTACTTGTTTGTATGGGGGGAGAAGGAAGAGGAAGTACAGGAATGAAATGAGCACGTGAAAGAGTCTGGAATGAAATCTAGTATGGTGAAGTGTGAAGTGATGGTAATGACACGGAAGAGGATAATACCAAGTAAAGCTATAAAGCAATATAATTAAAAAAATTAAAAAAAAGTGTTCTCTCTGTTCATTATGATGTAATGTACATGACTGCCATGACCATGGGCTCGATCTGTCAGGATAGCTTGTGGGAAGGGTTAGGTTGCAGGCAAGGCAATTGTGTGGGTTCTAAATAATACATATGGTTACAAATTTTGGTTTAATGTAATTTATTAAAAGATAATACAAAATGTGATTCTAAACAAAATATAAAATAAATATAAGAAATTGGATGCTCACTCCTGTGGAAGAACTGGCTTAACTCATGGAAACTTAGACCGATGGAATTGACTGACACGACTCGCGACCCTCTACAGAACTCAATCTCGGAACCTTGGGCTTGATGGATGGCTTCTAAGTACAAGTGCTACTGATGACCTGAAGATGTAGTCTGTTATGGTCCAGCAACAGATGGTGTAATTGACTGCGATATCGATGAAAATGTGACAGCCTCGATGTCAACAAATAAAAGTCTTGAGTAGTCAGCATTCTCCTTTTAACATTTCTAGTTCGTTACATCATATACGCTAAGCCAGGACTTTAACACGCACACCTAAAAAAGTTATGTAAATCAAAAAACAAACATTCAAACATTGGTCAAAAGTTATGACACTACTCCAGTTTTTAAGAATATAAAGTTGATCTTTCACCTCCCAGCTTGCAGTTGTCAAGATATTTTACACCACTAATCTGCCACATGTCTCAAAATTTAGCTTATACCCCCCCCCACACACACACACATTTTATTTATTGCTTGGCTCAATATTAAATCAAGATAGAAGCTGATGCAGTTATTTGTGTGCTCTGGAAATAATAATAATAATTGTTTTGATAGCTTTTGTATCAAGTACAGTCACATCTCAAACAACTATGCTTTACTGCTTGAAATGATCTTATTCATATTTGATACTGCCATTTAAATTAGCTCAATAATTTTAATATAATATAAATCTTAATTGGTTAATTTTTACTTCAGATATATCAGGGCTGACATTTTAATGTTTGCTTTTGTGTGTAGTAAGATATATGTTAAATAATGTGTATAAAGAGCTTTACTTGATTTAAACAGTTATTTTCATGTATTACTTTTAAAAAGTTAATTAATCCCTCAAATTGGAATAAATCTCAAGGAGATTTTTGTTTTGATTTGTTTATAAATTATTTCAGGTTCAAGGGGCACATTTGGGCAATTTCCCCCGCCATATGGAAATGTTCTTGATGACATTTCAACTTCTTTGTTTACACCAGAATCTCATCAAATGTTTCAAAAGTTGACTTTGGACAGAGCGCTGCAAGCTGACTATTATGGCTTACAGATGGGAAGGATGAGAGGAAAAAATCTCCCGCTGTCACATCCTCATAAAGGAGCTGGTGTTTTCAAGTGCCCGAACTGTGGGAATGTGTACAGATACAAGAGAAATATGGTTTCACACATTAAGTTTGAGTGTAACAAAGACCCACAATTTTGTTGTCAATACTGTCCCCACAGGTATAAACAGAAAAGTAAACTTGTAGCACACATGGTGGCTAAACATAATATTTTATGAAAATTGATTAAAATAATAGCTACAAATTGGCTGGCCATCAAAGTACTAAATTCTAAAATCAGCATTGTTAGAAAAAATATAATTCTAAATTTTGAACTAACAGTCGTGTACATGAAATACATTAAGTGCCTATGGTTAAGTTGTGATATTATTTCCATGGATAAGCAGAGCAGAACGATTAACAGTTCGAAACTATATTTATATATTTGAATTATACATATCTACAAATAAAATATATTGTCAGGGCGAGTAATGGAACACACTATTAGGTAATACATATATTATACAAATTCTTGACTGAAACAAGATTCTTCCCTTTTTATTTATTTGAACACAAGCCCATAATATAATGTATTTACAATATGGTAATTTATTATTTATGGTTATGTTATGCATCCATTTTTTTATATAGATCAATACCCTCAGCAAATGAACCAAGAAAATCCATAATGAATTAAAGTGACTGTTTATTACTTGGCCTTACAAATATTTATTTTCTTGGAATTGAGAGCCATTCTGACATTAGAAAGTTATATCTTTTTCTACAAGAATTGTTTGAAACTACTTTTCTTTTATGTTTTATTGAGTGAATTCAAAACTAAACTAAATTTATTGTCCATGTTTGATAAAAAAATGAATTTGTATTAACCAACAATAAGGGTAAATAAAAATGAATATATATTAAAATGTTAAATGTAAAAAGTGTAACATTAAAGTGAATTTTAAAATATTCACTTTATATCGGTTAAGGCAAACTTTTAAATTATATATAGTTATATTTGTAAATGTAATGTTATGTCAATGAATGTTTCCCAAATAAAATACTACTGTATTAAGTTTTAAAATACACTACATACATATACTTATTTTTTTAATTTTAGAATATTTCTTCTTCTGGATAAAATATATATTTTTGTTAATTCTAAAATCACCTTTATTTGTTCAAGACAAAAACTTATTTTGAATTGTTCCAAATAGTTTTGTCTCATAATATAATTATTTTTTTATTATAATATGGGGCTTAAAGCCTCATTTACATAAATCTAACATATCCTAGGATTGACATTTTATTATTTTAGTATATATTTTACTACCGAGACTCTAAAATATCACATACTAGAAGAAATACAAACATTGCAATTTGACTGTAGCTTATGTTCATAAGTATGTGATTACTTTAACCTAATATCTAAAACATAGTGGTGGGCCACTTGGTGAAAAGTATGGTGTGATGGATTAAATGAGTTGTTTAAGTTATATTTTGATCTGACTTTGCATTCAGAATAAAAAAGCTTGTTAAATGTTTTACTACTCCTCTCAGATTGTAAAACTATCTTCACAAATGTTGTATTACTTTAAATTCCTTTGTGTAAAACAATTTAAATCATCACTCTATAAGACCAAGAAATACAATGGAAAATATTCACACACATGTTGCTTTGACCTATTAATGACATGTCTTGTTACATTATGTACTGAGGATTAAAATTAATTACTTGCTTATGGGTGATATGTTTTTGTTGAAAGGATCAACATTATACACTTAAATGTGTCTAGGTTACAAAATGTGCTTTTTTAATATTGTCAAATACACATCAAATAAAAATTTTATGAATTAAAAGCTGATATATTGTTTTAATAATAGCAACTAACCAATTATGTGTGTTACACTCCAATAGTGAAACTGTCCATTTCATGAATTGGGCAAATTTCTGCTCATTCAGTTAACAGTCTTCTTTTCTTGACCATTTCATGAACTGGGAAAAAAATTGCATCAACTCTTACCCATCTAATGAACTGTAATTTATTGTACTATCTACTGCAAGCTTCGCTGAAATTATTTTTAAGATATTATATTAAACTAAGCCAACCTAACTTAACCTAATGTGTCAGAGTACACAAGTTTATAGAAATAATGAATAGATTTAGACTTGACAATACATGTTATAATAACTCAGAACATGACTCAACTGTTACACAAGTTCATAGGCATTGACACAGATCAGCTAAAAAAATGAATGACACATTTAACAGTGGTACCAACCCAAACTAAAATATCCTAGCATAAATTGCCTCCTCAATTCTACTACAACCAAAAAAGTAGGAAAAATGTCCTACATGTACCCTCAAATACATACAAATAAACTCAGTGAATCAGCATTTGATTACGATTAAACCAATATAATTACGAAAGTACTCAAATTTTTTTCTAACAGCGTTTGTGACCAAAATTCCTAAGCAAGCTTGGAAGGGGTGCCCCTAAGCTTAAAAGGAGAAGTCTCAGATTTAAAAAAAAATATGTATGCTTCAAGAAGCTATTTGGAGGTGTTTTTTTTATCATAGTTGTGACTCTGGGTGTCCCTTTGTTCTGTGATTTACATTATTGTGTTATTACTTATTATAAACATATACTTATACACTTTTGTTTGTTAGCATTCACTGATACACACATCAAAACAAAAGCAGCTGCTACAGTAAACTCCACCAAACTCCAAAGCCCGGTACACCCGACACAACTTCTTGTACAAAAAGTTGTGCAAGAAATTGTACAATATCTTGGTCACATGTATTGCATAAAAAATTCAGCCATTGACTGTTCACATAGCATTTGAGATTGCATACAATGGTTGAAAAACATAGCGTTTTTGCCCTTTTTATGGAAAAATGATGATTTGGAAAATATTGGTATTTATTTAAATAATTTCTTATTCATTCCTAAATATTATGAAAATAAAAAAGAATTTTTCTTTCAATTCTGTAATATATTTTTAAAACAGTTGAAAACCTTTATATTTGGGGTTTAACCTCCTTCAATTATAATTCTTTGTTTGTTTCCAAAATTTAGCTGTTTTTCTTAAAATCACCCCTTTTTTTAAATAAGTATCTGTCTAGCAGACTAGGTTTTCATATTTACAACTCAAAAGTTGTATAAGAAAGATGGCTAATATAAGATGTATTCTATTTCTTGAAATTGTATACAATAAGTTGTGCAAAGCAGATCTTTTACAAGTTTTGGTGTTCACATGACATCATATTCAGGCTGCAACTTCTTGTAGAACTTTATGTACAAGAAGTTTTGTTGTATGTACCGGGCTTAAAGATGTGTAGGTACAGGGTCAGTACCTTGACAATATTAATTTCGCCTTTCATGCCATACCATCCCTCTGTGTTTTGAAAGGGGAAGAGAGAGGTAGTGACTTCAGTTCTAGTCATCACATTTTGAGCAAAAGAAGTCATAGCTAGGCTGCTTACATTATTACCTGACATCCGCAGCTCTTCTCCTTCTCGTTCCTCCGAAATCTATGTTGTCACAAATAAGAACTACACCAGTTAGAGCAATGGGATGAAAGTCGAACAAATACCGACTTTCAACCACTATCAGATGGACTAGTTCCACATCTTGCATGCATGTTACGGTCACTGCCATGTATGGGATTTTTATTTTCAACCTCATTGATGCTCGAATAACATTTAAATGATCATCAGAAGAATATTTTTGCAAACATTAAATAAAATAATTACATATCATCAATCAAAGGCAAGCAGTGCTTACTTCGCTTGCCCTGACGTAACGTCGCTAGTTTCCAATCAAACTCTTTGTAAGAATATCGGCACATTGTTCATTTGTCTCCAAATAAATCACATCAATAACACCATTTAGATACAAATCACGAACAAAGTTGTATTTGACATCAATATGCTTTAGTCTTCGATACTCCCATTTATCCAAACATCTTATGCAGGACTGGTTGTCCTCGTACACCTTGGTGGGTTCTAGAGTGATCCCAAAGTCCTGAATCAGTTTTCTCAACCAGAGTAGGTCAGATGAGGCGGTTGACAGGGAGACAAACTCTGACTCTGCTGAGCTCAGGGCGATTGTAGTCTGCTTACATGTAATCCATTCAACAGTGGCACCATAAACTTGGAATAAGTACCCAGATGTAGATTTACGATCATTGCTGTCATTGCCGCATCAACGTAGGCTCGTAAGGTGACATCACAGTTCTTCGGAAAGAAGAGACCAACATCAAGTGTTCCTTGAATGTAGCATAGTATTCGTTTGAGTCCAATACAGTGAGCTTCTGTTGCATTGCTTCGATACCTGCTGTAGAAACTCACTGAGAAGCTCAGATCAGGGCGAATGTAGAGCATCACATGCATCAAACTACCAACAAGCTCACGGTAGTTTTTATTTTTTATTATGCACTCTGATGTAGTTATTTCAGGTGGTTCTGCCTCCATTGATGTCTTAACCAGTTTGCATTGTTCCATACCAAATTTCTTGAGAACTTTCTTCAAGTAGGCTGTTTGGCTAAGGAGCATACCATCAATTTTCTGATCAATTTTTATACCTAAAAATCTTTGCAAACCTCCAAGATCCTTTATCTCGAATTCTGACAATATTTTTTATGTAATTCAACTTCTGCAGATTGTTTCCTGCCAAAATTATGTAATCTACATAAACAAAAAGTTAAGCTTTTATGCTGTTGCTGAAGTCGAAGTACATACATTTTTTGTTTTCAGACTGCTAAAATCCAATAGAATTCACAAATTTGTCAAGTTTAGCGTTCCACTCCTGTGGTGCCTGCTTTGAAGCCAGGTGGCTGCTTCATATAAACCTCTTCAGGAAGGTATCCATGTACGAATGCATTTTTCACGTCCAACTGGAAGGCAATTAAATCTTCTTTATTTATGATGGTCTGGACATTAGTTAAATGGGCTACATATGAGTACGTTTCATTTTAGTTAAACCCTTTCTTCTGTGCACAGCTCTTTACCACCAACCTTGCCTTGTAACTGCCAAGCTGTCCATTTTCATCCTGCTTTATGTTGAAGACTCGCTTGCAGCTGATAGCTCGTTTACCGGATGGCAGCTCAGTAAGGGTTCAGGTTTCATTCTTCTTCAATGAGTACATCTCTTCCTCAACTGCAGCTATCCATTGCAATTCCTCAGTAAAAACTTCATTTGGAGTCGAACCGATGACCTCAATAGCTTGAGAGGGTGTTGAACCAATAACATCACTGGTTATGAACAAATGTTCATCACAAATTATATCATGCCCACGTATGATTTTTCGTTCCTGTGGATACCACAGACTGTACCCATTTGGGCAGTACCCAAAAAATAGCACTTTTTCGAACGGCTGCCAAGTTTAATTTTAAAAACTTGATTAGGTAATCGAAGATGTGCTACACAGCCAAAAACCTTCAGTTTTAACATATCAGGCTTGACACCACTCCACAGTTCTGTTGGAACCTGGTTTTCAAAAGCTTTATCAGGCTGTTTGTTTATTAGGTAGACTGTAGTAATGACAGCCTCCATCCAGAGTGACTTATCAAAAGAAGAATGAAAGAGTAACCGGCATGTTTTGTCCATGATGCTAAATCCCATTCTTTCTGCGACGCCGTTCTGCTGACTGGTACACCTGATCATAAACTCTGGCTGGATGCCCTTCCTTTTTAAATAATCGATCATTTCCTGCGACACAAATTCCCCACCATTATCTGACCTGAAGCGACTTATCTTAAGGTTAAAGTGAGTTGTTGCCATAGCTTCAAATTGTTTGAAGTATGAAAATACTTCAGGCTTTGCCTTTAGAGTGTAAATGATTGTAAAGTGAGTATAATCATCAATCAGGTTAAGCAGATACTTCTTTTGATCATATGATATGGGCTTAATGGGCACTACAAGATCACTGTGTATGATCTCCAAAGGGCGTTTAGCTCTAATGCGTGGCTTTGTGTGTGGAATATGTGTTTGTTTAGCTTGTATGCAAGAATTGCATGAATCGAGGATCGATCCTCGATCAACCTTGATTCCATCTACAATCTTACTTAAGTGAACTAAACCTGTTTTTCTAATGTGACCAAACCTATTGTGCCACAAATCAGATGATGCTACAATGGAACTAGCAACACCAGCACATGCTTTTTCATGAGGTGAAAGAAACGTTGTATACACTTTACCAGATTGATTCGCAGTAGTCACAAAAATATCGCCTTTCAATATGATAGCATTCTCTTTTTCAAACACAACTTTAAACCCATTATCATACATTTTACTAACTGATAGCGAATTAAATTGTAATCCAGAAACAATAAGTATATTAAAAAGTTTGATAAAGTTTTGATTATGTTTGTGAGTCACAGACGCGTGTATGTCTCCAATCTCTTCAACACACAACGTCGATCATGATTTGTCAATTTTTATATTGATAGACTTTGATAGGCGTCTCCTATTTGAGACCAAACTAATATTTTGATCACTGATCATATGTCCAGTGGCGCAACCACACAGATCCTTTACAACAAGCCACTGATGTTGACACAGTCAAACTAAATTCATCTTCACTAGCTTCAGATACGTTTGCTTTACATGTTGAATTCTTCTGCTGCATCTTGCCTTTCAATTTTGGACAGTCCGAACGAAATTAACCAGCTTTAAGACAGAAAAAACACTTATTACCAGTTACTTGCTTTGGAATCCTTTGTTTACAATTAGGACAACATTCCAGTTGCGAAGATTCAATTCCTTACCCTTCCAATCATGAGTGCTATAGAATGATTGGCTGCATCCATCAATACCTTCTGCTTGGTATGTTTACTCTGCTCATCAAATAGGCGCATTTTTACGTATGCCAAGTTGAAATTATCAGCAGATAGTGTATCTAAGGCAGTGACAATAACTTGATATTCAGATGGCATAGTCAAGAGAAGATGGCAGACAATATATAATTCTTCAAGGTTAGCTCCCAACGATTTCAATTTCTGAATTGTATGAACAAACCTTGTAAAAGGCACTTCATGCGTCTCTAAACAGGGATCAAATTTCATAATCAACAAGGTTTGGGCAGTTAAAGCTGATTAGCAATACCTTTGTGGGCATAATTGTTACAAAGCACTTGCCATAAATCATAAGTGGTGTTCTTATCCTTTACACAATCCAAGTGGCATTCCGAGATTTGTTGTATAATCTGTGACTTACACTTGCAATCAGCTTTAAAAAGCTTGTCCAGCTCTTTTTTCCTTTTCCGCCTTAAGTTCAGCATTATGACTAGATGCAATTTTCACTAAGTCCCGATGGTCACCTTGAATAAAGGGCAACAGATCAATTTCATCTAGAAGAGTTTCTACCCAAAACTTCCAGTTGTAGAAATTAGTGTCGCCAAAAAATTCTGTACGTTTTGTCTTCTTCTAAAACCTTTATGGTGATGGTGATTAGCAACGGCATCACAAACATGCAAACATGTAGAGTTCATGCATAGTGCTGCCCACTCTTTACATAAATTCCACAAATCCCCACAAGCCTGGGCCCATAACATGTCAGAGTACACAAGCTTATATAAATAATTAACTCGTTATTAGACTTAACAATACATGTTGTAATAACTAAGAACATGACTCATCTAAAAAAAATGAATGAAATATTAAACAATGGTACCAACCTATAATATAATATCCCTGCATAGAATTGCCTATTTTAACATAATGTTTTGTTATAAAACAATTAAAAGTTAAATTAATTTAAAGACCAAGCCTGTTCTTTGCATGTCATCATATGTGAAAAAACTCATCCACTTCATGAAATGGGTAACAATTGGAGCTGCTCAATTCATGAAATGGATTATTTTTTGCCCAGTCATGAAATGGGTAGGAGAGGACAGCTCACGGAATGGCAGAAATTTGCCCAATTCATGAACTGGGTAAATTCATCAATGGGGTGTAACACATATACTAGATTTTAATTTGTATTCACCTATTATTTTTTGTAAAGTATGAAAAATAAACTAAGTATATAACATCTACCATTATTAATTTAAAAGCCCATTTTAAAAGTAATTATCGGTGGAAGAACTATAAATATACAAATAATAATGTACACACCCATGTACAGACATTATACATTTTAATAAATCCTTTCTCAGATACATATTTTTGTATCTATATACTTATTTGATAGTGAAGATTTTGATTGTGATTATTACTTAGGAGTTAGCCCTGATTATCGCTTCCACTTGTAAAGTTCAAGTATCATTTTAGCTCAGAAATTGGCGTGGGCTACATCCAGTGGCAGCCACCACACAAAGCTAGCAAGATTATGTTACTTGTTTTCATCATGGTGCAGCATATGTGTGATAGGGCATGATGGAGACAATCAAGGTAACACTGTGATCTTTCATTGTAAACAGTGTGTACATCATAAGACACATTTTGTATTGTGGTGTGGTATGGATACATGGTTCTGTCTATGGTTGGAGGGATGGAGGTGTATGGTTAGCTTCTCTTATAAAAGGTGGGAAGATGGAGAAAAGATGGAGAAAACCTGCAGGTTTGTTTACTTCCAATTGAGTAAGTAAGGAACATTAAAGATTGTAAGAAAGAATGTCATGTAGATTTAAAACAGCTTGAAACTCCTTGAAGGCTGCATGAGGTCTTGAAGAAGTAAAGCTGTGTAGAATACAGAGCACTTGAAACTTTCTTAAGCAACTCTGCACATTTGCACAAGCCCAAATGCAAACATGTGTGCTTGATTTGTATTGTTGCTCCAACACAATCATAAGTGCTATTTAAAGATTGATAGTGGTATGGATGCTAATTTGGGTACTTAGGCAAGAATATCTTAGGATAACTTCTCCATTCTTCATTAAGAACTATGATATATTAAATCATATTTCTTTGAATATTAGGAGCTTATTTATTCTCCAAATATGCATCTGCTAACTTTATTTTATAAATATAATCACAATAGAATGTCCATGTTGAGCCTGTATACACTATTTGTGGCTACCTGATCTTATTTATCATCAAATTATCTCGCATAGTAAATGATAAATATACATTGTTATGTAACTATACAAATCGCCAGTATAAGAATTTATGCAATCACTGATGTTAACTCAGATACTGACAATTTTACCAAATTAGTTTGAAGCGTAATCATTATTCATAATACCTCCAAGTTTCCAAATTAGCTACTTTCTACGCTTAAATACTACATAAGGACACCTTTCCATGTTAGTGAGACTAGTTTATCTTTATATCCCTGGCACAATACCACCGTGTATGTCGCTATTGCTATTAAAAAGTTGAGTTCATATTGATGTGCCGGGACAGATGGAACTCCGAGCTTTATTGTAAAATGTCGTGCCCACATTCTCAGTCCATTGTTATCTTATATTTTCAACTTTATCCTCTATAATTAAACTTTTCCCCTGGCATGGAAACAATCCGCTATCTTACCTATTAAAAAAAAAGAGGGGAATACAAAATGTTAATAAATGAATACCTAGTTTACACTTAAAACTTCCTCAAAGTATTTCAGGAAATAATACATGAACATACCTTTTACCATCTAAAAAATAAACTCTCCGATAGTCAACACATACAATTATTCTACTTTTAGACACATTTCTTAAGGTTCCTTTTTTTTAAAAATAATTTTTAATGGTTTGTTTGTACTCATGTAAAAAAAATCTCCATAGTTTGAGTTTGCAAGCAAGCTATACTACCTGAGCGACTTCAGCCATTAGTGATGGTAGAACCAGTATTTGCAGATAGAGGGTGTCATGTGGTCAGCACAACAAGCCCTCCGACCACTAACCGGGGTTTTCTAAACCGGAAGCTGCTACTTCTTTACTCAAGTAGTTTCTCATTTGTCCTCCCAAGGCTGAGTCTGACCTCGTTCCAGACTCATGGCTTCATAAATATATTTTGTAAGTGCCCGGGATCAAACCCGGGACCTCTGGATCAGTAGCCAGGAACTCTAACCACTAGACCACAGTGGAGTTATTACGAGATGTAGATATTATTTTAAGCTAACAATGAATCTTGTAGGTGCTCTCACTTGTACTCACTTGAAAACCCAGTAGATCTATTTCAATGTAATTTTTGTTTTATCTTCAAATATAACATTTGTTCACTAGTACCAATAAGAAATGGTTATATATTTAGTAATTTTGATTTTACTTTATAGTTGATGGAGCAGTGGAAGATTGGACCCATGAGTATTTCAACTGTGGTCCTATATGGCAACCTCATAATCAGAGCAATATGAAACACACGACAAGTGTTCATAAATGTCCGAGTTGTCACCGAGTGTACACTCACCGCCGCTCTCTCATGAGACATTTGAGCTGTGAGTGTGGTAAGGAACCACAGTTCAAGTGCCCGCATTGTCCGAAATATTGCAAGCTCAAGTGCAATCTTCTCAAACATGTCCGCGGTCGACATCCACAAAAAGAAAGCAATGCATATATTTTGTATTAAAAGAAAAAAACATGAATCTGAAATGATTTGAATTAAAACAAATTACTTCTAATTTTGTGATTTTGAATTTATTTACTGTTTATGAAGTCATTTTATTCCTTGAAATTTCAGATTTATTTTCTAAACAAAGTTAAATATCGACAAAGTGTCTGTAAAAGGTTTTACAGCAATACAAGCAAAGGATTCTACAGTTTAGCATCAACATATTGCAAAAATAGATAATTTGAGGAAATTGAGGTTTGAACAACTTAGTATAAACAGTATCCATTAGAGTGAGTAATAAAGCTCTAATTTGAGTAAAATGATGACTTAAAAAATATACACTTTAATTTAAAATCAGAACACTGTTTGGAAATATTATTTAAAATTAATCTTAAAACTAGATTTAAATCTTAAAACACAAAAAACTATAGGCTAACTTGTATTGGTTATCACATTCCAAAAAACAAAGTGAATATTTTGTTTTCACATAACGTAAAGAATATTTGCAGAGAAAGTCAAATATAAGTAATTGTAATGCAAATTACAGTATTGACTTTATAATTTTAAACTTGACATTGATGAAACAATTAAAAAAAGAAGACAGAAATTTGGTAAACAATTAATTATTTCAGTTAAAATGTCCTCTACCCTTAAAATGACTCGCCTAGAAAAGATCTGCACAGTAACAATTATGATTGTTCACTGTTTCATCAAATATAAGTTAAGTTTCCCCTGTTTAATTGAGTTTAAAAAACGGACCATCATCTCCAAATGTGTTCAGATTGAAAGCAAGAATTCCAAAGAATAAAACTAGAGGTAAAACCGTGGTTGATTAATGGACCAAGTGTGATTTTAATATTCTAGTTAGAACTTGAGGTAACCTATTAGGTGGGTGGTAAGTCTTTTGATGAATAGATCTTGACAAAAGATCAAGAAATTATGTTTATTACTTTTTCTAGGAAACCATTAACAGTTTTGTAAAATGTTTTATCTAATCTTTATTAATATTATTTTCATCCAGGACTACTCTACATAACTATAACAGTTGGAAAGTTTGGAATTTTAAAATAGGAGAGTCAGGAAATTAGGTGGGCATACAATTTTCTAAACTAATGTAAAAAAAACTATCTCTATATGTGACCGTGCATGTGAAACCATACCATAAGTCGCTAGGCTAATTTTACAGGACGGCGGAAAAATGAATTGTAAGTGTAAAATATCTATTTTAAGATTTCAGTGAAATCTGTGAGACCTCCTTAGCTACATTCTACTGAGTCTGAAACTCATATATCTTCACCTGAAAGTGGTTAAATAAGCCTTAGTGCATACCTCTGCATAGGAACTAAAATCTTACCTTAAGTCGCCATGGTAATTTTCCATAGCGGCTTGTGATATGTTTTTGTAAACTATTGCATTCAAAATTTTGTAAAAAATAATTGACTGAACTACTTCTTATAAATATTTTTTTTTCAGAATTCTATCCTTTATTCAAAGCTGTTAAGACCTAAAAATACATATTTCCTACTTATGGTATAGTTTCACTTGCACAGTCACATTATGGTAGAAAATTATAATTTTATACAGGCAGACAAAAATAAACAAATACATAAACTAAAGATTATCTTCATTGGGATCTAGGGATCTGATATCGAAAGAAAAGTGTCGATACTATATTCATTTATAGTATCAGAAAAAAAACACGATACCATACTATTATCGAAATAAAAGTATCGATAACAGTATGCATCGTTATTCATCAAGTAATAATATCAACTTTTTCATACGTTAATAATAATAATAATAATAATAATAATAATAATAATAATAATAATAATAATAATAATAATAATAATAATAATAGGTTTATCATATTTATTTAAACACTAATAATTATAATGATTTAACCCTGTTATAGTATATTTAGGTCTATTGCGTCTTTTGTATGTGTTGGAACTTGGAAGATATGATAGATAGTACTGTATGATTAATATTACAAAAGGTTTTACCATACCAGCTTTCAAAAATTCTATGAAAATGTAGCTGATGGAAAGTTATTTAATAACTAAATATGAATACTAATATATTTTTCAGTCTCTTTTGTACCTTTCTTTAACCATAGTAAAAATTCAATCCTAGCATGAGTGAAGGCAAAAGAATTGTTTCTTTCGATACCAAACCGATATTGGAGTGTGAGTACTAATATTAGTAAAAGTATCAGAAAAAAGTATTGATTAAAAAATACTGGTATTGGAAGGAAAATATTATACTAGTAAAGTATCAATACTTTTTTCACATCCCTATTGTGATCCATTATAGTTGAGGTTATATAGCTAAAGATAGGACAAATTAGTGCCTATCTATGAGTGACACAACATTCAATAAAAATTAGTTGTGCTGACACAGTGCCATGAATTGTAAGGCTCTTTGGTAAACCTTGATTCTTATTATTCAATATGTTTTTGTAACATAGAATGTTATTTCACTTATATTCTTTGGTGAACTTTGATGCCTCTTTTTTCCAACTTATTTCTGTAACAATGTATATTACCTAGTTTCAGTTAAATTATTATTGTGCATAGGCACATATTGTGTTGCCAATGGATTGTGTTGCCAATGGATTGTGTTGCCAATGGATTGTGTTGCCAATGGATTGTGTTTGTTTGCGCATTAAGTTTGTTAACTAAGTAATATTTTAGAATCAAATAGCCAAAACTATCATTTATGCTTTTTAGTGAAGATTACTCCATCTAGATATCGTATTCTGAAAATTGAAAAATAACACCTGGACACAGGAATCGAACCCAGGACCTTTGGCTTAGGTAATATTTTGTTTCAAAGATTGAATTTATTTAAAAAAATTTAACTTAAATTAGACATTCTTATACTCGATTCCTTGAATCCCCCAAATTCTATGGTATTCGAAAGATTTCAAATTCATAAACATCTTAAAAAAATATTTTTAACTCGATTGAAGGGTACAGGAAAAAAGAAGTAAAGTCCAATTTTAACTCGAATTGAGTTAGTGAAGCCATCTGTTGAACAATCATGATATCTTTATAAGTCACTTAAATTATGATCTCTTGTCATATTTAAATTAATTGAATAAAGTATTTGATGGGGTCCTTATGGGGTTTGCAATGTAAAAGCTGCTGTCCTTGAAAATGTATATAGTGTGACTTTCCACTCTTTTTCTTTGTACTCTTGTACCCTTCATTATGAACACTTTGGCTTCAAACAACGATTTTAAGCAATTGTTAAAAGGAATAATATAGGTATGTATATTTAAAAGAATAACTAAATCATAAAAAAAGAGTAAATTTGTTTAAATATATTCAACTAAAAAAAAGGGTTGAAGATAGGGATAGGGTGTAATGAGGTGGATTGGATAGAACTTACTCAAGATATAAATAGATTGAAATGAGGGGGACTGGATAGAACTGGTTCAGATAAGTATAGGGTGTAATGAGGTAAACTGGATATAACTAGCTAAAGATAGGGATTAGGGTGTAATGAGGTGGATTGGATAGAACTTGCTCAAGATATAAATAGATTGTAATGAGGGGGACTGGATAGAACTGGCTCAGATAAGTATAGAGTGTAATGAGGTAAACTGGATAGAACTACCTGAAGATAGGGTTAGGGTGTAATGAGGTGGATTGGATAGAACTAGCTCAAGATATAAATATATTGTAATGAGGGGGACTGGATAGAACTGGCTCAGATAAGTATAGGGTGTAATGAGGTAAACTGGATAGAACTAGCTAAAGATAAGGATAGGGTGTAATGAGGTGAATTGGATAGAACTTGCTCAATATATAAATAGATTGTAATGAGGGGGACTGGATAGAACTGGCTCAGATAAGTATAGGGTGTAATGAGGTAAACTGGATAGAACTAGCTAAATATAGGGATAGGGTGTAATGAGGTGGATTGGATAGAACTTGCTCAAGATATAAATAGATTGTAATGAGGGGTACTGGATAGAACTGGCTCAAGATAAGTATTGGGTCTAATGAGGTAAACTGGATAGAACTAGCTTAAGATAGGGTTAGGGTGTAATGAGGTGGATTGGATAGAACTTGCTCAAGATATAAATAGATTGTAATGAGGGGGACTGGATAGAACTGGCTCAAGATAGGGCCAGGTGGCGTACTTTTGTAAGTGCGTCAATGAACTTTCAAGGTTCTTACTGTGGTATCACAGGTTTGCTGAACAACAAGCGCAGAACAGAAATGTGGTCACGTGACGAGCTCTAAGCCAATCACAAGATATCCACCTCATCAGCGTGAGCTGTTTTGCTAAAGTTCAACTCTCTCTACTTTGTCCGCTCTGCCTGAGATGTTCAGCACAGAAGAACTAACCATCTCAATGCAATGTGCATTTTACAACGCATGCGCTGTACAGCCAGAAGCAAGCAGTCATCTTTGTTGGCCGTTGTGAGGCGATTTGAATTAACCTGTTAATGTAAAGCATGTGTATCGGTGAATTGGATTGTGCCATGACACAGCATAATAATTTGAACACATCCATCAGGAGAATGGTATAAAATATATGTTTCTCCATAAAATATGTTGATAGTAAGCTGTTTTAAGTTAGTGTTGCAATGAATCATGGGTTAAAATCCAGCGTGTGAATTGCTGCGTCACTCAGGCAGATTCTGCTTTCTATTTTCGGCGAATGTGTGAATCAAGCTTTGTGCCCTTGAGTAAATAAAGTAAGTGTAGCATAAACTTTCATCATTGGTCACACAAGCTAACCTCGTCTGGTTTGTCTTAGCAGGGACGAGAAGGTCAAGATTTGAGTCCCAACTTTGTGTACTGATGGTGTTTTTCCTGAATTGATCTTCATCCTCTCTCCACAGAAATGTTAGTACATTTACTTTAAATTCTACCTCCTTATCCCTACTCGATTATTGTAAGCATTCAGATTGTCAGCCCAGGTAATTAGACACCATAGTGCTGATGCCAAACACACCAATAAGAGGACTAAGAGAGAAAACACCAAGTATTCATGTAACAACTGCGTATTGGTTCAAGAAAAGATCCCAAATAAAGTGAAAACTTATCAAATTCACTTCACAAGTAGTAACCTCTTGCAGGAACTCACAATGATCTACCTAGTTTGTTGGTATAGGTTGTAACAATGCCCTCATGGGGTCCAGGAGGAACAAACTTGACAATGTAAAGGGCCATGTTGACAGAAGTAGGACTTAAATAACTCATCAAGTTGACTAGTAAACTACATAGTACCATATTAGTTTGTATTCGACTGATTGTGAATAATGTAAACCAAAGTATATATACTACTTGAAATTCTTAATTCTAAAGAGCTGTGGAAAAACAAAAGTTATTTTAAAATATGCATTGCTGGCACATATTCATTCTTTACACAACTTTGTAGTGATTGTCTTTCATTGTAAACATTAGCTTTTAATCTCTAAGTATTGTTTCATTTTATAGTATTATGTGATTTAAATAATTTTTTAATAATGGAAATTGATAAAAAATAAATAAAAATAAAAAATAAACTAGTAAGTGTAAATTTAATTAAGAAAGCCCACATAGGGAAAGAGGAAGAATGTGGGAAAAGTCCAATACACAAAGGTTACATATTTATACCATGGAAGATAGAAGAAAGAAAGAAAGAAGATGTCACCTTTGTACATTGGATTCTTACCACATTTTTCCTCTTTCCCCGAGTGGGCTTTATTATTTAAATTTACACTTATTACTTTATTTTTATTAATTTTCATTATTATAAAATTATTTAGTCATTGGACCACCTCATTTTTAAACATTCTGATTTATATTGGGGATTTTTATACACACAATAAATATATATATTGTGTATAAAAATCACTTATACATTTTATAATCACTATACAATTGTAATTTGAAGTAGGCCTACTACTAATTAAAATTATTAGAATACTTCAAAATATATACTTTCATTCATATTAAACACATTTGAAAGCAGTTATCTCATTAATAATGATTTTCTTTGATGTTTCAGATTTATTTGCGCCATTGCATGACCTTGGAAATTACACTTTTAATCAATACACTACTAATTATATGATCAATGGAAATTCAGCTGAAACTCTCAAAAATGTACAAAGACTCAAAGGAAGATTTCCAAAATCCCAAAAGACATATACATCCAAAATCCCTGGTACTTTCCCTTGTGACCAATGTGGCAAAGTGTACCGGTGGCAAAGGAACATGTTCAGTCACCAGAAACTAGAGTGTGGGAAAGAACCACAGTTCCAGTGCCCTTATTGTCTCACTTGGTTCTCACAAAAAAGTAACTTGAAAAAACATATCAAAAGAGTACATTGAAAATGTAAAATATTTTAATTCTTTTTCACCTTGTCTTAGTACTTGTTTGTATCGTACACATACATCAATTATGATAGTGAAATGGTATGTTGAAGGTAGAACTTTAGAGGAAGTGTACACTCAGAGGAAAACCATCTGGTACACCAGACCTGTTTTTTAACTCTAGTAATTTCCCTGTCACCGCCAATCAAGTTGAGCAGGAGAATGGTGTGTTAAGTTAGACTATGTGGCCATTGATTTCAGTTTTAAATGTGACCATGTAGATGTTATTTTTCTATTTATTCACCATATCAATTGTTAATTGAAGGTTTTATTAATATAGACACTAAATGCATAGCAAAAATGTTGAAATTTTCCAACAAAAATTTGTGTTTAACTCTTATCAACGTTAGAACTTTTTATTCAGTATATTTTTCAAAACAAAACTAATACCCATCATCAAATATAAACATTTATGACAACTAGGGTTTGGTATTAATCTATGTCATGTGACTTAATGAAATATTCTTATGACCTAACATGGGGCACCTTTAATTTACCAGGATGAACAACATTTATTATTAAGATCATGAAGAGACTTATAGGATGATTGGCCACCTCTACCACAACAGGCCATCTTGGTCTCAATCGACTTAATATCACTCAACACCAATATTCCCCAGACCCACAGACTGGCAGCAGTAGAAGAATTCATTAACACATGTCCTTTCGGCACCTGACCCACTACTGAATTCCTGGATCAAATTTCATTCTGGAGAAAAATTTATTCAGATTTCTGGACAAAATCTCCCTGCAAATTAGAGGTACTTCCATGGGAACACATATGGGCTCCTCATACGCAAACTTGTATAAGGTAAGACTGGAACATATGTTCCAGGGCAGACAACTGCTATAGCCCCTTTATTGGATCAGATACATCCATGTTATCTTTATGATCTGAACCAACACCACCCAACAATTTTAGTCCTTCCTGGCAGACCCCAACAATTTTTCACCTTTGAAAGTCACCTGGAAATTATCCACATCCAGCACCACTTTTCTCCATTAGGGACACCTAAAAACAACTGTCCACACTAAGTAATTAACCACCAACAATACCTCCACTCCGACGGCTGCCACCCAATGAGCACAAAGAGATCACTCCTTCATAGCCTAGTCATTAGAGCAAAAAGTTTTTTTTTCTGGCAATGAGGACCTCTCAAATTACAACCAAATACTGCAACATGCTTTTATCAACAAAGACTAACTGGTGTGTAGTCAAATAGACAGAGCTCAAAATAGCAGACCCACAATATCAACAGGAATGAGCAAAATCATCCCTCTTGTCACTCCACACCACAAACATCCACAAACTCAATAATCTCTTGATAAAAGGTTTTCCCATAATTTAATCCTCCACCACCACATGAAATATCTTCATGAAGCCTCCAAGAATAACCTTTAGACAACTAGCTAATCTGAGCAGTATACTTTTAAAACCCAAACTTCCAACCATTTATTCAACCCAAACTCAAATATCAGATTAATTTTCCTGTAACCTCACTCCCTGCAAAAACCTGCACTATACACAAAACACCAACTTCATTCTCCAGCAACACCACTAAAATAAACTCTGAAAACTTGATCTACCAATTAGAATGCAACCATTGCCAAGTCCAAGCACACTAAATTGGTCTCAAAATAGAAACACCGAGAAAGAAAATGAGTAGCCATCGACATAACATCAAAATTAAAAATAAAGATAAACTTGTGGCATCACATACCACTACACATAATCTAGATTTTAAACAGTGTTACAACACCAAGGTGGTCAAATCTCTCGATATATAAATTTGCAACACTTCACAACTAAGGATGTGGGAACTGGCCCAACAACATATCACCAAATTCAGACAAGTCCCTAACCTCAACCTTAGTTAATTTATCTCCTTGCTACCAGCACACTTAGTATTATTTACAATATCACAACCATAATCATATAGTTCATAGCACAACTTTTCAGGTGAGTTTTTAAAATTTATTTATCTATCTATTCAATCTAATTTCTGTCATATCTGCATTGAAATCAGAACTAAAAATAAGCAGTTGTTGAAAGTCAACTTTGCAGTCCAACCATGAGCATCAGTCTACTCTCTTGACTGATGAAGCTGTCTGTGACAGTGAAAGCTTGTCCTTAAAGGTGTGTCTGTGTGTCTTTTCTTTTAGTGTTCTATCTAAACAATTTATACTCTAGTATCACCAAGGTAAGTGTGCTGATTATCCCTTCTAATGTTAACCTTAATACATTTATTTTAAATCACTGTAAGTCTATATTCATTTACTGAATGCAAAAATAACTATATCCACACAAATGGTGAGGGAAGAATTATTGGAATTTTGCTGTTCAAGATAAATACCAAACTATGTTACTTTCATTTACATAGTTACACATTGGAGCGTGAAAAGTGATTGAAGAAGAGAATAAATTAAAAAAGAACTGTTTTTATGTTTCTAAGCCATTGGCAATTATTAATTTTATGAAGCTATTTAATAGTTATTATTTAGTATTGTACTATTGATCTTTTAATATAAATTAAATACAGTTAATCTACATTTTAAATTAAATTTAAAAACATTTTACAAACATTAATAAATCCTAAACAGTGCATGGACTACTATGTTTGTCTATATTTTCAGAACTGTGCTGAAATATTAAGAAATTGTGTAATTTTTAAACAAATAGGATTAGTAATTACTACTGAAAGGATTTGGCTTTTAATCCTTAAATGTGTGTGAATGGAAAATTCTATGGAAATTGAATAAATACTCTTTTATAACACTTTCAAGTTAAAATTATTTATTTGTACTCATATAATGTATATAAAATGTGTATTTGTTCAATATGTTTTAACATGAATAAGATACCTACTCTAGAGCTAATTTAATATTGAAATATGACAAAGTAGTTTAACATACATAGCTAAAAGTTTACAGTAGGCTACCAAATAAAACTTAAATCCTAAATTGAAAGATGTTAAGATTTTGTAATAATGTAATCAATAACCTGTTTCACCACCATTTTACATTGATCACAAGCTGTCTGCCATCCAGCATGCTAGGGTTGCAGACCAGATGGAAATATATATTCTATAGAGTGAATTTGTTTGATTCTCAATACTGCATTATTTGCTTCATGTTATTTAGAGTACAACAATGCATGATTATGTTTCTTCTACAAAAAGAAAAGAATTGTTTGATTCCTTTCTCTTATAGCAGTATTATTGCCATTGAGGTTTTTGTTTTGTTAATAAATATTGATTTTATTGCTATTTTTTGATAATTTATTTTAGCACTGTCTTACTACCTGTTCAGGTTATATGCTTATGTACTAATTACTCTAATGATTTTAGGAATGGGAGAGGTTATAATTAGAGGATGTTTTACTCACATTTGCATGGCGAGAGCGTAGAAAACAATTGTGGAAAAACCAACCTCAGTACACTGATTGAGGTTTACCTCAATCTTCTCGTCATTGGCAGTCTAGTCTACTGCGAGAGTAGCGCCTTAGACTATGTGGCTGCCAAAGTGGGGTTTTTTCCTTGTTAAGTCACAACTAAATAATTTTATTACTCAAAGGGGAATGTTTCTACATATAGGATGAAAGTAGATAATAAAAATACACATAGACAGGAACCAATCTCAGGACAGGGCATTTATCGACATTGTGCAAGCTGTGTTCACTCATACTTTTGTCTCAATCATTCTTTTCTTTACTGTCTTCCATGTATAAAATTATACACCTCATCATTAAAAACAAGTTTTCCTTATAAATCCATATTTTTCTATATATAGATTAGTTTTCAGGGGTTGCTCATGGGATGTCGCAAGGGTGCACAAGGCTAGACGGAACTATTGGTTTTCTCAAATGTCTTGCTACACGTCTAGTTTATATATATATATTAATCATGCTAGTGTTTTAGGCCCCTGTGGTCTAGAGGTCAAAGTTCCTGGCTACAGATTCAGAGGTCCTTAGCTCAATCCTCGGCGCTTCCAAAATTTATTTGTGAAGCAGCGGGTCTGGAACAGGGTCAAACTCAACCTCATAAGGAGAAGCTACAAGAATAAAGAAGTAACCGCTCCCGTTTAAAAAAGTGAGAGAAACGGCCAGAGGGTTCGTTGTGCTAAACACATGCCACCCTCTTTCCGCAAATTTTGGCACTCCCATCGCTAACAGTGGCGGTCACTCGACCAATGTAGCTAGCTTGCTGGCTCACACCATGGTGTTTAAGTCATGAGTAATGTAGAATTTACCCGCTTCAGTGGCCACATGGTCTAATGCACTACTCTCGTGTTAGGCTAAACTGCCGAAGACAGGGAGATTGGGGTTCAATCACGATCAGGTGCATTGAGGGTGGTTTTTACTCTTCTTCCAAGCAAATGCGGGTGCACTTTCTCTCAATAAAAAACCTTTCTAATCCCTAACCCATTATAGTAACTAGTACTAAGGTGTATAACCCTAGCAGGTAGTAAGACACGGTAATAAATGAAATCATGTAGAATGTAGAGAAAATGTACCTGTATTCACATGGAAAGAGATTGAGAAACCAATTAGGAAAAATACCCTCAGTACACTTGAAAACACCTGGCCAGGGTTCAAACTCTCTTCTCTCCGTCTTAAGTAATCTAACCTATTGCTGGTTCTAAGAGTGACGTTTTCGACCATGCGACCATCTAAATGGGTAAGACAGGTTTGTTCTCTGTGTCTTCTCTCTCATTTTCCATATTAAGAACCACAGACAAAATAATATGATGAAACAAAGTATGTGTCCAGTTTGATACTAAACGAGAGGGAACAGTTTGTCAAGCCTTGCTTGCCTTGGCAACAACCCACGAGCCACTTCTTTTGGGTTGTCGACTTTTTATGAGTTTGTTTTTCTTACATACATTCTGTATAAAATATATAAGAGTGTGATTTAGAGCAACTATAAAAACATTTTAACTATATTTTAGCTATTAATTAATTCTTATGTATGTTACTGTAAAAGTCCAATGACTGGTAAATCTTAGAATTGACCTGCATATCCTAGCATTTACCAATATCTGTTAGTAAACGTTTGAAATATTTTAGAATATGTTTACATTTTGAGTTTTAACCATCTCTTGAGTCAGGGGGGAAAGAGGATCCCCAGTTCTAGCTTTGACCAGCATTCAAAAGCAAACCAATATCATAGCCTAACCTAACCAAGCCTAATTCAACCGTTATATCAGGTTGGATTAGGCTTGGTTAGGTTATTGGTTTAGCACAGGAAATCTCGTGGTCTCATATGGAACTATACATTTTATTTATTGTGTTGACAATATTTCCCTAGTTAAATAATATATTTAACATCGATCTTGTCACATTAAGGATTCCCTCCAAATGAATTGTGATGCCGCACCCACCCCAAATGGGGACTATCTAGCTATAATGGCCAGGTTGGAGACTTTTTAGCCTGCAGAAACTACACAAGACCATATGTAAATGGCGAAACTCCAAGTGGCTCGGTGGGGAGCAAAAACCCCGTCACCGGGTATCCTACAACCCACCATGTCAGTCCCCTCAGTTGTTCGGGTCACCAACCCCATGATAGTCTGTGCTCAGACCTCATTGGCTATCTTGAGAATAACCTCCTGCCACATCCTGGATCCAGAGGCGGGAGGAGTTGGCCCTACCACATTTAGTGGCCAGCGTTATGGAGGCAGTCTGAAACTCAGCCTCAAGGATTGCTGAAGCTTTACCCTAAGTTACCCATTGGGGACCTTTGGAAGGTGACGTGGCCAGCTATCTTAGAACCCAGACTATGAACTATGGACTACCAACCCCTCTCGTTCCCCAACCCCCACATGAGACTCTACAAAGATTTAACTGCTCAACCTGTTGACCAACTGGTTGGCCAAGCCAACCAGCCAAGTGAGAAGTAACTTGCCTGGGGGCTGCCAACAATGAGGCTCTCTGTAAAGGTTTTGGGTGAGTTACTCTGATAGGTGGATCTCTCCTTCCTATAATATCCCATTGGGTGAGCATCCAAGCTGATGTGACCACCAGGTGGACCAAGATTCGGTCTCAAAGCCCTAAAGAGTGGACAAAACCAGACAAGGCGTTACTTCTATTGAGCTTTTAACAGTCGATTTGAAAAGAAAAATGTACAATGTTGAAACATTAAAAAGAAATGTATTTGTTTAGTGCTGAACCCTGAATACTGGATCGACACAAAATGCACCAGTTCATGGTGAGCATTATTCAGCATCTAAAGAGTGGAAAAACTTGCAGAGCCAGACATGATAATAATGTAGCCTAACTTCAACCTCACTACATCGCTATAAATGCCTATCATAACTCCGCTAATTGCGCCCAAGGGGTAGAAATGACTGCAAATAAGATTATATTTAGCTTTGAAATGTCTAAAACGTGATTTTTAAATAAAATACCAAAAAATACAATAATTATCTATCATGCAATAGGCTATTTAGATATGTGTCATCCACACACCCTAGAAAAATGAGCAATTATTATCTTGACTACAAATATGAGACGTGTTCGAAAAGTAAGAGCTGATTGATTATAGCAGTCGCGTTACAAGTGAAGTCATGTTGGCACATGCGCAGGACATTATGATGATTAATCGGGAAACAACACCTCAGTTTTCAGAGTCCTTTGATTGGAAACCCTACCAAGTCACAAATAAAATATTTAAATTTATTTTTGGAAATATAGAAGGTCACTTGTATGTTTTTACTAACCAAATTAAATAAATTATCATATTTATATTCATTGAGCTCTAAAGCACTCATTTGTACCTCTATAAATGTATGCTTGTATCAAGAATTCAATTTTTGGGCATAGAGAGGTACAAAGGGAAGGGAGGGGTTCAGGAGAGACTAGAGCATTCATTCATACCTTTAGTCAGTATGTGAGAGAAAATGTCTATAAAGGGTTTTAGAACTGTTTCCTACCACATGTTCAGGTTCTTTGCTTATATACTAATTACGCTAATTGTTTTAGGGATGAGTAATGCTATATTAAAGAAAGTGAACCCGTATTTGCATAGAGAGAGAGAGAGTGTAAAACCACCCTTAATACACCCAACCGATATTTGAACCTCGAGCTCCCTGTCATCGGCAGACTAGTCTACTGCAAGAGATGCACCTTAGATCATGCGGCCACCGAAGTGGGTATATAGTCTTTGACTAAGTAAATCCTCAAAATGTAAGTTATTTCAAACCGGTTTTCTAACTCCAACAAACAAACAAGAGCAATTAAATGTGGTTTGTAAATAATAGCATACACATAACCAACCACACATGATCATGATACAAATAACTTATAAATTATTTATAATTGTAATTTTTTTCACTGTGTCTTACTACCAACTTTTCACACACATTGATAGTAAGGGAGTAATTTTTTCAAAGATTTAAACATGTCAATGTGAAAAAGGTGTTTATAAAATAATATATTGTCTACAATTTTAATTTACATATAAAAACTAAAATTTTAATAACAATAATTAAGATGTCACAATTCAAATGGCAATACTTATTTCTTAAAACAGTTTTGATTCATTTGACTACATTCTGGAGAATAGATGGAGTAGATTGGGTAAAAATAGGACTACCATCAAATTCACACCTGACGTGAAGCTACACATGTTGGTTTGCCTATTATAATAATGAGGTAAATCAATATTCTGGCCTCAATTTAGTATACCCATCCACCCTTATAATTACTACTTAGGATAAATATTTTTATTTATCAAAAAATTACAATTATTTATTTGTGTGAAGTCTATATTGACATTTCATTTTCTTCGGTTAAAAAGCAACTATTTATATTTGTAACACCTTGGTCTCTAGGATGTAAATAATGCAAAACTTGAATTGTAAACACCTATTTTTATACAAAAATCCAGGGGCATAATGTCAGGGACGACTTGCACAATATATATTATATATATATGTCTTTCACTTTCCTCACTGAGACTAACCATACTTTGTAGCAATTTTTTTTCTAGTTGTCATCACTGATTTAAGATTCCTGTACCTCTACACCTACTCCAGGGGTGTCGCTATTAACCTTGAGAAGAATCTAATCTCAAAGAGTTGCCAAATACTTCTGGCAAGTAGTTGAGAACATGGGCAGGGGAATTGGGCAGTTGTAGAGGAGCAGGGGGATTGAAGGGTGGATAGTAAGTAGTACGTACTTAAGAAGATTACTGTGAATAATTTTCAGGCATGAAACATATTTCCCTTCTACATTTACCGATTTTACTTATAAATGCACTAAATAAGTCAAATATACAATTAAGTCTTATATTCAAATAATATCTATATCACACAATATTTTTTATATTACATGGGCCTAAAGTAAGAACTATTTCACATACGATAACACAGTATATTACAAGTGAGTTAAGCAATACATTTAGTTTTTTTTAAATGTTGGTAGTTGTAAAATAAATTAGGAATCGTGGGAGTATTTAAGTTTGGATACTAGAGCATTGGTTTTCTAAATAAAATGTGTTAGTTACTAATAGTTTCGACTCTAAATGCATTGTTTTGTATACTGTGCACATTCAAATTATTTTTAAATAATTTAGTTTCAATCTAGCTTTAAAATGGAAGAGAAAGAACTGATATATTTCTTATTGAGAGTGCCATCATAAACTCTGTTGTGTCCTATTTACAAAAATTAATTACTAATATTAGTAAATCTGATAAATTGTCAGCTAGGAATAATATATAAGTAGATATAAGGTAAGATGAATGTATCCAAAATTTCTGTCTCCTCTTCTATATAATATACAAACAACTAAAATATCTTAACCATGTTTTACCCCCTTTATCACACTCCACCTCCATCTTGACTTACCCTCCAAAAAATATTAACCTTATTTAATCAAATGCAATTTAAGCTTGAGTAAACATAATTATATTAAAGAATTTAAAATAATAAATTAGTTAGATTAATGATTGAATAGAAAGAATTTCCAGTTTAACTTAAACTACACACAACTATTTAAGTTAAACTGGAAATTGTTTCTATTTAATCACTAATTTAACTACACACAACTATTATAAATATGCTAATTGCTTGTATGTGAATATAGTTTAAAAAAATCCTAACATTTTACTGTTAAATAAGCTAATACCTTGATTGCATCATATCACTGTAATTATTTAAATATCAACAACAAAGGAGATAATATCTCAACCTCACAAAATTTTCAAAAACAGGTACTAATATGCAAAATGTAAAAAAATGTTGATGAAAATGTATTTTTAATTTTGAAATGTTTGGCCACACCTACTCGAAACCTATAAATTAAAGATGTCCTCGGTATGTTTTTGTAGCTACCAATTTTTATTAAAATTAATATTTAAAAACCAAATGTTTAACAGTAAAATTAAATTATAAAAAAAACTATAGATAAAAACAAATGTTATTGTTGTAATATTTCATTTGAACTTCTTTGGTGAAGGAATCTTGCTTTACAGACAAAATATGGTGTATTTATATTTTTACAAACACACCACCAAAATTTTGTTTTATAATATTAAAGACTAGTGAAGTAAGTCAAATTTTGCTTACTATTTGGCATAAATATATTTTAAAAGTATGGCATAATGAACTGTACACTTCTTATCATAACGAGATATTTTATTATATAATAATGAAAACTGTGCTTATTTTTAAATGTTGGAATAACTGCGCTATAGATGAAATGATTGCATTGATGATTTTGGTTTTGTAAATTATTTAACACGTGAATATATCAATGGGTAAACAAAAAGACAGTAACCATAAAATGTGTTTTCTGTTTACCATAATAATGTACATACTGTAGAAATGATTGTAAATATATTGCCATGGACTCTGGTTTGTGAGGAAGTTTGACTCATGGCCTGGTGTGCTGGAGGTGTTTTTTTTAATATATGGTTTCTCATTCTCACCTTGTTTCCACGGATTAGATAGAAGGTTGGCATTGGTCAATGCCGACACTCAAAAATACAAATAATTTGTTGTTGTAAATGTGTTCTGATGAATGGATGAATGTCCAAGTTAACAATACCATTTCCTATTTCAATTAACATATTTTTTTCCAAAATCAAACTGATTTATCTTTAGTTTTATGTCTTCATTCAAAAACTCTTAGCACTATATTTATCTCTGCATAATTAAATCAATATTTTGAAAATTCTTTTAACTTAAGTTAAAATTTATAAAACTAAATAGTAAGTGATATAAATGAGTTATCATAAATTTAATGAATTTATAAAACTAAATAGTACGTGATATAAATGAGCTATAGTAAATTTAACCAAAGAACATATTTGTTTAATTCATAACTTACTTTTATGAAATTTGTAAACATGAAAAAATACCATTATTATGGTCCTAAGATTTTTCCTTTTTTTTTTCTTTCAAAAACACCCAGTCCTAATTGGCAAGGTGTACTGTTTACTCATTTATAATAGTAACATTTAGCTATATAAAATTAAAGCACAATTTAAAATATGTTGCAATAAAATGTATAAGTTTAAATACATGTACATTATGATAGTTAAAAGTTTTTTAGCTACAGTTAAATAAAGTGACAGTTATTAAAATACAAATAGTAAATTTTGAGTCTATATAATGTGCTATAAATTCATTTTTACAAAAACCTAATATTAACTTTTGTAATTTAAGCTAGTTCCTGAAACATATTATATAAAATTATAAATCTTATTTGTTTTTGTGTTACATATAATTATTTCTATATTCTTTTTGAGAGAAATTACACTTTCATTTATTTCTAGGTATAAGTTTTTTAGAGGAACAATTATATTAAAATTATCCAATACATATGTTCCTTAAAATTAGGTTTAATTAAGTATGTAACGTACTATACCTATTATTACATATTAATGAGATAACCACACCATTGATGTTAATTTGATTTCAACAACTTACAGTTAGTTAACTAAATTATTTTTTCCTTATTTCTTATTTAGTTCCACCTATACAAACGTTCTTTGTAGAATATAGATAAAAGTGTTGTATTTTTAAAATTACAATGTGAAAACTAGTAATTTAGTTTTTAAATTTGTGTTTTGGGCAATGACCGATGGATGTCAAGCGCTTATGGGTATTGTAGTTAAGTCTATAGCCAATCACTTATAAGAGAGTTTGATTTGAATAAATAATAGAGCTAGGACTTATACTAAATATTATATTAAAATAATTATCAAACATTTGATTCAGGATCACTATTACTGTGGTTCCAGGTGCTATTGCTCCCAATTGTGTTGATTGCTTGTAAAAAATAATATAATAGCAATATTGCAAAATGAACTGGGTTCTTCATTAATCTGTAATATTCTTACTGAGTGTAATTTATTTTCCACAGATAACACGCTGGTCAGTAAAAGAAGCATCTATGGACAGTTGGGAGCTGCATCTTCTTCTCTTAGTTGTTCAAACAAAATTGTTTACAGTCTATTAAATAAACCATCAAATCCCAGTACAAGCTTTCATCAAAATACCTTGAGTGGTCTTCAAAATAAAAATTTGTCTCGCCTATTCAACTTAAGTTGCCATCCATTGTCAATTTACTCAAGACACCAAACCATAATTTCACCGCAACAAGCATATGAAGAAAGGTTGTTTGTGGATACAGACGGAAACAAACAGTACGCAAGTAAGCCAGGATTGTTTCCGTGTGAACAGTGTGGCAAAGTGTACCGCTGGAAGAAGAATTTATTGAAACATTTGAGGTTTGAGTGTGGTAAGGAACCACAGTTTAAATGTAGCTTTTGTCCAGTAAGAACAACTCAAAAAGGAAGTCTACTAGGTCATATGCGTGCCAAGCATCCAGATAAAATGGTTTAGTATAATATATTGTGTAGGATTTGTTTTAATATATTGTTGAGATTACTATCACTGTTACATACATCTATAAAACCAGAAATAAAATTGCTGCTTTTAGATAATGCAGCCGAACATTGCTTTAAATATTAAAGAACTTTTTACATGATATAATTAGTGCTTTCATTCATCACTAAAAATAACCAAATTATGAGAGCTCATGTATTGTATGCTAAGATACATGCACCATTTAGTGGTGAAATAGTCAAAGTAAGTTTTTGTTAAAAATGGTCAGAATATGTTGTATTTGAATATGTTTAGAATATAATATATGCAATATAAAAATGAGATGGAAACTGATCTAATATTTCTTCCCTTACCTCCATCGCCACACCTTTAAGGATTTTGTTTTAATTACAGGCTATTGTCTTTCTTTTTCTCTCCGGTTTATCGATGTCATCATGCGTGTCTATGCCTAATAATGTATATCATTGTTGTATCAAAGTTGATTAAAGAATGCATTTTATCATCACTTTAAGCACCACAAATACATGAATTAAAATTACATACTTTTTAGAATATAAAACTGATGTTTGAATTGAATTGAATAAGAAAACTGATTATAGCTAAAATGAGTATGGTGCACTTAAAATAAAGCTTACTTTACACATATTTATTCCATTTTTTAATTATTCTTTAGCTTTGTGTCAACAGTAATTTTCCTTTGTATATAAATTGTTGTTAAAGAGATTTTTTTCATTTTTTAGCATAAAATATACAAACAAAAGTATAATATGAAATCATAATAGCTTTCACTAAACTTTTTTTTTTCTAAGTGAAAACACATATTATATAAGATATAGGTCTAAAAATATAAAAATATTGAATTTTTTAGTAAATGTTTGCTTATAAACACTTTCTAATACTATGTTAGAAAAGGTCTAATAGGAAAACTACTAAAAAAATATTTTTTAAATATAATAATTTGTCAATAATTAACATAGATTACAAATAAAACAATTCTTAAAATATTGATAGTTTTTTAAACTTTTTTGTTTTTAGAGTTTTAATAATTATTATAATTCCAAGAATCTAAAATATTTTGAAAAATAAGTTATAGTATCCAGCTCACTTACTGAACTCTAGGTATAGGTATCCAAACTTTGGCCTGAAGCAAAATTGTATCTGGCCCATGGTTTTTGCTTCATTTGATTACAAATATTGGCAAAGTAAAACAATAAATTTGGCTAGGTAGAAAGTAGTGGTATATTATATATTTTAGAAATATGAGTACATTCCACCAAAAAGCTCATTCTAAGGATGTATCAAACATTTTTAACAATCATATAAATATTAAAATAACTACTATATATAATTAATAATGCTTTCTCATTTAACACAAATGCAAGATCAAAATACTTAAATTTCATCACAAATATGACAAATTTTAGTTCATTATTCATTTTTTCATTTATTTGAGGTATTTAAAATCCACTTTCTGGACTGACTAACTATATAAACTAACATAAATCTAGAAGAAACACAACATCCAGCTCCCAGCCGTTAATTCATTACTGTGAAAGGGTAAACCCTCATTTCACCAATGATAAATTTTTCTGCCATGCCAGGAATCAAACTCGGGACTCTTAGCTCAGTACACAAACACACTATTGTCTGAGCTAAGGTGTTGGACTTTATATCATTGCTTGTATAGTTATATATATGTACATAATTATGTATATATATTTATATATGTGTGTGGGAGGGTGGAGGGGGCGGCAGGGGGTAGGGGGGTGAGTGTGTGTGTGTGTTTTACATTGGTGTATAAACGAAAATAAATATCAAGTTTGACCTGCAAAACAAAATGTTTTGTGAACGTTGGTGTAGAGAAAGGATGACAGCACCTAATCATTCAAACACACACAAACACGACAGAGAATACAGATTTCCATGATCCCTAAATATCTCTAAAGCAATGATCTGCAAACTGTAGAAATAGTTCTATAAAGGTGAGTAATACTTACTAAATTCACTGTCTCGACAGATTTGAAATGGACCTTGTTCGGTTTTTAGAAACCAATATGTTTACCAGAAAGGAAATTAAACTTTTTTCTTGGAAGTTAAATTCTGTAGTGGGCCTCTGAGATTGCTTTCACAAAATGTCACCAAGAAAATTGTTTTTATATGAATTTAATTTCATTATATTTTAAATCATTTTTAAGCATCTAAAAAGTATCTATATAAAAAACTTTATTGATATATTTGTGTTTTATCCCACTTTTATTTTAGTTTGATCAGCTACTGACAGTAATAAATACAGTAAACAATGCCAACTTATAGCTGGTCTGCAGAAAACAGTCCACGAAAGTTTGTCGGTGACCTTGGTTTTAATTATGTAACTCTAAACAAATGACTGTGATTTTGAAAATGTTATAGTTCCACTTTTGTGTTATCCCAAAATTGGTAAATAAAATTATATTCAAGTATAAAGCTTATTGTATAAGTTATTTATTTATAATGATTGAATGTGCCCAACCTTTGATGATAAAAATTTGGTTTAAGACACAATAATATATGACTATATATCGTGGAATTAGAGCTACCATATTGATAATATACATTGTGCCCGAACAATTTTATAAAGCTGCAAGGCTACATGAATTTAAATCAGGTATCAAAAATGCTCAGTACAATTCCTAATTAAGTTATTGTAACTATGTTAATACATCTTTGATTGCATGAAATTGTTAAGAAAGAACCTGCTAATAATTTCAGGTTTTTTTTAAACAAGATAATTCGAAATATTTATTAACTAGCATTTTAACTGTTACAATATGTTTGAGTGTTTGATTGAAATAATGCACATGCATCAAGTTGAACACGTTTTCCATTAGCTAAACATTAAAACCTATGTAATAAGATTGTTGTCACAAATAAATTGCATTGTACTAAAGGAAAAACAAAAATATGACTGCAACCCTCCAAATAGTGGTATAACTGTTCATTCCGTTATATATAATATTTATTTAAAGTTGCAGGAGAGGTGTCGCTAAAAGCCCATACACAATTTTTCTTTTATCTAATTTTAATACATGATTAAAGAATATCTGCCAAGTTCCATTTATCTGTCTACTTAATTGTTTAGTTTAATGAAACATATATAAAAGGTGTTAAAGTAAATTATATCCTGGAAGATAAGCTGTGGCTGTGTTGTAATTTTTAATATTGACTTTTAATGTGGGACTAAAGCATGTCTTCAAAATTGTAATCTCTTACTTGTTAACTATAATTGGTTTTGGTTTGACTTACTAATTATATTATTTGAGATATCTTTGAAAATACAAATATTTAGGCCTATTGCCTTTTTAACTAAGTATATCAAACAATGATAACGGACCAAATATTGTGATATAGTATCATTGTCTTAAAACAAAATTGATTGCCTATTATAATTTAAGCTTACTTTTATACATAGAAACAAATAAACCATGTAACACCTTAATAATGTTAATTTATCTAGCAATTTGATATGATTTTGAAGTTATATTGTTAGTGATTACTGGGTGGTATAGTATTCTACCAACATATACATTATTAAATTATGTTTATTATTTTAGCCAACCTCTGTGGTCTTGGGGTAAAGTGTTCACCTCAGGACCCGATGTTCATGGGTTCAAACCCAACCGAGGTCAACAAAATTTCTTGAGCACTAAAAATCTTTAACACTACTTCCTTCGGAGGAGAAGTAAAGCTGTCATCCCATGTCATTTATGGCATGTAAAAGAACCCTGGAAGGTATGAGAAAATACATTTCCTGGCAAAATTGGTAGGTCTTTTCACTATTGCTCATAGAAATTATTGTATGCTGATATAATTGGTTGGGTCATAAAGTGTACATTAATTACCTCAAATAAATGAATTTATGATTTTAGTAATACTACATTTTTAATCTATACACTATTAGTTTATTAACTTTTTTCTCCCCTGTGCTGTTTCAGAGTTTGTTGCTTTCCCTCAAATTTCTGATTATGGTCTTGTGCAGATGGCTTTCAACACTTCTCATCTTTTACAACACAGTGCTCTCTCTACTCAAAATGAACTAATAGGTATGGGTCGGAAGCGAAATACCAACGAACTGTTCCCCTGTGTAAACTGTGGTAGACTATATCAGTGGAAAAAGACTTTACTGCGCCACATTAGACTCGAGTGTGGTAAAGAACCGCAGTTTCAGTGCCCTTACTGCCCAAAGAAGACTAAAATAAAGAGTAATTTAACCCAACACATAAGGGTTAAGCACCATGAATGTTCTTGATTAATAATAACTAATCTAAATAGTTTGAGATAATTCTATCTGTAACTATTAATTTAAGAGTTTTTTTAAATTCAAAAAATCTAAAGTTATGTTCTTATATTCAAACATATCATATGTGTTCAGATATTAATTCACTACAATTCATTGTTTTATATCATTACAATTGTAATGATTTTATTTGTGCAATATTTTTATAACTGGCTAATACAGCTGATAAAATATTTATCCTATTTCAATTATTTTCAATGAACTATCATGTTATTTGAATAAATGGCCAAATTTGGTCAAATTCAAGTTTTTGAAAAATTATTTATGACATAAATCCACTTACTAACCTACTAAACCATCAAATATTTCAAGTTTGTATTTATACAAAGATACAAGATCTATCAACACAACATATAATTGAGAGAATTCAAATTTTCCATTTAAAAATATTTTATATATTCAAATTTTTAAATAGTCATTGTAATGATGACTTATATTTACCCAAGAAATTTATGTTAGTGGTATAACTAACTTTATATTGTACTTTTTACAAGTTAGATTTAGTTTGTCACAACAAAAAAACAATGAGTTAAAGTGAAAATAAATGTTTACCAATAAATCATACAATGATTAAGCTTTTATTTCGTTCCTTGTCCAGGTTGGCAATTTTTCCCATAGTATAGTATCAGTATTGTTCCTGGTGATAACATCTATATACTAGTGATACCTTTGAACCTTCAACTTAGTTCTTACCACTGAGCTATCCATAATCAATTAGTTCAACTTATATAAGCCATAAGCTATGAGGGTGTGTAAGATGTTCGGCTATTTAATTGTATCATAAACGTAGTCACTGTTGTTCATGATCGGTTTTTTTGCATTTGCAGGAGATATTTGTACAGGCATTCAATATAATGTACATAAAATTATTTAAAATTAATATAGGTCTTAGTTATTTAGACAACCTGAATCAAATATTAATTATTATGGAGTTAAATTAACAACATTGACCTTATTTGATAAGTTGCTGACTGGTAAAATTTCCTTATCCAAATATTTTTCATTGTTGAATCACATTGACTATAACAATTAAAATCACAAAATATTTCTTGTACAACAAGTTTTGAAACCACAAAATAATAATGTATTGATTGTATTTCCTTGTCGTAAACTTTATTTATTAAATCAAAACAAAGTACAACATTAAGGGGAATGGCAGATTTATAAGCTAGCTTTCTTACTTTTCATAATATTATGAACATAATAAATAATGATAGGGAGGTTGGTTGTCCTGTCAATATACCTAGAAGTTTATTTGACGATATGAAATTATATTTTATCGACTTGGATTTCCATAAATTCTAAAATTTTGTTCTGATGTTTGGCTTTGCCATTCATAGGAGCAAATATTTTATATTAGATGATATTTGGTCCAAAAGGGGATGAGGCTACTGAGAAGAGGAGGAGGTTACATAATGATGAATTACCTACCCTGAATGCTTCAAAAGACATTGCTAGCATAATCATGTCTTGAGGATTATGGTGGGCAGGACATGCAGCACAATTGGGAGATTCTAGAACCATGTTCAGGGTATTGATAGGTGAACCCAATGAAAAGAGACCATTGGGAAGACCTAGACGCAGATGGGAGGATAACATTAGAATGTACCTGAAAGAGATAGGGTGTAATGAGGTGGACTGGATGGAAATAGCTCAAGATAGGGATATGTGGTGTAATTTTGTAAGTATGGCAATCACCTATCAAGTCCTAATGCCATAGAGTAAGTAAGTAAGTATTTACTTAACATCATTCCTTATTACCGTTTTGGGTTATATGTTTATATAGTAATTAGGCTAATGGTTTTAGGGATGAAGTACACTATATTTAGATGAATTGTACCCACATTTGCATGAAAAACCATTTTGAAAAACTCACCTGTACTACACCTGACCGGGATTTGAACCTATATCTACCTGTCATCGGCAGTCTAATCTAACATGAGGGTCTCCAAACTTGTTGGTACACAAGCCACATAATATATTTTATACATTTTCGTGGACCAAAGTAAAAAAACAATATTTTTTTAATGAATTAATCATATTTATTTAGACCTTTTGGGGGAAATCAGCAAGACATTATTCAGAATGAAAGAGAAAAGTAACAATTACAAATAAAGTCAGCAAGACATAGATATTTTCAAGAAACATAAATTCATATTCACTCTGGGATAGCCATGGGAGATTTCGATCATAGCTAATAAATAATGGAGTTTTTCACAACTAGATCAATAAAAATGATTGGAACTGGTCTTTTAGTTTCAAAATATTGTTGAACTAAGATTTCAAGCTTGAGTGGGCTTCAAATGTTTATCAAATAAATTTGTTCGATAGTTGGACTGGACATACTTAATATTCTTTAAAATGTTCGTTATTCTTTCTTGAAAATATATGTTCACACAGGTTGTTTTATCAAAGACTGACTCAAAGACTGCAAAGATTTATAAAATTGGATCAGATTTCCTTCTTTATGCTTGTGTTTCTGAATGCCGTCTGATTTGAGATCAATAATTTCCAATTGAAACTGACTTGTTAGTGTTTCAATATTGCAGTAATTGTGTGCAAAGCTTTGAAAATTCGAAGTCGAATGTCAAATTTCCTTCGGCTTCGACTTCTACATTTACAATAACCTTTGCATATTCAAACATTTTCATAGGAAGAATAAAACTTCAATCAATTATCAGAAAATTTAATTTTATATTACTAAATATTACATACCGATATTTCAATATTTAGTTTTAAACTCATTACTAAACATAATTTTAACACCAACTGGTAATTTAACTACCATTACATAAGTATGGATCAAAAGCGGGTAGTAAATGTTAATATATTATATTCACTATTGCCAACATAAATTTGTAAAAAGTAAAAATACATATAAAGAAATAACACCAAGGTCACTGGTATGAAGCAGAGAAATTGCTTTAGTTGTGCTTTCATCGCAGCTCGCATCTAATGTTTGGTCCTTAATATTATATCTCTTTGAAATTATCTGTGTGACAAATTTACAAGTGCATTTTATCTTAGAAGTTTTTCATAGCTTCTTCGCATATACTTGACTGATACATATACATGGCTGATACTGGAAGTGGGAAACAAGAACAGAATTTAACTTATAAATATTACCATATAAATGCAGATAAAATCACATGAATATATAAGGTTTGCAAAATAATTGTATCAGTACCACAATGTAAGTAAATATTAAAACTTTATTGATAATTTACTAAGCTTATCAGTAAGCTTGTAAGCATTAATTATTAATACAGGCCTTCAACTTTTACTTTTCTTCGCAAGTTTCAAGCTTCACTTCAACCTCGCATTCAAAACGATGCCTTCGCACACCCCTACATTGCAGTCAAATGGATTTTAAAACAGCCTTATTTTACCTGTTTTTCCATCAAGATCAAAAAATCGTCCCCGAATTTTCTTTTAAATTCTGAAATGAATTCTAATGCAAATGAAAGAAATTCTGTTTCCTGTTCTTCATAAGATTTTTCACAACTTGGGAAATGATCCAAGCTATGAACGTTCACTTGTTCTTTAAGTAGCATTGTTTTGCCCTGAATACCTTGACATACGCGAACAAATTACCAATCAAATTTGTTTCAGCTTTCAACTTTAGATGAAATTGATATGGCCTGTCACATCTACAAAAGTTAAAGAGGTTGATTCTTCTCTGTGAGAAATAAAATTATTTATATTTATAATAACGAGGGATGTCAAACTCAATTCTTTTATACCTTGATAGCCTTAATTCTTACTGGTATTGAAAGAATCGATAATCGATTTTAATATTATGATAGTTGATACTTCTGATTCCTATCTCTCAATGAAAGTACTGACAACTAAGCAAAATGGAAAAACTCAGAATGAGTGGTCATCGTTTATTTCTATAATAGTTTATTTGCTGTTAATCACTATGCATTTTGGTTCATTTAACGAGCCTATTAGGTGAAAATACTTGTTGTGTTGTTAGTTTTTTGTTTTTTTTTGCTATGCTATGAAGTTGAATAAATATGTTTATGTGTGGGGTTGGAAAAATAATGAAATAGGAAATGTTCAAGAATTAAAATCAAGAATTGAAAAATTGAGGTTGAACTTAAGAATAGGAATCAAGAAAAGGGAGTGTTGTGACATATTTAATAATAGCTAGTCAATATAGCTACTTATTTCTAAAATTAAATAGAATCATTCATGACTTTCTTTTTATAACACTCTTCTGGGAGTCTTGTAACTGCCTGAAAATCATCACAAGCTGTTCGGTTGTAGGTATAGAGAGTAGCACCAGCTGTATTTCACACTGTGGTTTGAGGTCTTTAATCATTTGGAACCTGCGACTGAAAAATAGGGTTTGCAATTCTGACAGCACTCTGGCTTTGTGTTATGGGAGCAAGCATGTGTGCGAACAGGAACTGGACATGTCAAATACTGTGTGGTTAAGAAATAACAAAGGGAAACTATTAATTTGGTTTTTTTATACTATCTTATGGTAAACGTGATATAATCTCGTGGTGGTGAATGTGTCCCGTAGACCATAGTTTGAAGATCCCTGCTCTAGACCATGTGGCCACCAAAGCGGGTATAACAATTTCTTTACTGACCAGGAGTGTTATTACCTCTTATTGTTCTAATGCTATGTTTTGCCATGTTAGAGTTAATTTAAAGAATATGGATTTAATTAGATCAAAGGCAATATAGCTCGACTCTCTCAGTAGGTTGGAAGTTTTTCCGAGATGATTTATAGCTAATTCTCTCTCCAGGCAAACGTTTGGACAGTTCTTTAAAATTAGCCTTATTTGTTATGTCTCCTTAAATTATTAATAGCTGTAGATAGCCAGAATGAGTACTTGGACATTTGGCACAAAAAATAGAAGAAACAAATCTGTATTTCTTTAGTAATCATTCTGCAAAGGCTTGTGGGATTTAGGTGTCATAATTTAACTAAACATTTTATTACCTCTGAAGAAAATTAAGCATTTAACACATTCATTCTCAGGAGACAGTGATATGAAGTGTATGAAAATATTAATAGAGAAATAGAAAAAATAAATCATTATGAAAGCTACATTTTTAAATACCACCCTTAGTGCATTCATGTAAAATTAAAACTAAGTTAAATCCTGACTTGATTAATGGCCTGCAAACAAGTATAAAAGTCGATCCAAACCTCGGATGAGTCATAATGTAATTCATAGTCACAAATACTCTAAAGAAAATTTGTGAAGAATCTTCATAAAATTTTATTTAAAATATGCTATTATCTTTTTCCAATTGATAGAGCAACTAAACGGCTCTTATGTTGATTGAATTCTCAAATAATCAAATTTCTGGAGTTTTTACTTTACTTTCCTTTACTTTATTACTAATTTCCAACATCAGATACTGTATATGCATCCGCCGAAAGCATGCTTAGTATGCTAACATTGCTTATAATTTGTATTATATTAATAGCCATTATTAGATACAAGCCATGGTGACCGTTGCTCCTATAAGTGGAAATATATTTGACATCCTCATGCCATGAAATAACTTCAAGGTCGACATAAAACTTTTTATAAAATGAACTACATCCCACTGCAGGATACAAGGTAATTAGAAAGCATACTTTCTAATAAAAAAGGGACCAACAATTTTACAGACTAATCACAAAGAATTACTTTATACTTCCCAATGCAAAACGTATAATTAAGAAAGCTGTATAGGTAAGATAAAGAAAAGAAAAAAGATGAAGTCCAAGTACAGTTAAAAAACTGGAATATTATCATCAACAACAGATACTCATCCCAGAAATACCCAAGAATATCTGCTGTCACTCTTTCCCATCTATATACAGGCCATGATTGCTTGGCTTTCCACCTGTACAGACTTACACTTCAGGGCGGTAAGATTAAAATAAACTATTTTCTAAATTAAGGAGAAAATTATACCATAGACAAAAGCTTAATTTAAACAATTCACAGGTTTCTTAAAACCTTTGGGGAAAAAAAGTCATTATTTACTGCATAAAAAAATAATCTCACCCGAATGAAAGCCGTACACTACTCTGCAAAGCAGATCTGGTGAAATGGCATCAACCTCTTGGAGAATTTCTGGCCTAAGTCTTTAAAATCCTGGAGTCTATGAGAAAAGATCTTCTCTTTCAAATACCCCCATAAGGATAAATCGGGCATTGTTAAATCTGGTGACCGCAGAGGCCATGTAACATCACCAAACCCAAAAATGATGTGTCCTGGTAATAACACGCGCAATGTTTCCATGCCATGACACTAAAGTAATGACTTAAGTTTTAGGAAGAAAGACAGAAAAAGTATGTTAATTGAAATAGCAAATGGTATTAACTTGGACATTCATCCATCCATCAGAACACATTTACAACAACAAATTATTCATTGTTTGATTGTCGGCATTGACCAATGCCGACCTTCTATCTAATCCGTGGAAACAAGTTGAGAATGAGAAACCATATATTAAAACAAACACCTCCAGCACACAAGGCCATGAGTCAAACTTCCTCACAGACCAGAGTCCATCGCAATATATTTACAATCATTTATACAGTATGTACACTATTATGGTAAACAAAAAACTCATTTTATGGTTACTGTCTTTTTGTTTACAAATTGATATATTCACGTGTTAAATAATTTACAAAACCGAAATCATCAATGCAATCATTTCATCTAAAGCGCAGTTATTCCAACATTTAAAAATAAGCAAAGTATTCAATAATCTGGAATAAAATATATTTTTTATATTAAGAAGTGTACAGCTACAAAATACCAATTTCAATTTTAATAACAAAATATGTATATCAAATACCGAGCATAAAATATAGACCAATTTATTCACAGATAATAATGTGGTATAGTTCCATGAATATGCAAAACTTGATGTGGACATAAATTTAAAAATTAAATGTATGACCATGTGTTTTCCTCCACATGACCTATTCAGCTATTTGGGTTCTTCTGGATCACCAAGACAAACTTATAACTTAGTTTCTCTCAAGATTATACACATGGCTTGCTTGGGATTATTTTATTAATTTATTTTTCTAAGGGTTTAAGTAAGTCATTTGCTTTAGATTTTTCACAATGGGCATGATTGTATTAGTTGAGCAACTTTTTAGGATTTTAATGACACTAGATAAATAGGATAAACTTCTTGTTTATTTGTAGTAAGCCCATGGAAAGTTAATAATATTTATTATCATAACTTAATTCAAACATCAAGCAGCTAACCAAACTTACAAAGTTTTCTTGTTTCAGAATGGACAAAAATACAACAACCAATTTTTCCACCATCTCATGCATCATTACTAGCAAGTCTACAGCTTCAACAATGTAGTTCTCGAGGATCTCTAGATCGCTACATTAGTGAAGAAGGCATGTACAAATGTCCACAATGTAATAAAATGTACTGTCACAAAACATCTCTGTGTCGACATTTGAACCATGAGTGTGGCAGAGAATCAAAGTTTCAATGCCCTTTTTGTACCTCAAAATTTTCTCAAAAGTTTCAACTCAAATATCATATGAGAAGGGTACATTCATCAAATTAACAATAAAAATTTTGCAACACATTAATTAAAAACAATGCTAGTGTTAATTTTTGTGTAATTTTATTCATGAATATGAGTAAAGTATTTTATAATATTTGTATAGAGTTGATAGAGGGTATGAAAAATTAAAACGTGCTACCACAGTTTTGTTGCATACTTGGTGAACATTACAACTTAACCGGAATGAAACAATTTATTGAATAAAATTAATATTAATTCACTAAAAACAATACAGCAGAAAGGAACATATAGGTTATGGTGACCAACAAGACTACCAACATTTGCACAGAAAATGTTCCTATGTCAAAATTAATACTATTGTTAAATTGCTTTATTAACACTTTGCCCAAATGTAACGTGCTTTTGAATACTAAACCCTTATTATTAACATCATGTACTAAGTTAACCTAGGTAATTTTATCAAGCATTCAATCCCAGCCATTAAATTTAAATTTAGTGACATTTAAAACTTTTGGTTAAAATGTCAGCAATTTGAAATTCACTCCAAAAATTGCATTTTTTTTCTACTTTTTCACACGAAATTATACTGAACATCCATATATTTCAATCTTACGTGATTACACTTTTAAAGACACTTGAGGGCAATCAGCTTGTTCTCATATATGGTGAGCACTTCGGGGTTGATTCCTTGTTCTAAAAGAATACTGCGTAGCCAGAGGACAATCGGTACAAGCATTGGCAAGATAAATACATTCTGCCTCACAGGTACTTATGGCAATAGTAGGCTACTTTCTAGTTGTCCACAATACAATTGAACTATACACTTTTAGAATAAATCCATATGTTGACTTGCTACTGGACCAATGGCCCAATTTGTATCAGCATATGAATATAGGGGTGTAACTTCCAGTGAGTGGTATCTGCAGAGCTTTGAAACCTGCTGAAATAATGACAGAATAACTTATCTAAGGTTTAGTGCATAGCATTAAATGCATCTAACTGTCTATGAGTTCTTTAAGCCCTTATACCAATAATTATAGAAGTTTATCCTCCGTCATCTATTGGGGGCTTAGAGTCCATAGGTGTGTTAGGGATTTTTTAGTTTTCTTTGTTGAATTCGCATAAAAGTCTTTTGATACAAGACGGTTACCAAGATAGATACCGTCATTTCTTTATAAAATTCTTATTTCAAGGAAAATGTGTAAGCTGCCCAGATATTTCAAATCAAATTTAGCTTGAAGTACTGCTTTGATCTTCTCATAAGGCTTTACCTGATTACTGCTGATGATTAAATCATTGGAAAAAAAATCAGTCGTACACCTTGGTATATCTGACAATATGTAGGTAAAGATATGGCATATTCTAAACTGGCTTAAAACCAAGTGATCTAAGGGAAATAGCAAGGCACTTGTTCTATTCTAGAGGTGCCTGCTTGTTCCCATATAATTATTTATTGATCTTACAAACAAGATATAGATTATTTGAAAAACCATGGGGTGGTTGCATGTGGGATTTCTCAGATATTCTGTGGGATAAATAGTTCTTACATCCATCTGACATGCATGTAACTCTTCTTTATTGATGATGGCCAACATAGTTTTCACAGTAGTCATACATGATGCCGGGGTATATGTCTCACTGTAGTTGAAACTTTTCTTATTTTGACAACCTTCCATCAACCGTGCTTTACAGCAATCCTTATTTCCACTATGATCTCGCTTGATGCTGAAAACCCAGTGACAGGACATAGCTTTCCTGTCAAGTGGTAATGAATTAAGTTTCCATGTGTAATTTTTCTTTAGGGAATTCATTTCCTATTTTGCAGATAGTTACCAAGTTCCTCTTATCAAATCTTCCCTTGAAATCATCGAAATCTTCAGGCAAATCGTCGAGATAGCTTTTTGCATTCATAGAAAATGTTATCTAATCTTCCAAATATCTTGGTCTCACGTGTAGGAATGATCTCCAACGCAGTTCACTTTCATCTGATAATGACGGCGTTTCTTCATGTCTAGCTTTGCCTGAAGGTAGGCTTTCTTCTGGTGGAATGGTAACTTGTTTCACAAAGTAGTGGTGTTCTCACTGCTGGAGGTGTGGTCTATTTTTCTCCATGCAATTCTGGGTAAAATTGTCAAGTTTCCCTTGAAATAGCTCATTTGGGATGTGTGCATGCCCAATACAGCCAAAAAAAACATAATTTTGACAAAACCTTGGCAGGCGTTTCTTTCTATCCAGAGCTACTATTGGGCTTCTATTAACAATATACACTACTGTCACCAAAGCTTCTTACCAGAGATCTTTTGAAACATTTGCGCTTAGTAGCTCATACACTTCTTGAGCATTCTGTTCATGCGTTCATTTATTCTGTTTTGTGAGGGTGTATATTTGATAGTACATTCAAACTGTATACCTTCGGATTTAAACCATACCAAACTCTGCTTCAACTTCGGTGAATTGTGCTTTTTTTTTTATTTTCACTCTGTTCCTTCTTTAGTTTACAGCATTCTGAGGTCACATGCCCAAATTTCCTTCAAAATTTGCATTGAAGTTGACTTCGCTGAATGTTGTGGTTAAAGCTAGTTGAGTGATAAACAGATTGAGCCGGTTTCTCATAACTTTGTGTAGCCTTCCGATTTGCTTGCCTCATCAAGGAATGCGAGATTATTATTCGTAAATGCCATTCTACTTATTAATAAGAAACCCAGGGTTGTCACGTAAATGGAAAACCCAGGGTTGACATATACCTGGAAAACCCGGAGTGGCAGAAAGATACAGGGATTTTTTTTCAGTAAAATTCAGGAAAAATACAGATTTTTTTTAAAAAACAGTAAAGAACTACCTTACCATAACATACCATTGGGAATTCGAAATATTTAACTGTAAGCTTTAACGAACGGGTCTTTGCATTGCATGTTCATTTAAACACATGTCTTATATTCCCCCTTCACCCCTTCCTTATTATTATCCTGAAACATTATATTGTGTAATTACTTCATATTTTTCCATATCAAGGTCAAATCATCCTGTTCTAAAAACCAATGACATGATCTCACGCTTGTCACGCTTGTGAAAAATGTAATTCAATTTATCTATACTACTTCCTAAAGTATCTGGAAAAATGGGAAGCCCTTCTAAAAAATCTGTAAAATACAGGGAATATTTGATTAAGGGAATAGTGGCAACCCTGAAACCTCACTAGAGCACATATAGTATTAAAAGAAAAGAAATGTTTGATATTGGCTATACAAATAATGGAGGAATAGAACTGTTCATACCTCGCTTAAAGGTATAGGCGTGCATAGTGTGGGTGTGATGGGAACCCCACTATCCCGAAAAAAAATATAGGAAAATTTGGAGTGACAAAACCGGGGTGATGGATACCGGCTGGCCAACAAATGGAATTGTAATATATAATGTTTCTTTTTTAAAGAATAATTTTGTAAAATAAAACATTGATTCTTTTTGGGTTTTAATTCATTGTAATTGTTAGGGAGGGAAATAAGAAGATTCTCAAGGAAGGGAGTGTGTGTGTTTGTGGTGGGTTAGGAGTGATCCCTACCCCTTTGTCTTCCAGCTGAGATCACCACCAGCCCCACCATGCATACGCTTATGATTAAAGGGGATGTTAAGTTGGTGGTTAACAAGTTATTTGGTGAGATAATGAAGGGCAGGAAGGTGGTAGGTGAGGATGGAATTAGAGCATAGTCCACAAATTGTCAGATTTAAGGTGTGACTCATTTGAGGTCATAAGTAAAGTGGACAGCCTTTGCAGCATTTTCAAGGATTTAATACTAAAGAGAGATAGTAAGTGAATGGATTAGCTATACAAAGTGGAAGGGATGTTTAAAGGGGAAGTTTGTGTTAGAAATTATTAATAATAATAAGAGATATGTTGTTGAGTAGACTAGGCAGGCACTCAACCTTATATAATCAAATGTGTTACAAGATTTGATATGTGATGGAATATATTTTACAAGATGATATATTTCAAAAAACTGTATAGCTTAGAGTTGATTAAGTAAAATTCTTACATAAATTTACAAATTGATATCAAGTGGTCAATGATTAAATAAGACAATTAATAAACATGTTATGTAATGAAGTGTAAACATTAATTAAAAACCCTTGTGCATGTAACTTCTTAAGATTGAACAGTTTGAGCTGATTAAGTGTGACAAGTATGTGATTTGTTACAAACTTTAATATATCTTTAGAGAAATATAAACATTTCCGTCATATTCTGTGTTTTATTTCCCCCTACCAATGATGTTGAGTGTTTTTTACCCTTCCTCCACATGTATCTCAGAACTCATGTTAGTCACCATCATATATATGACTGTGTAACAAATGCAGGTCAACCATCATCATTTCAAATGCTGTACAGCCATGTATTATTATAGTGTGGATAAGTTATATTTGAATATATCAGATATTTCTTGTGGAAACTTGTTTACAAAATAGTTTCTATTTTCTAAACATAATTTCAATACAGTAGAACCTTGATAATCCAAACTATTTGGGACCAGGGTGGTTCGAATAATCACTTCGTTCAGATTAGCAAGTATATATTTTATTTTATAAACAAAACAAATACAAATAAGGTAAGGTTCAATAATTGATTTTTAAATTATTATTCTTATCCAATATGGGGAATTAAGATGCAAAAAGATAGAATGTGTAATATTTTGATAAAAAATTTAATCACTGATTGGTAATAAATTTTTTTTAAACCACTAGTTAAAATAATTGTCGCATTGGGCTTATGTGCTTTGCTTGCTAAAATGTTGATTCTAAATAGCTGCTTCCTGTTTTCTACATTTCATACATCTGTATTTTGGCCTATTTTACCAAACGTTCACATTATCAGGGTTCTACTGTACCTTGAAAAATAATGTTTTATATCAAATTGTTAGTTTTGGAAAAAATATTATTTGGTTGATGTCAAACTTTTTTTGTTGTTTGCATTTTTTTCAACTAAATTAAAAAATATTATGCACCAGAATAATGCAGCTTGATGTTATAATAATAGTTTTTAGTACTACATTTTATTCCCAGTTCGGATTATACGCTTATGTATTTACTAATTATACTAATAGTTTTAAGGCTTATTAAGGTTATATTTAGAGGAAGTGTACCCGCATTTGCATAGAGTGAGAGTGGGGAAAACCACCCCAGTTCACCTGACCTATTTCGAACCCTGATCTCTCTGTTATCGGCAGCCTAGACTAACACAAGAGTTTCGCCTCAGACCATGCGGCCACCAAAGTGGGTAATACTAATTATTACTCTTTTTTTAAATGAAGTGTAAATATTCATCCAAAGCAAATGTGCTAGAATAATTAAAACTCACATGTCTATATAGATTTAAATTACTTTTTTCTATGAAAGTGTTCATCATCAAAAATAACCGGTTTTGTTCAAATTTGTATTTATGTGCATGTTACAATAACAATCTCTAGTAAGTAGTTTGCAAATACCATCTCAAATATTACCTATGAGTGACACTGATGTGGGCTGAATGATAGTATTTGCATAAAATCAAATCTTATAAAATATAAAAGGGCTGAGGATGAACTACTTTTTCTAGTTTAATGTGTTACAGTAATTTTTTTAAGGCTTCGCCCTGAATTTATTGTTAAATAGGTTTGTTTTCATTAATCTCTTGTTGACAAATTTCATAAAAATAATTATGTACAAAACCTTTATTATATATAAAAAGGTAAAAAACTAAATATTACCGTATTAACATCTCAATTCAAACCATAAAAATATTGAGTAAATATAATAACTAAAAAATAAATAAATAAATAACCAATTACAATGCCTAAGTAATCGTTTAATTCAAGATGCATGAATGTGTTACACCTCAAAAGTGAAATTGGCCATTTTATGAATTGGGCAAAAATTCGCCTGGTTCACAAAATAGATAATACTTGTGCTTCCTAGTTCATGAACTGGCTATTTAATGAACATGATGAGTTTTTGCCAGACCCATGAAATGGACAAGCAAAGAACAGGTTTAGTTTTTAAGTTAATCTAACTTTTAGTAATTTTAGAATGGAAGATTAAGTTGGGTTAGCTAAAAATAATATCTTAAAACTAATTTCATTTAAACTTATAGTATATAGTACAATACGTTCTAGATCATAAAATGAGCAAGAGTTAAAGCAATTTTCACCCATTTCCTGAAATGGTCAGTAGAAAAGGCCAGTTCACAAAAATGGACTGAAATTTGCCCAATTTGTGAAATGGGCTGTTTCACTCAAGTTGTGTAACATATATAATACATTGATTCATGAATTTAATTTAAATATATCATTTAATTTAGTGAAAAAATTAATTATTGTTATCTAAACTAAATGAGTTGTAAATGAGCCAACAAAAATGGTACAGTCTAAGCTAACGATCTAATTGAACAATTGTAATGACTATAACAATAAATACTCAAAATGGTAAGTATTATGGATACCTATTAAATAATTTACTCTGACACACAGTACTGATAAAAGAAAGAACCATTGCAACTCAATCTAAGTTTCAAAGTTTAGAATGACCAAAATAAAGTTACAACTTAGATTTTAAATCCACTCTAAATCTTACCTCTATGGTTATATAATATTTTTTTTTAATTAATAAATTAGATGAAATTTATGTAGATTCCTTTTTTTTATTTTCAGAAAAATCTTATACATATTGCATTCAAATTAATAAAATTACTCTTCAGAGTTATAACAATACCAGTCAAAAGTGCAAAAACTCATTTTATGTTTACAAATAGATGATGCTTGGGTAGGAATAAATTCCAATGTTTCCAGTCAAGGTAATGAAAGCCACGTCATGTACAAGGAAAACATCCCTGTTGTTCATGATTGTGGTAGGTGTTCAAATTAACTATTGTGCATTGTGAAACAAGCAATATTGCATTGTATTATGCTATTCCCTACATGCCTAATAATGGTGGCATTGACAGTTGTCATGCAGTGTGAAATTTCAGTGTTGCCAAATTGGTTTTGTTATAAGGAATTGTGCCATGTAAATTAATTTGCATAAATTTGTATAATCGTGTTATCAGAAGCATAATTTAAAATAGGGGGAAGATAATCTGTTAACTTTTAACATAAATTTTTACTGAATGAGTAACTGACTTAAACGTTGTTAAGTAATGCTTTACACCAAAATAATGTTGTAATATTTTATGAGTTATACAAACACTTACACATATGATTAAAACTATTATATAATGAAAGAGAATGGTTGAAGTTTTTTAATATAGTAAAATAAATTAAATACTTTCTCTGAGATCATTACTTTCCTAGTCCCTATTCTTTATTACATACATCTGTACACATATTCTTGCACAAACACATAAACACATACAGTTTAGGTACATACACATCCATGCATATGCACAAAGTAGTTAACTCTCATTTTAACATCAACTATTATATTTACTTTGTTTATTAATTTTATTTTTTTGTTTGTCAGAATTTGAATGAGACTTCACAACTTTTAAACAATTTTATTCAATTATAAAAGTTGCCAGGAAAACAGAACACTTTCCATTTCAAATGTTATCTTGTCCTTCAGGTAATTAACTATATTAATTTTTCCAAGCTTTATTGTTACTCCAGATCACACACATTTCTTTAGTAATAAGTATGGCGACTCATATTAGTCTCCATTTCAATAATAGTATAGCGTAAAACAATAAAACAATTTGACACTTATACAGGATTACATTAAAGTAGGACGGGAGATGAAGCTCCCTCCCTCATACATTCAGTAATGTGTTATAAATATTTCATACAGTAAAAACATTACATGTGGTTCTTAAATGAACAAGTCATAGCCATATGATGATGTGACATAGTCGACTGGAGCCACACAATACCAAACAACCAATAAAGGTAAATAGCTGATGAATACTCCATGTTCGGATATGGCTGTAAGCTCACTACTGACTCAAAGACTATTGATGACCTTTGTATTCATTCATCTCCCTTCCTAAACTTAATATGGTTGTGAAGTTCATGTCCAGAATGTCTAAAGTGTAATGATGTATTAGCCAAGCCACAACTTTTAAAATTGATTTGACAAATAGCTAGATATGTGTAGCTTACACTTGATATATAAAGCAATAAATTTTATTTATTTCTCAACTCATATTTCCAACTTAACATATTGGCTTAAAATTTTATGTGTATGGTAAACTTTCTTCTGTTGGTTTTTGCCTATTTTATGAATGTGATATGGCTTCTCTCTTTTTTTTTATCCACTATGGATTTTCTGCTTAAAGAGAGAGTTCAGTTTCTTAGAAATTGTAAGTTGTGGCATAATTGTTTAGAGTACCCTTGTTAAATAGCTTCCAATGATAATAAATTGTGTGGAGGATAATAGGAGCAGTGGCAGACATCTTGGGAGGAAATGACATGCCATTTTAGGAGAAAAGTTCAACTTCTTTAAACACAACAAATTTGTGTCCCTTGACATTGTGGGAAGTAGAACTTAGCTTTTTAAATTATAACAAACAGTCTCTAAAAATATAACTCATTTCAATAAAGAAAATCAAGAAATTTATATAGTAACTAAGAGCGTGTGACCCGCTTCAGTGGTAAAATGGGCTTAGGTGTAACTCTCGGAGTAGACTGGACTGTCGAATAAGGGGAAATCGAGATTATAATCTCACTCTGGTTTACTAAAGTGTTTTTTTTTAATAAATTTTGTTTTAATTTTCCTCCACACTAGTAAATTCCATCTTCCTAACCTCTAACATCTTAGCATGATTAGTACAACATATGTGTACAGACCGAACGAGTAGTTAGCCTGGTGCTAAAAAACAGCAATGTGAATTGGCTGTAGGTAATAAAATAGTAAGTAGTAATATCATTTTATTTTGCCTATTATTGTGTGCTTTTTTTCTCCATAAGTGCCTATTATGATGCCTAGATCCCTTATTTTTAATGCCTATTTTAAACATTTTTGGTGCCTAAGAATATGCTCTCTAATGAATACATAAATAAATATTAAGTAGGATTCAGCTTTTAATGTTGCTTAGCAATTAATTCACATATATGTTTTACAGTAACTAAAGTATTCCAAATGAAATATAATGAGCTTTGATTTAGTTAAATAAAGTTTGTGCATAGTCCTTCTGTATAACTTTATATTATTCACATTATAAAAATATATATATAGCTATTATTTTTAAAATTAAATTCTTCTTTGAAGTATTTTAAACATAACATATTTCAAACCTTATTGTACATCTAAAATGAACAAATTTTTAAATTGATGATTCTACCAATCAATACCACCTTTTAAATTAATCAGGCACAATATCCCTACGGATACAAAGATTGTTTACGAGTGCTTGAATGCCAATTGTGATAGGAGTCAATTGTGATAGGAGTAATCTTTAACTGTTCACGCAACATTGTGTGCAACATTGTATGCAACATAGGTATTTAATTACTCAAAAACTTTGAACATCTGTTAGAATCATTCAACTTGAATTATTTTCTTAAACATTCATAATAAACTTGTACATATTTGTAGATTTATAAATGAAACCTTGATATGAGAATCAATCCCAAGACTTAATTTAGCGCACTGATGCTCTACCACTGAAGTGTCCTGGTTGAGTGAAGAATGACCCTGAACACAAGGCAAATCCTGGATAGCTTAGTGGTAGAGCATTCAGCCAAGAATATTGGGTTCAATTCCCATGTTTTCAATTTACAAATATGAAACTTGCCTTCATATTATTTTCATCTTTCAAGATTCACTATTCAGGTACTATTTATTAATTATCCAAGCATTAGCTTTCTTTCAAATTTATTCATTGGTATATTTTAAAATATTCCGCTCTAGTTTAAACATTTATATAACAGTTTGGTATCCTGAATAAAAACATTTTAACTCTAATATTATGTATATTATATTGATATGAAAGAATATATTCAAATATGATTTATTGACTTAATGTGTCACACTAAGTGGTCATAAAAAGTGTGATGTAACATTGTTTGTCAATTGAATTATAAGTGTATAACCCAAATAGGTAGTAAGATACAGTGCTAAAGTACATAACTAATTATACAAAAAAGTACACAATATAATAAAAAGCAGATAATAGATATTTATGAATATGCTAAGAAAGGAAATAATATTATACTATAGAAAATTATTTTTAAGAAAATTATGAAAATAAATTGAACGTGCAAAGTATAATTAAATGTGAAGCATTAAGTTAATAAATCGTATTTTAGTTTATTTTTTCTTATCAATAATAATGATTTAAAATCTTATTAAAATCATAATGTTCTTTAAAAATTAATATGTATAGCTACACAAGTCTTAGTTAATACTAAGGGGCATATATATATAAATTCTTGTTCGTAAAGGAAGTTGAGAATAACACCATTTAAAAATATCAGAGATGCCATTTGTGGGATGAAGTCTCCTAAAAGGAAAAGTGTAAAAGAAGCCTAACCCTGGAAAAATGTGGAAAAGGCTTTCTTATTATTTAAGAATGACAGTTTGAAGAACATAGTTGTTTATAGATGTTTCAGTAACTTATTATTAGTTAATCAAGTGTGGACTTAGGATTTAAATGAAGGCTATAAACATAAACATGGTTAAAGCCATGAAACCCTCGATTAGGTCTTTAAAACATTTGTGTTTAGTTATTATACTGAATTTGTGTTATTATAGTGAATTTGTGTTATATAAAAATAAGAACAAACTCTTGATTTCTTGTGTTTCTCCCCTACTCCCCCAAACCCCATTGTAAGAAGGAAGTACTGAAGCCAGATTCAAACACTCTTGATTGCAGATTGCATTATTTTGCTTTTATATGTAACTATTTCATTTAAAATTAAATAATTGTGCACCTGGAATGAAGGTATGAATGAATATATAAAATATATGCACTTTTATTCTGGTTGGAACTTACACCAGTTGTTAGGGGGGCACAAGGGGGCTATGGGCTATGATTATTGATGGACTCAAAAAACTGGTTTATTAGTTATATGACGTTAATTTATTATAATAATTATAAGAATGTACATACTAAAATGGTACCACACAATTGGATATAATTTATTATTTAGGCTATTATAGTTTGAAATTACATTTTCAAAAATCAATTAAAATAAAACCATCCTTAAAAAAAATTTAATCAAAAAAGACCCTTTTTGTTGTTGTTACTGTTATAACATCTCCTTCTACACTTCAAAAATAAATTTTAAACTAAATTGCAAAAGCCATTTTTTTAATGATTACTGAATTATTTTTTCTCCTAAAACCAGCCTTATGTGATATTTATTTTATAAAACATTCTACAGATTTTAATACAGAACAAAATTGTTAGAATAATTTTTGCGAGGTTTTCTGCTTACTAAATTACCCTAAATTTTGGAGCAGTAATTAAAATCAGTGTTTTGCCTCAAGGTATGACCATATTACATCTAAGTATTAAGTTTGAACTAAATCCATCCCATTTTTTTTAAATATATTCCTAAATATAATCAAACATACTGCTATATAGATATAATTGTAGAACTTACTTTTTTTTTAGAGTTCAAGGGTACATCATGTTTCTAGATTGACAATTTTTTTGCAATTTGACTCATAATACATTCTCTATATTAGAAAGTAAAAAGATAATAACAATATTGTTATGGTTAAAATAAAAATACCTAACACTCCCTCCCTGCATCCTTCCCATGCTCCTGCCCCCACCTCCATCATTCACACAAGGTTTCTGAATACATCACTACTGCAAGATTAATTAAAATTTGTAATCTAGCTAAAATAAATACACACACAAGATTATAATATTGTTATAAATGTTACATAATGGTTTAAGTCAACTAACTAAAAATCAAGCAAAAATTAGTATGATTAGCTCAAAGTCACTTCATGTAGGGGCGTCGCACCGGGGAGGTTTGGGGGGGGGGGTTGTCCCATTCCCCCCAATGTTGGTTAAAATCATGAAAGTTGGGAATTTTGTGAGATTAGAGATCTGGAGTTGGGAAATTATAGGCTTATTCTATACTCCATTACTTTCTATTATGAAAGTCCTTCACAACAGACTTGTACAGACAAATTTAAAATTTCCCAACTGTTGATCCCTACTCTACAAAAAATCCCAACTCCAAAAATCGTCAAACATTTAAAGGAGATTCTTTGTTTAGTAGGTTGTAGAAATCTTAGTTAATTAAGTAGTCTAATAGCGTCGTTATCAGTAGGCAGAGACAATGACCGGTAACTGTATGCTGAATGCGGTTTGGTAATGAATCATAAGGGAACATGGGCTGCCCAGTAGAAAAATTTCACTGAGCCAGCAATGCTTGAAGTGGCAGCATTGTCAGCCAATGTTTTATTTATGATTTTTTTTTTTTAGTTGTGACTTTCGTGGCTGCTAGACTGTCACAGTTTTATGATTCAAATTATCATATTTTGTAGAGCCAATGCCTTAATTAGGGCTTTATTAAGTTTTGAAGGCACAAATGCAGTGAATGTTACACAATATTTTATTGTTTTCTTATCGAAAACTCTGATTGATGAAATTAGGACATTAAGGCTAGTGTTAATGTTTGACTTTTGAAATAAACACTGATTTTTCTATCGAGTATCCATACTAGTTTGAATTGAAAATATGTATCTGATGCAATTGTTTATTTAAATAGGTTCAAAGCAACAATGAAGAAAGAGGAGTAATAGGGCTGTGTTACCTAGAATTTTTCATTTGATTAATTAGACTACATTGAACAAAAAATAAGTTATTTTTTTCACCCTTAAACATTTTCAAAATTGGGATACATTTTTAAATTTGTTATTTAGTCTTCTATTTGCATGAAGTTTCATATAACCACGTTGTTTATCGTGCTGATTTCAAATTTGCCATAAGTTATTTAATAAAATGTCAGGGGAAGCCCCTTCACCTTCATGCGCTAAATTACAATATATTTTGAATAGTTTATTGACGTATCAGAATTAACATTTTAGGGCAACTTCCATTAGGCTATGAAGCAGGATATTGGTAGACAGGTATCAAAATACTTTAGAAATTTTGATTAATTCCATTTTGTATTGCTTTATTTTACAGTTGAAAATGTTTTTAAATAAACATGGCCGAATTGCTCATTTTTTGATAAAGTGACAAGTGAGTTCTATATATTCGGGAGCTTACTAGTTAAATATTGCTTCTAACTGCGTTATAGTAAAGCAGTGGTTTCCAACTGGGAGGTCGCAGCATTTTTTGTGTGGGGTCACAATATAGAAGTTTTAGCTTTATATTTACTTTTTCAAGGATTTTAATGATTATAAGAAGATGCAAAATTCTAATAGAGACGTAAGTTGTTAAAGTCTAAAAACAACCTAGTTACTGCTTAAGTTCCTTTTGGCTATTCCATTCTGATAGTTTCTTGTTGACTTGTTTACTGTGGCAGCCTTGTAAGGCTGCTAGCATAATATAAAATCATCCCCCACCCCAGGCTTGTTGATTCTAATTCACCACATATTGGTCGCATATAAACATTATTATAAGCAATTTATAGTAATTATAATTTAGCACCGCGTCTTACTACCCGTTTGGGTTATACGCTTTAAGTACTAATTACGCTAATGGATTATAAATTGGGAAGGTTGAATTAGAGGAAGTGAGCCCGCATTTGCGTGGAGCGAGGGTGGAAAACCATTTAGGAAAAACCACCCCCAGTTCACCCGACCGAGATTCGAACCTCGATCTCCCCGTCCTTGGCGATCAAGCTCAACACGGTTCACACATTAGCCAACTACGCCACCGAGGCGGGTAATTTATAGTAATTAAAACAAGCATTAGTGGACATGCGGGCTTAATGTCACGTTCCTTTGGTTTGGTTTGTTGGTGAAGGTGAAGTAAGGATTTTAATTCTGACTAGGTGTAGTTTATCCTAATACCCCTCCAAGAAAATAAATGTACATTTCCTTTAAATTATACCTATCCCACTGGTGTAGTTAACTATAGATAGTCCGGGCTGGTAGTAATTATAACACTTTAGTGTTAAACAGGCAATAAACATCAAATAGATTAAAATTATAGCTTACTTATAGATACAATATATTACCCCTAGTAACCAGTTTTGTTATTTTAATAACACAATAATTGAAACAAATTTTAAGAGTTAGTGTAAAGTAATGCAAGTGATTGTATTATGTAATTTGTATTTTATACAAATTTTGAGCAGCCTTTTTTCTTCTACATTATATTACTTTGATTAAAACGTACCAATAGTTTGAGAGAAAAATTACCTATAAAACTGTTGTAAAATATTAGTTTATTGTTTGTATATGTTGTTTTCTTCATAGTTAAACAGTTATTCTTTGAAGTATATAATACATATTACATACTTTGTCAGTTGGTCTACCCAATATTAATATTTATTTCTGTGTTAACATGTTTGTGAAAATCCAATATATTTTAATAAGATTAGAAAAAATTGTTTTAGACATAGATTCTAAATTTGGACTTTTGAAAGCCTGTAACTAATCCACCAAATGAGTTATCCAGATTCTTGTCCAAATTTATAACTCAATTATATCTGATATACTACCTATTAATTCTGAAGCCTCAATCAACTTCATCTAATGTAGACAAACATAGTTTTTGATGAGGATTTTCCTAACCTTAAAGTAACAATTTTTTTAAATGAGAAAAATACTTCCAGTGAATTTGAATTATTTGAAAACAGATTGTTCTAAAAAATTTGATGTGAGCATTTATTGCTAGTTAGACTTATAGAACTTACAATTTAATCTTATTAAAGTTACAAAATGTAACACAAGAAGAGGTTACAACAATTCGTTGTTTGCAAACCATACCACAAAATACATTTGCATGCCATAAATAATTGCAATATTAAATAGCATTGTTAACGTTGCTTGCACTATGATTGGCTGGCAAAAGCAAGTGGTATACTTCTCTTAACATGATATGAAGTAAAGGTTATCCCTTGGCAACTCCTTCATTGATAACAGCTCAATATTATGTTTTGTTATAATTATAATATATTATGTTAGGTGAACATTAATTTTATTATGATCCTAGCATGAATACCTTAAGATAGTGGTTCTCAAACCGGTGGTAGGCAGAGCTTCTCAAGTTGGTATGCAAGAAGACACAAAATACTAACATTTTCCCCTCGATTAGAGGAATTTATTTGTGTATAGCAACACTAATGGCTCCTCTAAAACCAACACACTCACTGCCTGAACTCACAACTATGCAATCACAAGCATACTCATAATTATGCTTTCACTTAATACAAAATAGCCCGTCTGCAATAAAATGTCGCAAAACATAATCTCAACCAAAAGTAGTTAAGACAAATTAACCACTGAATAAATAATAAATACAACAGACAGCCAATCATAGTGCTGTGTTAAATAATGATCCCAAATAACAAACTATCCATAGATTGTCCTTATACTATGGCAGTTGTAACAGTAAAAAAATAAACTTCACAATAAACTGAGTCTTGACACTAATTTGCGCTTGAAATTAAGTACAACTGAACTTGACATCTCCTCACTTGTTTCAATCATGCAGCACCATCCTTCTCACTGAATTGTTAGACTTTAAGAATATTGTAACTTTTTTTTATAAATAAATAACAGATACTTAAAAATAGTTGTAATTTTTTATTGCTTTATCATTCCGAGACATAGCTAGCTCTATCCTAACAGTATTTTTAATAGTTCAGTAGTGATACGCGACTGATCTGTAATACACATGAGTGGTACGCGAAAAATAATGTTTGAGAACCACTGTCTTAAGAGAATGAATGGTTTGCAACAGTATACCAGTGCTCAGAAGCTATCAGAGTTGGATAATATTAATATAACATGTTTTATAGTTGTTTATTTCTTTCAGCTAACTTAGCATTTTTGAATGACTGGACCCTAGAAGACTTTGGATCCCTTTATGTCTCAAATACAACCACTGGTGAATCAAATAAAGGCGAAACTTCTTTGGAAGCCAAGAATGTCTACCCCTGCAGAATGTGTGGCAGAATCTTCCGAGCTTACAGGTCAAGGTGGCGACATGAACGATATGAGTGTGGGAAAGATGCCTCATTCTACTGCCCTTTCTGTGATTACAAGTCTAAACATAAGACACATCTTAAATCACACATGTGTCGAATACATGAAAAAGAATACAGTGAAACACTATTTTAATCAACTTCATGGACTTCTGATATTTGTGAGAGCAGTACTTATTATGTGCCATGTATGTCTAAATTTAAATTTAATATATAATTTAGAAATATTCAGACATGTAGGCCTACTCGACCATATGTGTTTAACTTTAATGATACGATACTAAACCATTACAATTAATGTGAAATACTATTTCCATGCCATTCCATTTAGTGAGAATAGCTAAATGAACAATAGTTATTGTTTTATTTATAGTCTCCCCTTGTATTGGCTATCATTTCACATAAAATGGAAATAGTATTCTTATTTTGTAGCATGGCTTGCTGCATATCTTGAAATTCTTAATTGCATTTAATTACATTTCATACAAGTGATTTATTGAATAATAAATATGATTTAGCCATTTAATAGTATGTACATTTAAGAAAAATAAGGTTTCAAAGAAACTACCAATTAATTTGTTCTTTGATAAATATGCTAACACTTCCCATTAAAAGCAAAGTTTTGTTAAAATCCTTATATAAGTGTGTTTAGATAGATTTTATTATAATTTTCACAGCTGTAGTTTTTACATTAGTGTGCAGAGATTTATATAATCCTGTATGAATAATCTTTCAAATAATAGAATTATGTTGTTCTTTTTTCCAGGTTTTTAGTCAAATTAAATGCAAATAGGGAGTTCAGATAAGGTTTTGAATGATTTAAAAATTATTTTCTTAAATCATATAAAATGTGTATCATAAAATGTAATAGATATGCATTTTGTGCAACTAATTTATTCAATAAAAATGTCATAATTTAAGTGAAACTGATTGATATATCTTATGTGTATAGGAGCCATTTTGTAGTTAAGTATAATTGATAAAAAAAATACCATTTTATATTATTACTCATGGCAATTTTTGAATTTTCCTTAATAAGTGTAATTATTTTAAGGTCAAATTCTTGAATCTTTAAAAATGTACAATTTCACTCAAGTGAAAATATTTAAAATTGAGTTTTTAACAAATTGTTTAAGGCTTGGTACCACTGACAAATACTATTTTGTCATGTCTCTTACATTATAAAAAATATATAAACTTTGTTGAGTGAATTAATTAAATTAATACGATTTTAACCCTTTTTTTATTTTCTTATTTTACGAACTATTCAAGTATAAATTACCTTTAACAATTAATAAAAAAAATTATTTCAAGTAAAGGTCATCTTATATTCTAGGAAACTTTTTTGAATGAAAATCAATTCTCATCTTATTTTTTAATTGCTCCAATTTAACCATGAAAAAAACTCATTTGTGTGTTGTTTTAGTTATTTTTTTATTTAATTGTTTAGTTTACAGCAGTACTGCATCACTACAACATGTAAAAAAATTTGTACTGCATTAAAAAAACATAAGTAAACATCTCTGGTATAAAATTTAACTTCAGCTACTTACATAACATAATAAACATAATTTTTGTTAGAAGTATTATTTTATTATTCCAAATATTTCACCCCTGTTTACTGTACTATGAAAACATCCTTAAAACAGTTTCTAGAGCTAACTAATATTTAAACACCGCAATAAATCATTGTAGTTTAGAGCCATTCCCACTTCACAATTCTGCATACACCACTGATTGTAATGAGTCAAGTAACCACTAATATATATTTGTAAAATAAAAAATAATTTTAGAATTAAAACTTACGTCACAATAGAAGACTACATACTAATAATGAAATATGAGTATGACATAAATCTACAGTCAGTACAATGTGTTTTTGAAATAACATATATATTGTGTAGAAGATAGACTATTGTCTAAAACTCTCACCAATACTACTACCTGAGTTGAAACACAACAAATGCTGTAAAAACTGTTTTTGGCCCAAAATTGAGTAAACTTCCTATTTAATACAGATACATACAGTAAAATCTGGATTCTAATTGTTTTGATTTTTGTTCACCACATTTGGAAGTTTGTCAATATAATGTTTGTCCAAGCTTTTGTAAACATTTACATACTTTTAACTCGTTAAATTCACTGTGTTTCTTATAAAATTCAGTAGATTAACTCAATTTTCATATTATTGTTAAAATTAAATATTATATCTGAATTTTAAAATTTAGAATTTACATATAAACAAACCCAAAATAATTGGAACACTTTAAGGTCAAAATATAAGAGATTCATTCAACCCTAAGTGTTAACACGAATATGGATATAAATAAATACTAAAATATCTGCAAACAAGAAATGCTTTATAAAGGTCTAGGTTCAAGTTTATTCAATTAATGCATTTAATTCAAACTGCTTAAATTAAGTGATGGGGATCAGAAGGATAATTTAGAGGATATTTGAGATAAGAGAATGTAAAAACAACATTCATAAATCAGATGTAGATAACTAGTTTCAATGCAATTGGACAGGATTTTAATTTCTACCTCTCCTTCAGCAACCAAATTCAATGCAGGTCTAACATTTACCCGCTTCTGTGGTCGCAAGGTCTTAGGCGTCTCTCTCGCAACACACTGGACTGTCAGTGACAGTTAGATTGGGGTTCAAATCCCAGTCAGGTGTAGTGAAGGGGTTTTTCCCTAAATTGTTTTACACTTTCTCTCAATTCAAATGTGGGTACAGTTCCTGTAAATCCAACCATTTTCACCCTAATATAGTAATGTAATCCGTACATATGCATACAACCCAAACAGTTAGTAAGACACTGTGCTAAAAAAAAATCATAGTCTACAACTGTACAACTACTGCTGAAGCTTAAGTTCTTGTAATTTAAGTGTTGTTCAGCATTAAAAGCTTAAACCTTGCCTCAATAAGTATAAAGCACCCTCCCCAAATGAATTACCAAGCCCCCCGTCAATCAACGCTATGAGTTGTCATTGTAACTTTGGAATTTCTCTTTTACATATTTTACATAAAGTAGGTACATAACTCTGTAAACACTTTAGAATAACTAAATAAGGAAAACAGACCAGGGAACCTGGAGTTTTGAGTGGAAGACGAGATCGAGGTAGATGTAAAAGGACCCGGCATTTTAAATATATAAGTGGAGAGAGACATAAAGGATATGCAAAGAAGGAAATCTGCTGGTGATGACGATATACTTACTGATTTTTTAAAGGAACTGGGAAACAACGTATTATTGGCTTTGCCAAAATTTATAAATAGGACCTACAAAATAAGAGAATGGCCCAAGGACTTTCTAGACGTAACAACTGTAGTTCTGAAAGAAGGAGAAACAAGCCAAAAAATGCAGTGACCAGAGGACCCTCAGCCTCATCTCTCATGTGGGGAATATTGTGGCAAGAATACTCAACAGGCGACTGGAACAGAAAATATAAAGTGTTATGGAAGAAGATAATTTGGATTCAGAAAAAGCAAAGGAACCAAAGATGCCATCAGGATGCTGAGAATAATTTCAAAGAGAGTGCGGGAAGTCAAAGAAGAAGTATAAATTGGTCTCATCGACTTGCAAAAGGTGATTGCTAGAATGAAGTGGAAAAAACTTATGGTAGTATTCATGAAGATCTGTATTAACTGGAGGGACCAAAGACTGATTGCAAACATGTACCCGGGTAGCGAGTGAAGGTGAGGCTTAGTGATGAAGAGACCAACAGCGTAGAGATAGGTTTAGAAATGAGGCAGGGATGCTGTTTGTCACCCAGTCTGTTACACATGTATGAAGAGTGGCTGGTTCGAGAAGCCCTGGAGGAACGAAGAAATTTCAAGATAGGAGGATGTGTCATCAACACAATAAAATATGTAGATGATCTAACATTGCTGGCCAAAATTAAAGGAAAGTTGCAGGAAATGATGGACCAGCTGGTGGAGATAGGGAGAAGATATGACATTGAAACCAACATTGAGAATTCAAAAGTGATGCTGATTTCAAAAATTGAAAAGCCACTGAAAATCAAAATTGAAAACCATATAAGTTGGAAAATATAGAGCAGGTCAAGTACATGGGAAGTCTACTGACAAAGGACGCCTACTGCACCAAGGAAATTAGGTTGAGGATCATCATGGCCAAGGAAGCTTTCAACAAGAAGAAGACCATCAAGTTGAGTTTGGAACTGAGTAAGAAATTGATGAAATGCTACATTTAGAGCATCGCGCTGTATAGAAAAGAAACTTGGACTTATAAATACTTGAGGAGCTTTGAAATGTGGTGCTGGAGAAGTTCAAATGGACAGATAGGGTGACAAATGAAGAAATCCTAAGAAAAGTGGCTGAGAAGAGAACCATTTTAAATGTGATTATTTGATACAAAGAAAACTGGAACAGACACATCCTTAGGAGGAACTGTCTTCTGCATGACATAGAAGAAATTGTTGAGGGAAAGAGGAGCTTAAGAAGGAGGATTCAAATATTGGATGACTTGAAGGAAAGAAGAAAATTCTGGTAGCTGAAGGACGAGGAAGAGTACAGAGCGCATTCAGTTTAAGTTCACAGAAAAAAATTATATACCTGTCCTAAGAGAGAACTCTTAATAATGCCATCTTAACTAAATAAAATCATTCCATTAACATTCAATTTTTTACTAAACACTATTTTCTAAAAATTATAATTAAAATATTAAATAATTGTTCTGGAGGTGATTTGACTTCAAAAGGGAATTGAATTTTCTTATTAAATTTGATATACCAGCATATGTTTTTTTGTGAGCTTTCAACTATGTACCACTTCATAATATAATATTTGAACAAACACTTACACTTAATCCTTAATGCAATAATTTCCCTGTTCTAAAGCTAACTACTTAAGTGGTAGCTCTTGTGTTGTTGCTAAGGCAAGTTCAGCTTGACAAGACTGTGCCAGTAAATAGTTTCCTCTCATTCAATATAAAATTGCTCTTTACAGTCAATGTGTCCACAACTGTGTTTGATTGGTCAACTAGAATGCTTACTAATACAAGATAAGCTAGACATGCTCCTGGGAAAACCAATGATCCACTCCTGATAGAAACATTTACACAATCCTATACCAAATTAACAGTTTGCACCTGATATTTAACTTGAGTTGTAAATGCAAATATCAGTAGGTCTCAGACCATATAGCCACCATACATCTAACCTAAATATTCTATTGATGCTACTATTCAGTCTATTTCTTCACTAATTAGCAAAAGTTCATGCCTCCAACCTATATCTTCATAAAAATTTGCTTCTTTACAGAACAAAAGGCATCGTCTCAAAATAAGAATGTAGTAGGGGCATACCTTTCAGGATAAATGGAGTATACAATTTATTCGGCAAATTAGCCCTATTTTGACTCAAAACATAATTTAATTCGAAACAAATATGATATATTAATGAGAAGATCTTACAACAAATTTAAGCTTCTACTAGAACTAAAAATAAACCAAATTGAAAATATTAGACAATGATACTACTCAAACTTAGGCAACATATTTTGTTGTCAAATACTAAATTAGAAAATATATAATAAGACAGTGTAGAAACACTTCACAATAATGTAATAAGTGATAGTAAAGGAAGCCAACCGGAAAGGATAGTTAGGTTGGACCTAGAAATGGACAAACACACTTTACTCTTCATTTCATCTTTCACTTTTCACTCATCCAACCTCTTCACATATTTACAGCTACACATTATTTTGAATTTTCAGATTATTTATTTTTCGTTTAAAGAGATACAAAAACACATGAAACACATAAATATACATGGGACTACCTACATGCTTGAAGAATTAGAAAAATAACTGAAAACTTGCAGGATTGAATAGATAGATAGCTTGCTGAAAAATAAATAATTTATATATATATATATATATATATATAAAAGACTAACAAAGGTTATAATTGATATAAGTAGATAATAAAAGTTTTTTTTATATATTTAAAAATAGAATATCTCAGATCTTCTGGATTTGCTTACCCATTGATGTGCAAGTTCCCACTGTCTGAGTTGAGAGTTATTGCAGGTGGCTGTCGAGGATGCTCTGAGTACTCTTGTGGTGTAGCAGGAGTCAAAGTCCTTATTGTGGGTGTTAGCATGGGAAGGAACTGGTTTATCTTGATTTTAGTGGTTGGTATTGAAAATATGATTGTTCATGTGTATCCTCAGAGGTCCTGTCTTAAAGAGTTTTTAAAATAGTGTGATACCAATAATTTATAACTTGGTTGATTTAACTCATACTACAATTCATCCCTATAAAAGTAGTCATTTCCTTTGAATCTTGTTATCTTGTTTGTTCCTTCTACCGCCTGTACAGGAACAAGCATAATTAGTTTGAAGCATGAAACCTTATATATCCTATACAAAGGGTTTGTATCTTTTAGTTGAATTTACTTTGTATTTATTTTATAACTTACTTTGTTTTACATTTTCTATATCTTTGTAGGAATATGTGCCCATCCAAATGAATTGGCTATACCTCACTTTACTATAAATACATATAGATAATTAATTTTTCAAAAGATGCATTGATCACTTGTTGACATTTTAGAATTATTTAGTATTAAGTCATTGCCCACAAAAACATTTATAACGTACAAATCTCCAATTGTATATTTCAGCTTATGCTCATTTCTCTACTATTTTATTTCGTGAGTTTTGTTGCTTTACAAGATTATTAAATATATGAATAAATATTAGTAACAACATATTCTTAGATTTTTTGTAACCACTCTCAATTCTATCAAATATAATTGTAATGATTCTATAATTTTTGAACAAAACTATTATAAAATATTCTACGTTCAATCCAATGCCAAAACTATAATTAAATTTATGTATAATTCTTTTTTTTTTTTTATTTCAGGTAATCTATCACTATTGGATGATTGGTCTCAAGATAACTTTTGTGTGGTAAAATCTCCCCATGTTTCAAATCTAACCGATGAAATGCAAACTAGAGCAATTTATCCACAAGGAAAAGAGGTTTACCCCTGCAGAATGTGTGGCAGAATCTTCCGAGCTTACAGATCAAGGTGGCGACATGAACGATATGAGTGTGGGAAAGATGCCTCATTCTACTGCCCTTTCTGTGATTACAAGTCTAAACAAAAAATCCACCTTAAATTACATTTGTGCCGAATTCATGAAAAAGAATCAATACACAATCTAATTTAAACTGTTTTATAATTCCCAGTGCTATTGCTTTGCAATTAATTTTTTATTATTCAACTTTGCCTTTTAAAAATAAACAATAACAAAAACCAGAAAAATATGTAAGTGATTGAAGATTTCATTGGTGCATCGAAAGAGGTTGGGGGTCGGGCCAGGCATTCCACCTTCCCCTCTCCCTCCTCAAAGACGGCAAATAATTATATATATATATAAAAGTTATTGTTTATCATCATTACAAGGAACAGTTTCCATTCACTGGCCGGGTAGGTTAGGAACACAAGTATCTCCATGTACCCTCTCTCCCCATCACCTCTCCTCCTCCACAATTACTCAGTCTTCTCATCTCTCCTGCACACTCTACCTTACTCCCTTCAGCC
>CABFOV010000021.1:131485-180634 GCA_902141375.1 Timema poppense | reverse complement strand
CTTGTGTTCTGACTCCACTGGGTGTAGTACATACTACTATCCACTAATGGCTGAGTACATTACAAGTGAATAATGATTTTCTAATACAGACCTTACAAAACGTTTGAGAAGAATGTAGCATAATTCCATGGCTTTACTTTCTTTTTTGTGGTTGTGCATTGCGAAAACTCCCAACCCGAGATGATAAAGTATTGTTTTTAACAAATACTCATCTTGAACTAATTTAAATTGTTTTAAAACCTAATTGAGGTTGTAGAGTAGTGAATTGTGTAAGACTACAATCATAAACTAAATTATGAATTGGATAGAAATAATGATTATTAATCTTTGTTCAAGAAATATTTTCATTTGGAATAATTTGTTCAAAGTATTACAGCCATGTTAAAAAATTCTTTTAAAAATCAGGAAAAATTATTTTTGCCAGGAATCTGGGAATTTCAATGGAATTTTACTCTAGATTTAATAAAACATTTTAAAAGAAAGCATTTCAACCCAAACTAGTAATAAGATGCAAAAATAAAAATAAAAAGTTATATTTTAAAGAATATAATATTGTTTTATTGAAATTTTCTATTTATAAGGTGATTACATTTTTACAATGCTTATCTACTAAATCTCACCAAAAATAAAGTTTGTAGGAATGTTGTATCCGTTTAATGGATATTATTTATAATTATTTTAAATATATTTCACTTCGTCACTGGCTACATGTTATGGTCAAAAAAATTTCTAAGAAGCTGTGGCTTAATGTGTTGACTAAGCAGCTTTGATTGGTTTGCCTGTTCGAATCCCAGTCAGATTGAAGTTATTTAGTCGTAATGTAATGAGATGTAGTGTGAGGGATTCTTAAAGTTGGTTCCTAGGTACCGGTACTAAATAATCCTCGGCTTTTATTAATAATCCTAATCATAATAATAATATAACTAAACATCACAATGGTGGCTACAATACTAATTACATGTATTTTATTGTACCTTCATTTTGATATTGTTTCAATAATGACTAGGAAATATTCACTTTTTTTTTAATCATCAAGTTTTTTGGGGCTTTGGACCCTCCTAACCTTCTCTTTTTGCTCTATAAGGGGTGCTATTAACAGGTGTGACAGTACACCTTTTTAAACATCGTATTGTAAGCCTTGTTGGAAGTGGTCTCTCTTTTAGCTTTACTTTGTCAGATTTAAGTTTTGACTAAAATAATTTGAAATCTTAAGGGTAAACGACAGAAATCCCCTTATCTCCATGTGGGTGTGCCACTGATAGTATCAAACACTTAATCTTTTTGAAATCGATGTGTTTCGAATAAGAGTGTGAACAAATGTAGTAGTTGAATAGGACAGGGGTAACTCAAACCCCTACAACTTGGGTTAATAGTTTTTTTTAGCACCACAACTTACTACCTGTTTGAGTTATATGCTTATGTACTTATTAATCTAGTGGTTTTAGGGATTAGAAAGGTTATATTTATAAAAAGTGTAACCATATTTGTGTGGAGGGAGAGTGGAAAACCATTTAGGGAAAACCCCTCTCAGTACACCCCATCGAGATTCGAACCTTGATCTTCCCATCATCTGCAGTCTAGTCTACTGCAGGCGCCTTAGACCATGCAGCCACCGAAGCAGGTAAGTTAATAATTAAACTAAGTCATTTTAATCTACCATAAGTTTTGTGTATGTTATCTATACTCCATTCACGGTAGGAATTACTCATTGAAAGGTCTTTTTTCCTACCAATATCCTACTATATAATATATTTCTGGTAGGGAAAAAGGCCTTTCAGAAAACAATTCCTATGCTGAACAGACTTTATGTTAGATTGTTATCTGTTTTGAAATGACTCAATGATTCATCAAATATCTAAGATTATCTCGTGTGTGTGTGTGTGTGTGTGTGTGTGTGTGTGTCTGTGTGCATGCGCACAGGGAACACATTTAATTGTAGTAGTTTTAGAGTACAACTTAGTTAGTAACACAAGCTGGTTTATTTATTTAAATTAGTTGAAAAATGACAACTAGACACAGGAATCGAACTGTGTATGCCCATGTTTAGGTTTCAATTTTCAACTAATTTAGATTAATTGAATTGTGGTCTCTTCCATACGGGTATTGCTGTAATTACAATAATTTGCAAGCTATGTGTTGATATTCATAAGCTGATTAATAACAATAATCGATGAAACAAGAATTAAGCTGGTCTTTGATTTTTATTTTTGCACAATGGAAATATCTATATTTTAAAAAAATGTAAAGAAAGAAACTGTAAAACTAAACAATATAAAATACTTTAATTTGAATGTCCAATATTTCTTAGAGAACATTTTCAATAATAACAAAATTGTCAAAATGTTTCTGTAAATCCATACTCATAAATAAAAACAAATTGAATATTAAAAATTGAGATTTTAGATTTTTTTAAGTTGATTATTTATTTTATGAAAAGGTTGTTAATATAATATTCATATTCATATTTTTTTAGGACTCCATTGATCTGGACTGTACACTCAGCCACAAAATTTCTAAAGCCTGTCATATTTCAACCTTTGTTTAATAGTTTCATGAGCATAATATTTTTCTTCTCTTCAGACAACTTCTCCTCGGTCAGTTGTGGGTGTACAGATGCAGCAATCTTACATATGTCTTGTGTCATCTTCACAGCAACACTAATATTATATCAAATTGTCATCTGAGCTTCAAAATTACACTCTTGTTAGATGGTTGAATGCCTACCATTTTCTCAGTTTCTTGTGCGTAAACACTTTGAAAAAATGTTTCCTGACACTTGATTCCATGAGTCATACAAGAGGCAGATATGGTTGTATCTATGCAATGATGTTGAATTAGCAGGCTAAAAAAATCTTCATTTGTTTAAATGAGATACTATTTACAATGTGTATTGTCAACAAATAGAAAAAGATAGTGGTCCAGCCTACTATCTCATTTAATTAACCACTACCCACTTCGGTGGCTACGTGGTCTAATGCGCTACTCTTGTGTTGTAGGTACTGGACTGTCGAAGACGGGGAGATCGGGGTTTGATCCCAGTTGGGTGCACTGAGGGTGGTTTTTCTAAATAGTTTCTGCTCTCCTTCTGTGCAAATGTGGGTGCACTATCTCTCAAGTAAACCTTCCTAATCCTTAAGCCATTAGTGTAATTAGTACATAGGTGTAAAACCCGAACGGGTAGTAAGATGCGACGCTAAAAAAATAATTAACTCCTAATGGAAGATGATGAACTTTTTTTTATCACCGCATTTTACAACTTGTTCAGGTTATAAGCATATGTACTAATTACGCTAATGAGTTAGAGATGAGGAAGGTTGAACTTTGAGGAGGCGTACCCATTTATACAGAAAGGGAGAATGGAAAACTATTTTGGTAAAACTACCCTCAGTATTCCCGATCTGGATTTGAACCCTGATCTCCCTGTCATTCGTAGTCTAGTCTAATAAGATAGCAAATCCTCAGACCATACAGCCAGCGAAGCAGGTATCAAGAGCATTAAGGTTGTCAACAGGAAATTTAATTATAACTTTAATGCATTTTGAGCTCTGTTTTTAGTAATACCAAAAGTATTTACTTATAGCCAGACATATTTGTATTGCGTGAGATTACCACATGTTCCTTTGATGTTTTACATTCCACATTCCTTTATTTGAATTCTCTCTCTTCTTTTTTCTTTTTTACAAATATGTGTGCTAAGGTTAGGAATGATAAAAAAAATCAAGTTTTCACAGATTATATGGTGATAATCTAGAAACAATTTGAAGGTGGTTAATTCTACTTTCAGCTTCTACACATGAGAATATTTTTGCTCATCTTATAATACATTTTTAAACAATATTTTGCCATTCCCCCCCCCAACAGATAGACCACCCCTGTACTGTATTAAAATCATGTGTTAATATCCTAGAAATAAGCTAGCTGTAAGCTACTGTGTAAATTATATATAACTGGTATAAATGAATGGAAATAAATTTTAAATTATATAATTTAATAATACATTACAAATACAAAACCCTGAGTTTTTTTATATTAAAGAAAATACTTATTCATAATGATCCAAAGTATTGTTGAAACATTATTTTGTGTTTATTTAGTTAATTATTTATGTTATTAATATTTCCAAAATAGATTTTTGACAAATGATTGGGTGTACTATAAATAATACTTATGATTATATATATATTAATGTATCTGTATTTGTTAATAATGGCACATTATTTTAGTGTATTTCTATATAGTGTAAGTGATATTTATCTTTTACAGGTTTAAGTGAGCTCTATGCAACCAGCCCTACTAGAATAAACAACACAACCATGGCTCATCAATCTGGTACATTTCTAGCTGTAACTTCAAAATGGGGGACTGTTCAATACACATCTGAATCACTTGATGACCGTCCTTTTATATGTACTACTTGTGGCAGGTCATACCGCTGTCAGAAATATCTTCAAAATCATCAACGCAAAGAATGTGGGATTGAACCCAATCTGCAATGCCCTTTTTGTCCAAGAAAAACACTTCGCAAAGAGAATCTTAAAAGACATATAAGAATGGTTCACCCAGATAGACAATCATTCATACCGTAAACCAAAGATTTTAATCATTTCATTATATTACACTATTTTTTAATACCCTTTTTGAGTACCTTTTAAAAACTAATTATTAAAACAAAAAATAATATTAACTGTCACTAAAACTATGATGAGAGAAATAATTTTACCAAGTTCATTTCATATAGTAAGAATAATAATTTTATACCAATTGCAGATTCAATAATGTTATTGTTCACCCTCTAGTTATTCAAATTGTAGTACTCAATATTGAAAATAATATTCAACCAATGTAATGTAGTCATACAATGTAGACTATTTAAAAAACTATTCAATTAAATCATTAGTTTTATGATAGTAGTAAAAGTATAAGTAGTATAAGCTGTTTAGTTGTTAATCTTGTATAAGAGCTTTACACATTCCTTTCACTAAAAGTATTTATAAGTATGTATCCAACTATGGCATTTTACAATTGTAGCTATATTTAGTGTGTGCTAAACTTTTTAATCAGGGTTTTAGTTTATAATAAATTTAAAGTTGTCTTGATCCTTATATTCTTGCCTTTCCCCAGATATGTTGTATATTTCAAAGATGAGAATATTTTATTAAAAACAATTAGTTTAAATATGCAAGTATTTTAATTCTATTCCGTACATCTTTGAGAAAAAAAATTGGCAATTTTACTAAATTTATGTTTAACTGGTCCTTAAAAATCAGATACATGTATAAATGAAACACTTTTCTCCCATCTAGATCAAATAATGATTTAATGTTATGTGATTATTGTAAATTATCATCATCACCATCACCACTATAATTATTATCATTATCAATATGTGTTCTGTCTTATGATAGGTCCACTCTTTTTGTCAGTTAAATCAGATTGCCAATGCGCCTTGTCATCTGCCTCCTCCTTCAGCTCCCAGAACTTTCTTATTTCCTTTATATCATTCAATATTTGAATACTCTTACTTCTTACACTCCCCTTTCCTTCTTTGACCTCATGCAGAAGACAATTCCTACTAAGGATGTGTGCGATCCAGATTGCTTTATACCAAAGAATTACATACAAAATGGTTCTCTTCTGATTAACTTTTCTTAGAACCTTTTCCTTTGTCTTAAATATACAACTAGGGATGTGGTATTGAAATAAAATTATTGATACTGTACTAGAATCAAAATAAAAGTATCGATAACAGTAAGTATTTATATCAAAATTTTAATCTGCATTTTTTTCTAGTAATAATGATAATTTCAACTTTTACATCATAATTTTATGGTCATATTTATTTAAACATTGAAAATTATAATGGTTTTTAATACTTCAAACAAATCTTAAAAGATCTTTTTCACTATCCAACTTCTTAAAAAACTTTCATAATTAACTACTGGGAGGTGCCATTTTTTATTTACTCTATCATGATAGATAATATTGAATATTGACAAAAAATATAAGAATGGTCCTGCTTCATCCACTTAAACAATGCACATACATTTTTATTCTTAGTCTGCTTGGGGCACCCTTAAGTTAACTGAGTACATTGAGCTCTACAAAAGCTTATTTTGTCTAGTTTGTGAAGAGGGTGCTCATTGATAAAGGAATGGGTAGTAGACTGGTCGCTAGGGTGGAATGAAAACAGGGGTTAAAACATTATTTTTAAAAAAATATGTTTTCTAATAGGGCACAAAAGTTGCCTTTTAGGACTAGTTTTAATACTTAAAAATTTTGAAGCTCTATGAAAATGTTTTTAGGCCTTTAAAAATGAACATTTAAGTTAAAAAATTCAAAAAAAGTGTTTGGACTATAATTTTCATTTTAAACACTTTAAATAATATTGTTGATAAATATAAAAGCATATTTTTCATTTAAACCGTTGAAATTTTTCCAAGAAGATATTTATTTGAGTGCAATATATTTGTTAATATATCAAATTTTGGTGATTTTTATATGAAATTTCAATTAATACAATTATACTATCCAAAACAGATATAAATATTTTACTTATGGATATATATGTGTTATAAACCCAACATAGATTCACTACAGGATACAATTTGTCACTGTAAATAAGTATATTATATTAAAAATAATCAACAGAATAAGAAAAAATGTCATTAACCTTTTTTGTTAAAGAATAGCATTGTCATTTTACTTGTATATTGAAATGTTCCTTAGTTTCAAATATTGGCATCAATTTCTGCGATTTTATTTTCGCTTTTAAAAATCTATCTTTTGTGAGGCCCCACATACGACCAATGACGATTCAGTAACTAATTTCACAATCCTTTCAACAGCTTGCGTATAACACGGATAAAGGGGAAAGTCTACTGTTGGAAGGTCTTTATTAGCTTGTGCTGTACTTGTTATGAACAGTTTTAATTCCTTCTCACTTCTGTGATTAGTCAATGGTGGCTCTTGTTACTTTGATGTCATGCCAAGTGATCATATCAATATGGTCTTCAGCTTTGAATTTTATAGCTGGAATAACAAATGTTCTTATTCCTTCTTTGTGTTCCATCCTGGCTTCAAGTAGTCGATGTAGGCCTGGCTCTCTCACATGTCAGCGTTCGTCAGGTATAAAGCACAGCAGAAGGTTTTCAGGTGCTGCAATGTAGGTATTTCTTTGAATGACTGGGTCAATTACATTCCGAAGTTGCTCTGGGAGGTAACGGGAATACTTTAGAAGTCTCCATAAGTGCTTTGAGCCATGAATACATGATGGTTTCAGCTTTATGTTGAACCAAACAGGTGCATATACTTTAATAATGTACTCTGCCATCGTATAAACATTTTCTGGTGGATTTTCTGTCCCCACATACAAACGAAGTAGGTGATTTACCCTTGTCAGCCACCTTGAATGCTCAAGTTTACCTGATTTCCTCATAGATAGATCATAAGAGCACATCCCACTAGAGATTGCACGGCACATTTCCAATAAATATTTTTGGTCTGTGCTCAAGTCACCCATAACTCCCAAAAGAGAGGCAGGCTATTTTCAATTGGTGTGAATTCAATTACTGGGAGATCTTGAGAGTTCTCAAGTTTCTTGCCTATTTCACCACCAAACTCATTTTGTCCTTTTGTCTTTTCATCCAGAAAACAAAAGAGGTGACGTAAGGCCAGTTCATTTCCATGAAATAGATAAATCATTTGTTGTAACAGATTTCCTATTTCTTTTTCTAGTAAAGAGATGACACCATTATTAGTTCCAGTATTAGTCACAGTTCCATCACATCCGACAGTAGTTATGTCTATGGGTCAGCTATTAATATTATAAAACGACACAATACTATCCTTAATATCCTTTGCAGTGCTAGAACAGAGTGCCACATGTCCCAAATATTTTGATCCAGGCTCTTCAATAAGTGACACATGTTCTCCTATAACGGTTTTCCTGTAATATTTACTGCCTATATTTTCCCGTACTAAAGTTTTGTCTCGTCTTCCATCAAAATAAAGTCCTTTGTTAGTTGTTGTAGTGCTTTCATTATGGCCTTCTATGCAGTTTTTTCGATTCTTTGACCCATTCTTTTCTAATCTTCATTATATCAATTACTTTGCTTTAGTCCTCTTCACTAATGAGGGCACTATCCTGAATAACTGCACCTGCAATTGCTGCACCAGCTCTATTAGAAACACCAGTTTGATCACATACTGAATTTACAGAAGACAATTTCATATGAACTTGGTGTTGCAATCTGATAAGATTTTGAAGCCACAACATCAATTTCTTCTAATTTCATGTCTTCTTCATATTCTTTATCTTTCTCACCTACGACACATTTTCCATCCATTCCATTCTTTTTCAATATTTTTTGTTTCTAATAATTTATTTCTCTCTCCAATACTTAGTTTTTTTTTTCAATGCTAAATTTCTAGATACTGCAACATCAACTGAATTCATAACAATTTTTCAGGTTGTTCTTTGGTCTTTTAATAATGTTTGCTCTAAATTTGGAACCTTCTTTTCTTTCTCACATTTACAAATCGCAAAATTTAGACATTTGCAGGAAGCGATTTCAAAAAGAAGTTTACTCTCATTCTTAAACAAAATCAAATTTGATTCAAAAGCTTTAGTTCCTTTTCTATTATTTATCTTAAAGTGTTTCTGTATCTATCAAGAGACTTTCTAGTCATCTAAAAGATATAAGTGTGGGATACGACAAGAATAGAAGCGCTTGACCACTAACTTTTTAATTTTTTCTAGCAATATTTCTGATATTTCACTTACGGTAGGTTTCTTAGAAGCACTCTCTGTTTTTAGCTCATGCCTTATATTATGATAACAATTCATTACTTCTTCATAGGTCGAGAGTAATATTTTACTAAGGTCTTTGGATAGCCAAAAATGGATCACTCGTGCATTGGCCAAGTCTGTACTGTTTTTGACATTATTATATTTACTTTACTGTTACTAGATACATACAAAAGGAATTAACACTATTGTCTATACAGCGTAAATCCTAAACTGTACTAAATTAATGATAATAAAAACAAAAAGAAAAACCAGGTGTAAAAACAACTTAAATGAGGCTGTTTCACATTGAAATTGTAGTACCACATCACGGCATGAAGCTCGGAAACCAGACTGGAGTGGAGCTTGTAGTTTCCCCTTCCTGCCTACTAAGCGGCGCTTGTCACAGCTTGTTCAAGGTCGCACTATGCCTCAGCTATGCTACTACTTGTCACTTTCTGTCTGATATTGATGGAAGTTAAATGTTTAAGTAAAAATTAATTAGTAAGAAAAAATTTCAAAAATGTAAAAGATGTGCAAAAACCACAAAAAGTAAAAATTTCAACCTGTTTGTGGCACCTCAAAAAATTATTTGTTTGAATTGATATTTTTGTCAATCGACAACAATAGTCGAACATTTATTTTTATCTTTATTAGAAATTTGTATTCAAAAAAATATTGTCTTCAGAAATTTACCAAAAAAAAAATGAAAAAATCATAAATTTATTAAATTTCAACCCGTTTGCAGCACCTCAAAAAAAATTCTGATTGCTTTGATGTTTTAGTTAGGTCATTACATTAGTCAAAGGCAAGTTTATGTCGTTATTAGAAATTTTAATTGAAAAAAACATTTTTCATGCCACCCTACTGATCGCCACTCACCCCATCGGTAACAAGCTCTATTAATAAACTAAGATGAAAGAACAGCTATGAATTATGATTAGCTAAATGGATTGAATCCTAGAGTTGATTCTTGCTTGTTATACAGAAAATGAGTGAGAATTGAGAAATAGTGACATTTGTTCTTCCTCCACAGTCCACCCTAGTAAACCTCTAATCCCAGCATGAGTGAAAATAACAAAAAGTTGTTTCTTTCGATACCGATCCCAGAGTGTGAGTACTAATATCAGTAAAAGTATCAGAAAAAAAGTAGTGAGTAAAGAATACTAATATTGAAATCAAAATATTGATATTAGTAAAGTATCGATAATATTTCACATCACTATATACAACCTTGAATACTTAATCAAGATAAATCAAACTAGATGAAGTCCACACTTTACAACTGACACTATTCGTTGCAGTAATGGAGTGTTTTTTATTTGGTTAGTAATTCATCAGCAATATTGTTTAGGTAAGTTAATTAAGGTAATTTAAAACTATGTTAATAAATTCAATAGTAATAGTAAAAATCTTTGATATGTATTGTAATTTGGTTTCATGTTCATATTTAGATTTTGATAGAAATAGAGATTTTTTGTTTGTGACTGTGTAAATTTATTTTACCAAAGTTCAGATAAACATCAAAGGAAAGTATTCATAAAGAACACAATATAAGCTATCTTTAAAAGTATAAACTCAAGGTTGAAGAAAATCAAAAGATAATTTTTACTTGAGAAAAGTGAGGAAAATAAGAGTTAAATTTTCGCAATTGATACAATATGAAAATGGCTATTTTTGTAGTACAAGGGCTTAGTGATTAATTTTTCACTATGGTTTGGAATTCAAAATGTTTAAAACAAAATACAAAATCAATATCTCAATGATTTTCATATTTTGTAGAGTTTAATTGGTTATAAATTACAATTTTAGCCATTATTGTTATTATTAGAACTTACAAAAATACCTAGTAGTTAGATAAACTTCATAGATTTTTTGAGTAAAGAAACTGTACTTATAGTGAAGACAGCTATTCTAATTGAATATATAACCATATTCTTTTTCTATAACAATGAATTAAATATGGTTAATTATAATAAAAAGATTTAAAAAAATTGAATGTGTAAATAAAAACAGTTTTCATAATAATAATAATAATAATAATATCTATTCCATTAATGCATCATATCTTTTTGCATGTACATAGATTGTCACACATGATTGGATTAAAATACACCAGTTATTTTTACAGTTTAATAACACAACACACAAAATAATAATTTGCTAGCTATAAAGAACCTTAAATGCCACTGTTTGAATTAAAGGAATAATTTATTTGGTCTGGAAAAGGGACCATTTAATTTTATCACATTGGGGACAAAATAAATAGTATCATATTTTATGTTTAAGTGACCATTATAATAGGGATGTGATGAATTCTTTCCCTCAACAAATTCCATTCAATTATGAGAAAAAAGATTAAAGACACCTAAAATATCAGATAACTAACTGGCTAAAGGCATTATTAGTTAAAATTCAGTTTTGTCTTCCAGCTTTCCCGAGGTTTGTGCAGCTTACATTCTATCCACCACATTGCCCATGATGACTGTGATGTCTGAAAGATTGTTTTCAAAACTGAAAATAAATTAAGAGTTATCTTAGAAGTACATTGGCACAGAAAGTACTCACTGGACTTTCTTGAGTATTTAAAACCAAACAGCTCAGTGAACCAATTTTAATTTTATTATTGATTCATTTACATCACCAAAGTCTTGAAGAAGGAAGTTTTTTATTTTTTGTAAAAGGCTATATTTTTTTTAATAATTTTTTTTGGTACTATTTATACTATTTAATATAGGCTATGTAAATATATTGCATAGCTATATTTTGTTGTACATTATGATTTTACTCATTTAAACATGTATTTTAATCTTATTCTTTTTGATAGTTTCTTCAAACTGTTGCCTGATAAGTAAATATATAAAAAAAATTAGAACATAAATGAGAAATTTAACATTTTATATTTAAATGACATTTATGTATAAAAAAATCCCCTCTACAATAACAAAAAAGTTATTTTTTTAACAATGAAGTGGCATGATAACATGATGGCTAAGTGAAGGGGGGGAGGTAGACGGTGCAACGTTTTAAGCATCAGGTGGGAGGAGGGTGTGTGTTACCAAACAGAGTTTCTTTATCTCTGTATAATAAATTAATTCAAGTAGTCAATTAAGGCGTACATTTAAATCAAATGTAAATCACACCATTTTTTTATAACATAAGACTACTATTTCATTCATAAAGAACACTATATTACAAGTGAAGTATACACTACAGTTAATATATATTTTTAATAATAGTTTTTACATAATAAAACTGGAATCATGTGTGGTTTTTCTCATTTAGAAACTAGAGCATTGGCTTTCTAAAAATTCTGGTTAGTTACTATTAGTTTTTACTTTGAAGAAATTATTTTGTGTCACTATGCATGTCGAAATTATTTCAAGTTTATTAGGTTTAAATTTAAGTTTTAAAATGTAAGAAGAAGAAAAAAAGACATATTCTTGTAGAGCGTGACATTATAAACTCTTATTGTGCCATATGTACTAAAATCAGTGATTAATTTAATATACCTAAGATATTGGCTAACATTAATACCTGAAGAGACATAGGTAAGGAAAATAATTTTATTGTATCTATCATTTCAGTCTCCCGTTTTTTACTTTCTCGCTATCTTACAGGTAGAAAAAGTATTGTGATCATCAAAAAAAATCTAACTCGATATTTTGGTGGATGTTGATGTTTCATGACACCCCAAATCCAAAAAAGTTGTTTTTAAATTTCTGTCTGTCCTTACCTCGGACTAGAACCTTATCTATGGTTTTAATATGGTTGCCCTGAGGGGTTTTTTGAATTGGATATCTAATCCTAAAATTAAGAGTAGTTTACTGAAGGGCAAAAAAGAGAAAAATTATATTTTCTCAAAATCCACTATAACTATTTTGAATAAATTTCATTTCTAAACATTTCTGAATATTCCAAACCAAATGGCTACTTTCAATATTTCGACAAAATTACTTTAAGGGTTCCGGTCTGATGATTAAATTCTTATTTTTTTATTGTAAATCTGTAACTCTTTGAATTATGAAATTTCTTATCATTTATCATTACTATCTAGGGCTATTTATTCTTTTATTGAAACATATTTATATAAAACCAATTACGTTAAAGCTTTACGCAAATATACATATTTTTTAGTTCTTCGAACACTAAAGGTAAAGTATTGTGACCGTAAAAAAATCTAACACAAAATGTTGGTGGATGTCGACGTCTCATGACCCTTCAAACCCTAAAAAGTGATTTTTGTAATGCAATCTTTGTGTCTGTTTATCTCTAAAATTAAGAGTAGATTAATAAAAAGTTAAAAGAGAAATAATCAATTTTTACAAACTCAGCTTTAACAATTTTGATAAAAATTTGTATCCAGACATTGATTAAGATTATAAATAAAATGGTTATTTTCATTTTCCCATGAAAATGATTTCCAGGGTACATTAGAGAAGCAGAAATTTTCATATCTCCGTAACTATTTGAGCTACTAAATAACTGATCATCACAAAAGTTTAGTAATATAAAAAATAAAAAACTTTTTTTTGAAATATATTTTTATAAAATCATATTGACAAATATATTAATACAATTTTGTGAGCTTTAGTTGTAAAGAGATACTACTTAAATTTTAGCGCAATAATTATCTAATGGCACCGAGTAATTAAATATAAATAGGTCTCTCAAAAAGTTTGTTATTTTTCCTTTAACCTCTTAGGAGAAATATTTGTACAACAATGATCTTATCTTCTTCATTTTAGACTCAATAGTCAAAATGTATAAATGAGGAATTTAATAACAATGAAGATGTGCAACACCTAATAATAAGTTAAAATTTTAACCAGAAGTTGAAATTTTAATACGAAGTGTTAACCCTCGTCAAACCAATATTGATCTTTTTTTATTGGTCCAAACAAACAAATGAGGACACTAATTCTTTAATAATAAAATTATAAAATTTAAAACCGGGAGTTAGAAATGTTTTACACAAGTACAGTGCAATTTATGTTTTGGTTTACTAGTGTATATTATTTCGTTTCACATATATTACGAGTTTTGAGTAAATAGCTCCATTTTTAAACAATAGAGCGAGAAAGTTCGTGCGGAGTTCCATATCATTTATTCATCATTTTAACCATGCTAGTGGAAAACATCTTAGGAAAGCTAATTGGGCAATGAATGAATTATATATATTACCATCAAGCAGTCATTTATATTTCAGAATTCAAAATTTATTAATTTTTCAATCTGATAGTTTGTGCCGGGGTAGGTGGTTGAATGACAATGTCTATTTATTTTGATATTTTTCCATTAATTTAAAATACATGTTTCCAGGTAATCTTGAAGGTTTTGACATACAAGACAGTTGGAACGCTGCAGAAACAGTAGGAATGAACAATTCAAATAAAAAATCATTTGGTTTTGCTTGTGGAAACTGCACCAAAGTCTACAAATGGAGGCGCTCACTAATAAGTCACCAGCGTTATGAATGTGGACAAGAACCTCGCTTCAAATGTAGTTTGTGTTTGTATAGAACTCATCGAGCAAACGATATTGCTAAACATTTAAATAAAATACATCATTACACGTACAGTTTGGAATAAAACAAATGCAATCACACACATGTAGGCCCGTATGTAAGGACGATGCGGAGCACAGCCAGAGTACAGGCAGAGTATGAGCCTCGTACTAGTACGATCTATGACGCAATATCTTGAGTCTCGCCAGAGCCTGGACCCGGACTGGCTCAGACTAGACTCTGCCCGTACTCAGAGGATATTTCCACAACGTGACGCTGCGCGCATAGACGATAGAGACAGCTGTTTTCACGACAGGCCTCATGCTCTGCGAGTGCTCAGCATCGACCTTGTATACGGACCGTAATGGTGGTATTGTTATTTTACTAAACTTGCTCTGCTTTGGCTCATACCACTTAAGAAAATTCTTGTCTTCAAAAGTGGCTACCACTCACTGAATTCCCATGAAGTCCATTTATAAATCCTAGCCAAGTCCTTATTGACTCAGAATATTCTAAAGTATCTAAAGCAACAAAAATTAAACTTTAATTTCAAATTATATTTAAAGCATGTGCTATGTGCATTAAATACAATCACACAATAGTGAGATAACCTTTTACTCAAACTGTGGAAGTTTTACAAAATTACATTGATAATGGCTCATAGGATGAATTTGTCGAGGATATTATATAATATTTTTATTTAGTATGAAAAATCCTAAATTTCTAAATGTGAAGTAAAGTTATGAATTTCTGAAGCTTAATCAAATTTGGATATGAAATATTATTATGGTGTACATAATAATGTATTTTAAATGTGTTTCATTTACTTATTTAATGTCAATAAAGATGTGCATATTTTCATTAAATAATATTATCCATTCATTTATATTATAATTGGGACCTTCTTAACAATTCATATTTTATTTATTTGCTAGGAAGCAAAGCTTTTGAGCTATAATATCAAAATGCTTAATGTCTTAGTACCCACCCAGATTATATACTTAAATTAAATTACTCTAATAGGGAAGATGGTATAATTTCAGGGGAAATGTACCCAAAGTGGTGTGGAGTGAGATTGGAAAATGATTTAGGAACAACAAGTCTCAGTACAGCTGACCAGGATTCAAACCTCATATTCTTCTCATCACCAGCAATCCACTCCATCATGAGAATAACACAATAGACAATGTGACTACTGATGGGAGTAGATTTTAAACTGATTGTATTGTATTATTAACTAAATTTATAAATACCATGTGAAAAAAGGCCAAATCAAAAAAACTTTGTAAAATCAGAATAGTGATTTGTTAGAAAAGTGCATCACTTTAGCTTTCTCAGGTTGAGATTAAACACTATTGGTCCAGCCTTCAAATGATGGCTGGCAGTTTAAACTCAAGTTAATATTCTACATTTAACTGTATTGGTCTATAAAGAACATGTGGTACATTAGAAGTATACCAGTACTGTAACACATGGTGGCATAAGTATAATCTCTGAAAAATATCAAATATTTTAAATACTTGTGCCTATGATTTTGTGTTGGTGTTAGTACTAGCTAACAGCAACCGTCTGAACCAAGGGTATAGACTGTGGAGAGCTGGAGCTGCATCACTATTGACCTGAAGTGAAGAAGCCAATCATTTCCACCAGTAATATAGTTATTAAAGTGTTAACATTCATCAAATCATTTATCCATTACAAAGTTTATAGTTTCATTGTGAGTTTGTGAACACAAAAATTTGTATGTCCAATAAAAGCCTAGTTCAACACTCTTAAACATCATATTTAAATTATATTTGGTATATTTATTTGTTACTACATCATAAAAAAAGGTTTAATTCCATTTTCAAGGGTTTAGGGAGAGGTGTGGATTTCAAGTGGGTAGGTTACATAAAGGAACGATTATAACAGAGATATGTTTTACATAATATGGTGTAAATTCTCGAGAGTTTGTATATATTGTTTTAAACACAAATTTCATATATGTAATTCTTGGTATTTAATTGCAAAATGAGTGTCACTAAACTAGTTTCTATAACTAGTTACACAATATATACTCACATGATCAAATAATGCAAGATAATCAATTATTATGTTTATTCCAGTGGAATTGAGTAAATGTGATTTAATTATGTACCGTGCTGTATTAAATGTGTGAATATACAAGACAAGGCACAATAATTTGTATTCAAGTATTAACTCTTAGTAAGATCATAGATTTAACTCATCAAACACCTAAAAATCATAGTTATTAATGGACATCACATTAATAAAGTCATAATTCATAGGACTCATGAGTGACACAGGTATAATTGATTTAGTTTGAATTAGGACTATGATTGTATTAGAAAATAACTTATAGACAGACACCTCTGCTCTGCAATACTTCAACCCTCATGTAACTGGACAAATTCAGATAAAACTTGATCACACAAGCCTGAAGCTCCCAAGTGTGAAAAAAAAAATAAAGCAAGTTTTAAATTTGTATTGAAAATAATATTCTTTATTAATGTTTGTAAATATAATAGAGTTATTTAAAGGACTAAGATATGATACACCTACCCTACCAAGTATAATTCAATAGTTTAGGGTAAATAATTAACAGTATACTCTTTTAAATCTAACTTTCTATTCTTTCTTCACACTTGTAAGAACATTGTCATGTATGAAGGTTTGCTGGTGGCTTCCATTATATGTGTAAATGAATGAAAATAACTAGACATCTACTCATTTCTACAAAATGATGAGCTTGTTGAGAATGCATTGTAGACAATTTAGAAATAAGCTAATGCTAAAAGAAAAATATATTTCATTGTTAAATAAGCAACTTAAATTAGGTATCTATTTTTACAGTAAAGGTGCTAACTATAATGTAATAATGGTAGTATAATATCAATAAATTTACAACTTTCAGCATTAAATAAAAAAACAAATAAATATACTTCAAATTCAGGAGATATTTTAGAAGTTATTTTAAAACATAATCATATTTGACTTTAAATAATACAAGATCTATTACATTTCAGAAATATTTTGTTAAATTGAAATAACAGTAACCATATACAAAATATATCAGCAAAGAAACTTTAAACAAAGAACAAGAAGTTGCTCGTGTTCATGCACAGAACATATTTCATTGCTAGTTTCATTTATATTTGAACACACTCACTCAAGGCTTACCAGAAAAATTATCTATCTGGTTTAACCTTACATATTATTTTTAGAATAGGGAGGAGGGTCACTGTGAAGGATAAACACAGTTTGAATTTTTTTTNTTTTTTAAATAGCTAGCCTATTTAAGGAAGTTTAACTTTAATATTGCATAAAGAAAAATTTTGCTGTTAAGTTTATTCTGGGTAGATAAAACAAAAGCATTGGAAGAGTGGGGTGGTGTGGTAGAAGGGGAGTTATGGGATAAGGAAAAGAGCTTAACAGAAATGGTATATGACTAAAGAGTTAGTCAAGTTGGTCAATTCTTCTACTGTTTAGCATACAGGTAGTCAGTCAGTCATCAGTATCATATTCTCTGGTTTGTCAGTGATATGAAGATTTTTGGAGCTGAATCCCAGAAGGATTTCTCATTCCCTCTTAATGCAAACAATGATAGACTTACTTTAAATTATTCATTTCTCATCCCTGTCCCAACAATGTAATGGGAGAATTATTAAGAAAATGAGTAGAGTAAATTATTTTTATTGGTGGTTTGATCGGCTTCATTATTCATATCACTGCGTATTAGAGCTATAATTACTTTATTTGGAATTTCTGCTATTTTTGTGTGAATGGTCGACCAAACACAGATGTTGTATTGATTTTATAGTATCAAGACTTTTAGGTTAAATAAAAACTATGTAAAAGTTTATCATACAAGCCAAAGACCAACCAAGTGTGAAGAGTAAAATAATATTTTCTTAATAATCATTTCTGTATTTGATTGTATTTGACAATAACATTGGACTGTGAAAAGGACTTAGTGTGAAACATACCTTAAGCTATTTTTTCAAAACTTCTCAACATTTAGCCTACATGATAAATGCTAAAACCAAGAATATGAGCTGCAGTAATTTGTTAAAAAGTTCACTTCATCTTCTTTACACTTGTATGTTCTTTGGCCTCAACAAAGGTTTTGCTGTTGGTTTCTCTCCCATGCATCTATATTTTCATAACGGATTTGTGCTCTATGGCTGATTTACTTATAATACATTATAATGTGTGGTTTTTTTCATATCTAGTCTTTTTATTTGTATTATTAGACTGTATCTGTGGTCTAATGGTCAGAATTCGTAGATATAGATTCAAATGTCTCGGGTTCAATTCCCAGCACTTCCAGAATTTTTCTTTGAAGCCATGGGTTAGGATTGAGGTCAAAGTCAGCTTCATGATGATAATAGAGGATTTACTTGAATAAAGAAGTAACATTTCCTGTCTAGAAAGCTGAAATTAATGACTGGAAGGTTCGTTGTGCTGACTACATGACATTTTATATTTGTAAATATTAGCACTTGCATCGCCAATGGCAGAAGCTGCTCAATCGATAGAGCTCAATCTCTGGCTTATGCTATGGAGTTTTTTTTTAAAATATTATGCCTATTATACTGTATTTATGTTAGGATTTCAAGGCCATGATAAAAAATAAAGATGAAAGGTCAATTATGTAGATATTTTCTTGTTTAAATATAAAGTTTATTTTTATTGTTTTTGTTTAGTTTTTATGTTTGCAAAAATTTAAGGCAATTTAAATATTTTTTTACATTAAAAAGAAAAGATAATCCCATATAAACTATTCTATATTAATTTGACTTAAAATTTTGTCTTGTTGGTTGTAAAGTAAGGTAATAATGATCTAAATATTGTTATATGTTTTATTTTTGTTTATTTTCATAGTTATGTACTTTTTGTTTGGTGTTTTATTCATATTTTAAATTTAATAAGCAGTATGATAAGTATGGGTTCAGCTCCAATCTTGCTGTCATTGGCAGTCTAGTCTAACATGAAATTGATGGCTTAAACCATGCGGAAAACCAAGCAGATCTTACTTTAATGGTATTTTATTCATATAAAATTGCCTAACCACAAAACACTACTAGATAAGGTTCTGATATATTTCAATAAATGGTTCACTCAAAATATTATTTTAATTAAAATGTATTTTTTGAATTTTAAGATAACTTAAGTTTGTGTTTGCTAGTATTATTAAATCAAGTTAAATAAAAATTTGTTGTTATATCTAAAAGATGTTACTAACTAAAGGTAGCCTATATTATTGATGAGTAAAAACAAAAAATTAAATTGTTATATTTTTGAAACTCTCCTATTAATATTATAGAAGACTATATTTTATCAGTAGGTAAACAATTTTAAAATATTAAATTTCAACTTTATTTTAAATCTCATAGTCTATACATCCATATTGCTTAATTCTAAAAGAAAGAAAATTCGATTACAACAACCACGGATTTTAAAGCATTTTCCAAAGTTTAAGAATGTATACAAAAGCTTATTTGTATCCGTTTTATATACTGGCATTTTGTTGGCTATTGTCCCCACACGCATACTTATGGGCTTTTACAAGGCTCATCTATGCCTACACATAAAAATGTTAAATTACTTAAGCACAACTCTATCGATTTTATATAGGTATCGATTATAAACACCAAATACTTGTCTCTGGCAACTATCAACAATTTCTAGTCGACACGTGCTTTCCAACAATTAAAAATGATTACCCCAATGTAAAAATATATACCTAATGTAAATGTAAATTTGATAAAAACTCAAACAACTGTATACCTAATTTTAAATTTGTAGACAATTTTCGATAAATCGAATAAACTTTCACCCATTTAGTTAAATTAATTTTAATTTGTTTATAATAATTAATAAGACCTAGTAATTATAGTATAATATAGTATAATTATTATTATTATTATTAGTATTATAATTATTATTATTATTATTAGTAGTAGTAGTAGTAGTAGTAGTAGTAGTAGTAGTAGTAGTAGTAGTAGTAGTAGTAGTAGTATTAATACTAGGTCTTATTAAATTTATTAGGTGCCTGATCATTTAAGCAAGTTCTTTTTTATGTCTGTACTCTGCCCTGGTTAGATCTTGGTTATAATATGCTACTGTTACTTATAATTCAATTATTATAACTGATTCTCTCAGGTTAGAAAATGTTCAAAGAAAATAGTTGCTGCGTGCTTTGAAAAAACTCTTTATTAACCAGATATTTTATAATTATGGCAGGATTCCAAAGATTTAGGGATCCAAACTCTCTAATCACTTAGACTCCATTGTGATGGATTTTTTGTTTTAAATAGCAACATTTCTTTTAAATTTCTTTTAATCATGTAGGTGTACATGTTCCTTCTCGGGCCTCTTGTTATCCAAAATATTTTCTCTCGACAACTTTTACGAGGTGATCAATAAATGTTATTATTTTTATTTGTTACAATGAACTCAGCATATCAATCAAACGTTTTCTCGCTTATATTAAACACTGGGTAATCTTACAATCTATTCCCATGTTTTCCTAGTTCAACTTTTCATTATTTTAAATAATATTTGTACCCACATATAGGAAATAATATTTTTTGTGTGTTTTTTTTGTAAGTTTGTTTTATTTATGTAGTTAGCACTTAATCTAAATTTATTAATTTAATAAAACATATGTCATTGAGCTTACTGTAAGAGCCTCAAAATACTGTTTAAAAATAACGCTCTTAATTTATATATTATCTGCCACTTTGTTAATATTATATGGAAAATGCTGCACGCTACTGTAGTGTGGTTGGTAATATTATAATACTGGAAAATCAGCACGTGGGGTTGGCTTTTGTATAACTGTTTAGAAGCATTTTTCCTCATGTTAGTAGTAAGTAAAAACTGGTGTTTTAAGTGGAGTGAATAGCGACGTAATCATTTATATTATTGAAATTGCATAGGAATTAACTTACTAATAATAAAAATATAAATACTCCACTTCATTTACTTCCAATAAAAACATAGCTTGATTGGTATTTATAAATGAATGTTAAATACTGTTATATTTGTATTCCCGGGCCATTTGGAGGCTGCCAGTATGATTCGATGGAGACCTGGAGATGATGCTGAACCATAAATTCAAATTATAAGCACTAATTAAACATTACCTCAAACCTTCTTGGGCAAGTGTAGGCCTACAGCTCCCTGATTGGTTCAGGTTGTAAAAAGGATCGTGGAAGAGAACCCGAGGCCAATGTGGTACGGGGAAGTAGAAAAGAGTCAGCTGGAAGATTCTGAGCAAGGACAAATTGAGTTATATGGGAGTCCGTGGTTCGTGACAGGTGTGACCCAACTCAAAACCAATTTAAGAGCCAGCTGTTCCGTCAGCATCGGTGATGTGCTAGGATAGGCGTTATTCAGTTGAATTGAGTGATTGGGTAGACTTACTGATGATCCGGATACTAGTGGATCTAACAGGGTCCTGGTACATTACTTCACCTCCCTGTCCTTTCAACTATGCAACTATATATATCCTATGAGTGTAACTTCCAACCTGCACTACAACTAACCATTCTACAACCAAATTAACGAGTCACTTTGTGTCTAGTCAACTCCAAAATTTGCCATTTCATCTCGTATTAGTATCACTATAAGGCTATCACTACATAATTATTAATAAAACGTATTCTCACACAAAAGTTTATAGAAAACACATAGTATGTGCAGCCAATTGTATAATTGTAACTATACGGCCTCAATTGGAAGGCGTGTTTGTATAATATTGTATGTTATGAGTTGCGAATGACAAAACGAACGTTTCGAGGTTGTTATGATTATTCTATAAGCAAATAAACTAGAGAAGTTGACCATAAAAGTGCTGTCAGCATTCCTTATTGACAAATCAGGCTGGAGGCCCAGTTAGAATTAGGGGAATTCAGCCCCTCGCAGGCAAGGGGTCACTCTGCCCGATTCTGGGATACGTGGGCCAAGACGTCGAGTTCATCAAATACCAGTTTCGGGGGCTGCCACTTGATTCCAGGGAAATCGGTTTGGCGACCGTGTAGGGACCACCAAGGAGTCAGACAATCCATTGGGTGAACCTCATAACACCTAGTTTTGTCACACGCTTCCTAATATTCTTTAAGTTCTAACTTAATTTTTACATCTTACCCATTTGGAAAAACCATATTTAGTCAGAACTGATCCAGATCCGGGCCAGTAATACCCAGATTTGGGACAGATATTCCTTGAACTGGGGAATAGCTGGGGCAAATAAAATACTCTTTTAGTTTAATAATTATTTATTATTTAATAAAATTATAGAAACGTTAGCGCCCAGGGTTCGTCATGTATACTAGAATGCAGGTTTAGGTATTAACTACGTCCTACTAGTAACATTTGTTAAATTTAAATAAATTACACACCCATTTAAAAGTGATTAAATCTCAATACTATAATTATTTGTTACAAATAAAAAGTTTTGAATGCAAGCTATTGGGGAAAGCTTTGAAACTTTCGTGCGTCTTGTCTTGAGGTAGTATGCGCATACGCAGGGAAGCACTACCACTAAGTTTATGTTATTACGAGTGAGTATTTTGCGGCGTCTTGTCATATTTTAAACAAACTCCAAGATGTGAGTCCACAAACTAGCTATACTGACCGAGTGGCCACAGCTGTTAGTGATGATGGTGCCAACATTTGTGAATATAGAACCAGCACAACGAGCCCTCCAGCCTTTAATCTTCGTTTTAATAACCATAGCTGTTCCTTGTTTATAAAATAGCTTCTCATTTGACCTCACAAAGATGAGTTTGACTCCGTTCAGACCCACTGCTTCACTTCACACATCACACGTAATATTATGTCCAATATTTGACCCCAAAAATGCAATAACAAATGTGTATTTTAGAGAAGCAGAAAGTTCACTAATTTTATTAACATTAGTTTCACGTCAAGATTTGGCGTTTGCTGTTAGTGTGGTGAGTAGATATACAGGATATTTGATAACTCATAGCCCAAACAGCACATATAGCGTGATTGGACCAAATATCATACAAAATCCCTAAATCTTACATCCAGAAATCTATGCTAATACCATTTAAATTGTGTTCTAAGTTTCGGCCTACATCACTAGGAAAAAACTGTTCAAGCATGCGTGTACAACATTTTATATAATAGTTAGGCGCGTGGTACTACACACCTCGACATCTTGGAGCACGGCAGCAGAACATACAACATATATATACTTTTCAAGCAAACAAACTAGATGTTTCATTACAGGGGTACTGAAACCGTCCGCTTGCTCCATATAGATATATAACCTGTTGTACACGCATGCTTGAACAGTTTTTTCCTAGTGATGTAGGCCGAAACTTAGAACACAATTTTTATATATATATATATATATATATAGGTCATTACTCCTTCAAGCTGATCCAAAGGAAGGCTCAACTCTGCTGCTATAGCAGCAACTAATCTTATTGAGCTTAGTCAAGAAACCGGTGAAAATATTTAATGGAAGTCGACCTCAGGACATTGAGTATAACCCTTCTGTACCAATCTAGATTTACGGCGTTAGACTTTACTATCTGGTCCATACCTTGTTCTGAGTACCCATCGACAGCAAATGCCAGTTTTATCTTTTGGACGTGGCGTTAATGTCCAGGCCATACTTCGTGTCAAAACGTTAAAATCAGCTTCTATTGCTTTTCACCATTCTGCTGCTTATTGTTTAAAGCTATTCTAAGGCTTCTTGAACTAATGGATTTACCTCCTATTTAAACACCAAGCTCGCAATTTCAGGATTTTGTGCTACCAAATTAAATTATGTTGTTGGTCTTCACAGTTTTAATTAATTTAGGTCACCCTCTTACTCACCGTGCAGTCTTGGCTTGAGATTTCTGGAGAGAGAAAAAAATCACTTGTAATATTTAATTTAAAGACCTCAGGAATAATGGAGACACTTTCTTGGACTATATCTAAATGTCCAGCAGCTTCTTCAGACATAGTGTCTTTCTCATTTTTCTTAACATAGAAGTACATAGAATTAAGCAGGCTTAAATTTCGCAAACTCCTTATATTAATTCAAAACCTCAACGGTAAGCAGGCTTAATTTTCGCAAACTCCTTGTGTTCATTCAAAACCTTAACAGGTTACATATTTTCTAAAAATTTAACATCTAAAACTTTCATTATTTTTCTCTGCTCTCGATCCCAAATTTGGTACGCCTTTGAATCTGTGGATTGTTCCTATAGAATACCTACTTTGAATCTTGGATCAAACTTTCATTTATTTGCATACAAGCTTTGCAACCAAAAGTCCTATAATGGCTTTTTTTTTTTTCAAACCACACCAAATTTCATAGTTGGTTTGATCTTCCAGCTGTGTTGGTGGGGATCTGTGTCCGATGTAAGCAGTAATGGTAATCGCTTCAACCCAAACACTTTTAGGTATGCCAGACTCCAAAAGCATGCATCACGCCGCCATCCCCTCCCGTGCGAGATTCCTCCGCTTGGCTTTGCCATTATGTTCTGGGGCTTTTGCCACCATATGTTCTCTCTTTATATCTGATATATGGATCGTTTCTGTTTAATATTTTCCTCAGTACTCCAGATCGTTGTCTATTCGTTAAGTTTGGATTTTCTTTTAATGGTGATTTCATACTGACACTTTTAAAGTTTCAAAAGCCTTTTACCCATCGCTTTAATTTTTCAGAAAATTAACTTCTACTCAATAAGATTTATCATTGATCAACGTTGCGAAATAAGAAGATTCACAGTAATACCTTACTCTCATGGGGCCACACACATTTGAGTGCACTAATTCAAGTAATCTTTCACTCTTAGACTCGAACCTTTTTGGAAATGGCGTAGCAACTTGCTTTCCTAAGATGCGATGTTTCCAAATTGAAAATTGTTTTTAGTTTTTAAAATCAATTCCATTAACCATCTCTTTCTAAACAATTTTACCCAAGTCATGTTCATTTAAATGCTCATACCATCTTTGCCACTTTTAAAGTTCACTAAGGTAGTCCATTGATTTCATATTAGATATTTATATTTAATTTCCAATTGGCACATAAGGTTCGATAAAATACAAATTCTTGCGTTTATTGGCAGTCAACAACACATAACCTTTTGTGCCGACCATTTCATTACTATTCACTTTGAAACACACCCTTTGGTCTCTTTGAATGTCTTTAAAAATATAAAATAAATTTGTCATGCGTGTGGGTACAAAATGTGTGTTTATTAACCTCACTTGTACTAACTGGTCTTTTCCATTAAAAACGTTAATTATTGCATTTCCAATTCCCTTTATTTCGTTCGTGCGGTTCCAAGCTAACCTAACCTTTTGTTTTACGGTTGGTTTGCCTTCTGAAATACTACTATTATCACTGCGCAGATATGCTGTTGCTCCTCTGTTAAAATATCACACGTCATCACTTCGAGTCAGCTTCGTGCGTAGAGCGCTCCCTGACGATGATTACAAAGTCACGATCTCTTATGCTATTACATGGATTTGCTCCGATTCAATTGAAACTTGCATTTCATTCGACATTTTTGGCCAACATTCATCTGCCTTGTGACTGGTTTTGTTTTTACAATAGTTACACTTATATTGACATTCAGACTTTTCACATAACACTGACCTTGGTTTTGACCAGTTTCAGCATTTTGATTTGTAATGTTCGTATATGATGATTTTTTTTTATTTCCATTTTGTCCTTCGTAAGATTTTACGTACAAAGCTCCTGCGTCCTTTGAGTCAGCTTTCTTTTCCTTTCTTGTACTTTATTTCCTCGAGAAGTTTTACTTTCAATGACTCTGTATCCAGCAGTTCATTTCTAGCTTCGATTGTGCAACAAAAATTAATGTAGTTAACTGGCACACTATACAATAACACTAACGTTAATAGTTTTTCAGAGATGCGAATATCCATTTCGTTGAGCTTATAAATTGTGTTGAGAAAGTTGGTGAGGGGATTCACCATGTTTTCCCCCTAATGAATTTTTGTGAACAAAAGCTTTTTCAGAAGAGTTGCTTTCCTGATGGGCCCCTTTGACTAATAAACTAATTCTAATTTTTGCCACATCTCATGGGATATTTGGCAATGTATTGTGTGACAAAGCTCTGCAGAACTCATAGCCAAGACAATGTCCGCTTTAGATTTACGATCGGTACTGTCCCATGTGGCCACGAACGGCAATGGTTGCTACGTCACCACCTTCCTTTGTTACCAGCCTGAAGATAATTCTATTGACGTATTCCCAGTGGTTGTTATACCTAATACATACGATTATTATGTTTATTTGTTTGGGTAGATTTCAGAAATTTATAGACATTAAAATAGTGAATCTATTCCTTCTAAATCTAGGAAGGTTATTTTGTTTCCGTCCCAACCTCCTCAAATTATATATTAACCTTAAAATAAATAAAGTAGTACACGCTTCTGTAAATATTAATTTAATATCTTAACTTACTATAAATTATTATGTTAATATAAAAGGGCTTGGACAATTTATTTTTAAGAAAGAAAAATTAATATAATACATATTTTTATTAATTTTTCTAATATTTAAATAATACTTCATATTATCTTAGATAATAAAATTTCCATTCATTTCTTGAAAGTATCGTACACAAAATGTCTATAGAGCTTAAATATTTAGTTTTAATCTAGTATTAATATGTTCTCATTTTTCTAAAACATAAACATAAACATTATTTAAAATTTAGGTGTAGATTAACCTTGAGATAATTAGAAATGGAAATCGGTAATATTTCTTATGGATTTAATATAATAATTTTAATAATGAGTCAACCTCAGCGTTGGCTAGATTGTCTATCACGTGCTTATTTGACGTCATATCAATTATTTGGTTTTGTATATAATTTAACTTAGATTATATATTTTATCATAATATAAATAATGATATTTATTGTATCCATATTAAACTTTATTAGTGCATACGATTTATAAATATTGGTTAACATATTTTATCTTTCAGCAATTTCATTATATTTGTTTTCTATGTGTTTTAAAATTATTTAAATGCTGTTATTTAATTCACATAAATACCTTGCACATAAGTTATAGTACACTCAATCTTTCTGTCCGGGACGTGTTTTCATTGTTATATAACTCAACCAAAATAGTATATTATTATCTATTAACACAACAAGAACTAGGATAGCCCCCCCCCCCCTTTATTACCTAATTAATTATCTAGATTCCACACAAAAATACATTTCTCAATTAGTCACTATCCTTTTTCTAATTTATTTTTCCTATCCCATCCATATTTATTAAAAAGGTTATCTAACACATTACAGAGTTATGTTAACAGCAATACCCATCCAACTTAACCTAGCTTTTAATTTGTTAATGTTTGGAAGGTAAGTTTGGGATATTTCAAAACACATCAACTAGGCCTAGGTCACACTAATTTACCTTCTTCGCTTTGACACGATTTCCGTCTTATTTCATTAAATCTATTATTTAGTGTTTTATAGAATAATTATCAATATGTGTCAGTTTGCTTCGTGTAAATTATTTAGAAGTTGTTCAAGAGGTTTTTTACAAGAAGAGAAGAAAATAGTTATTTGTAATTAAGACTGAGCTTTACGGAGATTGATCTATGCTGAATGCAGGATTCCTTAATTGTTTTCTTTGTAATATGATAGAATTTTTAGCATACATACATATACACACAGCCAAAGCAAATTTCCAATTAAATATCAAAATTAATATAACTAAATAATTCTATATAAGTAGCCTAGGCCTAGGTTATAAAACATATAAAAACCTCATTTAATTAACTCGCCGATGTCCTGACATGTTGTATGACATTGTGTGGAACACCTCAATTTGAGTTCTCTCATTGATTTCCAACCACTTAAAAAAATAGCTTGAAGTAGACCATCACACATTTCAATCAAAACATAAAAAGCATCTAAATTGCTCCATAACACATTGTCTCATTTAAAAAAAAAAATTTTGCTCATAAACAAGTTTAACCTAATTGTTCATTTGGGAATAAATAAAAATTTCAATGAATTATCATTTTTGAATGTTCTCATGAGAAGGGATTGAAAGATCAAGATAGCTTAACTGAATACTATATTACAGGGCCGTGCTTCAAAATAGCGTGAATGCTATTTGTGAGGGTGTTGGCGAATACCGAGACAGTATTTGGTGCATCATATTTACAGATCTCGGAATTTAATGAAAAATATGATTTTGATAAGATGTTTCATGAAAGGTTATGTTTTGTTTGTTTGGGGTAGCTATAATAGTGAAAATGTTAACTATTGTTTGTCAAATCTTTTTTGTACCATGTTGTAAAATTCTTTTGAGTATTAACGTTTAATATTTTTTAAACGTTGTTTGAATTAGGTGAGTTTTCTTAAATTATTATAAACAATATAATATTATTTTAGAATATTAGCTCTGTCATCATTGGAAATTTACTTTGTTATTTTGTTTATAAATGGATAAATAAATACAATTTATCATTGTATTAGGTAGAAAAGAATTAAGTTAAATAATCTTGACTTTAGTGCACACTGTTCCCTCTCCATGATCCAAATTAATTTACCAACCTATTTATAGGGTAAATAGATGAATATTTACTTGTATTTTGAGGTCAAGAAACATTGTTCAACTCAATCTTTTGATGCAAGTGAGTACATTTTAAATGGAATGGGTCTAGCTCCAGAAAATCTATTAACGATAATCTTAAATATCCCAATTCTTTGTTTTTATTGTGACTATTCAAGCTATCAATTGTTTTGTGTTTGCTATGAAACTAAATAAAATATATTTCTAAGATTTATATTGAGTGCAGGTATTTAGGGTGCTAGACACCCTGGGCATAGTACATTTTGGCACCCTCCTCCAGCCTCCACACCTTATTTTAAGTTATGCCTACAAATATATATTTTGGCAGACCTAATATTCAATATTGAGGGTGACTTTTGGAATATTGTATTCCACCAACTATCCAAATCGACTATTCATTTAACTTGAACAGTAATACTACAGTAAGAACAATGACAATATATTTTTGTAACTCTATATTATTTAGGCCTATTTATTGTTTTAAAAGGTATTGCTATGCCCTTAAAAAACTGCTTAGGCTTAATAGCCTATACAATAACTTACCTACTTAAAATATGAAATTAAAAACGGAGTAAATTAGCATCGTAAAGGTTACAAAATCATTCTTAAGATGGCTAACAGAATTTTTTATTTTTTTAGCATCACATCGTACTACCTGTTCGGGCTATCCACTCAAGTACTAATTACGCTAATGTATTATGAATTAGGAGGTTTGAATTTAGAGGAAGTGTATCCACATTTTTGGGGAGGGAGAGTGGAAACCCATTTAGGAAAAAATAGACTCAGTTTATTCGATCAAGATTCAAACCTCGAACTCCCCATTCTTGTGGACTTAACTCAACGTGATACTTGCGCATTGGCCAACTATGCCACCGAGACGATTATTTTTTTAATTAATCTATACTTCAGTCAGATATTTATATTCAGATATTTAGACCAAAGGATTTTTTCTGGCTTTTTCTTGAAAAGATATTTCTATTAATATCAATGAAAAGTTCATTTAAAAATAATTGATGTCTCTTTCACAACATATCCAAAGCAGACATTTAAGTTTTTCACTCTTCAGAAGTGACCTTTTAATGTAGGCCTATTTCAGACGGTTTAGAACAGAACACCCTTTTTCTGTTGTGCAATTTGACAGTGACAAGGAAAGAAACCTTCTCAATGCAACTTCCAGGTCCGGAGATTGCTCAGTTCTCTGCAAGAGTAAAACTCTGGTATTGTTCTCAAGATATCCAGTGCACCCCAAAATTTAGTGCCCTGGGCTCATTTATAAATTCAGCTCAGAGTAATCCTATCTATTTTTCAATTTTAATTTTTTGTCTTGGGGTTTTTTCTTAGCTATGAAGTAAAATGTTGCTATAATATAGGATTTGATAATTCGAATCTGGTACCTTGTTAATTTCTTCGAGTTTCTATCAATTTAATAACTAACTTAATAATCATTATTAAACCACCCCACATGCCGAGAATGTCAAATAAAGTTAGAGTTATTGACGCTTGATAAAAGATAAAGCATAGAATTATTCGCCAGTGATGAGTGAGTTTCCTCTAGTAAGGGATGTGTTGGCCCAGTTTTTATCAATTATAATTTAAGTTTGTAATTTTTCCAAGTTTCTATATTTCGTATTTCACTATATTTTTGTGATGTATTTATTGTGTGTGTTTTTATAGCATATACATATATAAAATGTTGTTTATTATATTCAGAAAGCATATTTCAAGGTCATTGACTTATTGTGTATCAGCTGACTAGATACTCATGAAAATAGTTAGTTCAAATTTAGGATATTTCAAACTTTGAACTTTGAATTAAAAAAGTTTTACTTTATTTTACCCAATATTGCCATATCAACTTTATAGAAAGATAATAATTAGCTATGACTAAGTAGCCTACTTGTGTGCATCTGTTGAGGAACATGAGAATAAACCCTTTATTACATACAATCTGATTTCTATACGAAGCCTGTTATTTTAAAACTGGAAACAAATGTCACTCACTGCCACAATGGCGGAATGAAAATATTATAAATATATTTACATTCTTTGTCCATACAGTTGTTTGTAAAGAAAAACTATACAGTAGTCTATAAAGAAGTATTATTGTAAGATTTTGACAACTTTTAGATAAACTTAGTGATTAATAAATTGAATTTAAGGCATATTATTTTCTCAAATGCCAAATTGTAATAATCATTGCAGTTACCTAGTCAAAAGTGTGCTTGCCTCTTATAAAAACCAGTATGTGTGTATTTAAAAACTTTAACCCTAAGCAGTGTAGCCTCCCTGAAAATTTGGGAAATATGAAGTGTTTGTTGTTTGGAAAAAGATAGGAAAACACCTAGGGAATTTCTAAGAAAACTAAAAACATACTGAAATGGCACGTTGATTCAAATATATGTCCTATCTTCTCTTTTCCATTTAATTCTCCTGTTGAAAGTTATAAATATCAATGAGATGACTAAAAAAAGAGTCACATTTAGAATGTATGTTTCGACCTCAGTGGTCTAAGGGTAAAGTGCTCACATCAGGATCCATATTTGTGGGTTCAAACCCGTCTGGGTCACACACCAATAATAATACTTGTTTTATAATTTCATTTTGGTGTAAATTAAACAAAAAATACAATTTTTATATTTCTATTCTCTTTTAAACTTTACCTTTTAATAGTAAATTTAAATTCAGTTTACAACATTATTGTTAAATATTTTGCACCATTAATTTACATCTCTAAGTTAATAATTGCTAAAAAAATATATTAGTGTTCCTGTGAACAACTTGCAAAAAAAAAAAGTCGACAAAGTCAGGAGGGAACGTACATTGGTTTATTTTTGCTTCCAAAGGGAGAAAGGGATTCAAAATGGCCAAAAATGTGCTTATGTAACACTTGAATATGTCTATTCATACAAAATTGGATCTACCATGTTAATGTTTAGATTTAATACAAGTTCTTTAAGATATAACATTGAAAACAAATATATTAAATAATTCGTAAATAACCCTACACAATCACAAAATTACTCTTTTAGTCTGTGAATAGGATATTATTATTTTTAAGATATACTTTTTTTTAATTGCTTACAATTTAAGTTCTTTGGCTTATTTACACAAATGGACAGTAGAAATATTTCTGCCAGGAAGTCGATAAAATGTTTGTGGAAGCAAATGTCAATCTATAATAGCAAACAAGAAAAAGTTTACTTTTAAATGTAAATCACTACTGTCTAGAAACAAATAGTAGTGTTAGTGTTTCTACTCATCAGCAGAATTGGGGAAGTGTTTTCAACTTTATCCAAACATGATGTTGTAATGAATATCATTTTGTATTGATACAACAAACCTCTGTCCCCAACTGCTTCACACACTTATCTCATGTGCTCAAATATGTGTAATTGTGTAAAATTGGGGATATAATTAGATAGGTGTATAATTTTGACACATTTCAACATTTGTTGTATATTAAAAATAGTTTTTTCCTTTTATTTCCTTATGTCTTTGCACCCAATAAGGTTGCATGTTTATTCACTTCACAAATGGAATAGGGATGAGGACTGTAAAGCTTTAGAGGAAATGTACCCACATTTGTAAGATTGGGAAACCATTTAGGAAATACACTGTATTGGGGTTTGGAACCCAATTTCCTCGTTGCTGGAAATCTATTTTAACAATTGAGTGACACGTTAAATGACCATCTACCACCTATGTGGGCTAAAACACGCGGGAAACCGTTCAGGAAAAACCAGCCGACTGGCATTAAACTCTAATTTCTTTGTCGTAGATGGTCTAGTCAAGTGTGAGAGGGATGCCCTAGACCATGCAGCCACCAAAGCGAGTAATACAATTATTATAATCAATTACAATTATAAAATGTTATATTATTAATAGAATATGTATACGTTAGTATTAGACACTGCTTAAAATAAAAGGGGAGCATTGTACAAAAAATTGTTAAGAGTTGAAAGTGATCAAAATAAAGATGTTTAAATTAATAGCCAACAAAAAGCGTTACACACAGTGGCAGAAGGTGCAAACTGAACAGAACTGAAGTGAGGCACAACTATTGTGCACAGGCACTGTATAGTCAGGTCAGAACAATAATAATTGAATACAACAGAGGCAAGCAAATTATTCTCAACACTCCCACAAATTCATTACCAATTTTAACACAAGATTTTTGTTTTAGGAGCTAAATAATCACTATTCACCCAAGTAAAGAATGAATTTTTGAAAAATTGATTTAGTATATGTTTTTTTAATGATATCAGCCAATTGTTCTGAAGTTGGAACACGCTTAGTATCATATACATTGTTCTCATATTTCTCTCATATAAAGTAATACAAAACATTGAAAAACACGATTTTGAATCAACTTTTTCACACTTTGATTATCCACATACAAAGTAGTAGAACTATTTTATTTTTACTCAATTTCCTACAGTAATTGCCTTAACTATACTGCTTCTTTTGTTGCACATAATGCAGCAACATTGAAATGTCCAGGTAGCTGGACCCCCAGACATTTTGAAGACATAGCTAGTCATTTATTGTCTGGTGTTCTGGTCATTGGTGTAGTCAGCGTTAAAGAAACCAACTAGGGTCATGTTGAAGTTGTCCCTACTGTACTTGATTCCTTTAAGTATTTGAACACACGTTTTACTGCATTCCAATGGATGTTGCCAAAGTTTGTTTGAAATTTAATTAGTCGATTGATGACACACATATTGTCCGGACATGATTGCTGCAAACATTAGTGAGCCGATTTCTTCACGATACAGTAACATCTTTCAATACTCTGTCATCTTTAATCCAATAGTCAGTACAACATTGCAGATCAGCTGGTATACTATTAGTGTTCACAGCTTCCAGGTTAAATCTCTTTGAGTAATCTATCTATGTAGCTTTTGCAGTGATTGAAGATTGATCGATCTTTTTCATTTCTTCTTATCTCCATTCCAACATAATATTCTAGCTCACTGACAGTTACTTCGAAGGCAAGTTCATACGTCAGGTTTGTGGGCTCTATCAGACAGGTCCATATAGACTTTTTCTTCCGTTTCACCGTGAAGAAATGCGGGTTTTACATCAAACTGGGAAATCTTCATGTTTCTTATTACAACCAAGAAAAGTAAAACAAGGCTAGTGTCAAATAGTGTCATTGGAGTATAAGTTTCTGAGTAATCAACTCCTGGACTTGTGAAAATCCCTTAGCAACGAGTCTTGCTTTGTAAAGTTGGATTTGCCCATCAAGATGCCTTTTCACCTTAAACCCCCATCTTGATCCAATACTGTTCTTGTCAAGAGATAGAGGTGTTATTTTTCTTTAGGGCATCATGTTATTCATAAATTGGCACGTTCCATTTCTTTGCATCGGGACTACACATTGCATCGTTGAAAGTCAATAGTACATCAACTTCAACAAGGTTAACTCCCTAGCGCCTAGGACGATTCAATGTTTCTCTAGGACGCAGTGCCCATATATGTCGGGTTCTTGGAGTTTATCATCTACATCTTCTATGTGAGGCATGCGATGCGATCTTTGACATGTTGAAGATCATCGTTCTGCTCTGGCACATCCATATTTTGGTTTTCTTCAGCAACAAAAACTGTTTCTTCTGGGAAGGCTTACGTCAGCACCTTCATTAAAAATGAAGTTCGGAGATATTGTAATTTTCTTTGTCACTGGGTCAAACAGTCTGTAATTTGTAGTCTCTATCATACCCGACAAAAACCAGTTTTTTCCCTCCTTTTGGGTCCAACTTGGTATGTCTTTCCTTCAGTACAAGCACAAATGCTTCACTGCCAAACACCTTGATGTGCTCGAGTGTAGGCTTCCTGTCGTGCCAAATTTGGGATGTTGTTGAATTCAGAGATGGGGGAGTTCTAATAATATATTGACTGCCATAGTAACTGCTTCAGCCCACAGCTGCAAGGTCAAATCTTTTGTGTAGAGCATAAAACATGCATATTCCACAATCGTTCTTATCTCTCTCTGATATGGCTTTTTGCTCTGGTATGTAAGATACAGTCGTCTCATGTTGAATTCCACGACTTGAAATTCTTTGTTGCAAAATTCGGGCTTGTTATCTGAACGTAGAGTTTTTACCACATAAGCAAACTTATTTTTGCATATTTTCACATACTCCTTGAAATACTCAAGACTGTCTGACTTATGTTTGATCAACATCACTGTTAGGTTGGCTGATGAGTCATTTTTGAACAAAACCAAGTATTTTGCTCCACAAACTGACTGAGTATACATGTCACCACATAGGTAACTATGAACAAACTCACTTGGTACAGTCTTTCTGCGTTCATTTGTGGAAAATGGCAGTTTATGTGTCTTCCCATACTGGCAACCTTCACAGAAAAGGTCTTTCTTTTAACTACGGTCATACCCTTGATGAGATTTTTCACAACCACCTCACAAAGAGATTTATTGTTCGTATGGCCAAGAAGTTCATGCCACAGATTCAGATCACCACGTGAAACCAGATTTGCTTCAGGAGAAACAATTGTACAAAACAAATTGTATACAGATTATTCAGTTCACGAATTGTACACACCACCAATTTTATTCCACTTGACACTTCAACCGATTAATTTTCTTTCACTACTTAAATGCCTTTCTTTGCTAGGACTCCTTGAGAAAATATATTTCTTCTTAGCTGTGGAATATATAAACATTCGTGATAGTTGTTGACTTGTACCAAACCCCATGAACAAGATTTTGTATTTCTACAATACAAATGCCCTTAATTGGTATTTCCTGTTTATAAGAGAGCGCAACATCATTATCTTTATTTATGTCTTTGAAGGTACAAAAACATCTCACTGATTAGTCATATGAGCGGATGCTCCACTATCTACATTTTACATCTAATTTCACTTGATTCACAGAAAGTATTTTGTTACTCCACATTGAATGCGGATTAATTTCCTTGCTTTGGAATTTGGATATTACTCTCCTTATAGCTGTGGCAGGCATGAGCAAAATATCCCTTTCTGCGGTAGTTGTAGCAAACTACTTTGCAAATGTCAATTTTGTTCTGTTTGGGCTTCTATTCATTCTTCCTTGAAGCTTGTAAGGCACTATTTTGATTTGAAGTGGTGATAAATGTGCTTTCCTGTTCATCGGTTAGGTTAGGTTTGCTTCTTCGTCAAGTAACTGTGCTGTGAGGTTAGGCGTCTGTCTACCTTCCTCCATGGAAAGCCATGTATGATGATAGTTACGATATTTCATCAGCAGAGTGCCGAGAATTTTAGTGATGATAGTAGTATCGCTCAAAGTTTTTCCAGCTTATTTTACTTGTCTTGCCAAATTCTCAACTTTGGCCATATGTTGTGCTACCAAATCATTAGGATTCATTTTTAACCGATGAAAACGATCGATAATTAGCATTTTGCTGAATTTTAATTTTTGTTGATATGTTGAGCCCAATTTATCAAGAATTTCTTTTGATGTGCAGATCTTGACTAATGTTATATAAAAAATATCCATCGCTGCATTTAGCGTAAACATGGTGATCATGTTGTTCTTAGACCATTGTGTGAATTCTCCAGAATTTTCTACACAAGGTTTTACCTCCCTCCCAGAAGCAATATCATACATGTTTATTGCTTTGATCACACACACCATTTGAAACATCCACTGCTGATCGTTTTCCCGCTAAATTTACAAACTGATGCAACATCAATCCTGTTCGCCATTGTTCAGATCTTTATAGATTTCACTTGCGTCGTTAAAGGTTACGGAAACCGTTGAAGAAAACATTCCTTTTGCAACAAAAATTCCCAAGAATACACACACATTGGGGCAAAAACTGGGCCCATAACCTATTGAACAAAAGGGAGTTTTACTTATATAAATATTTGATAGTAAGGTTGTATCTTCTTTTTTATTCCCTTCTCCTTATTTTATGTAATACTTTTCTTCTACGATGACAACATATTTCTGTGATTTTTCCCCATCTTCAAGTCTTATTTGTATTAAAGATGATTGATTTTATATCATACAAACTTTCCAATAGTATGAAGTAAAATCAATCATATTTATTACAAATAAGACTTGAAGATGGTGAAAAATCACCGAAACATGTTGTCATCGTAGAAGAAAAGTAGTACATAAAATAAGGATAAGGGAATAAATAAGAAGATACAACCTTACTATCAATTATTGTTTCTCCTTTCCAATTAAACATGAACATTATTAGATCATATAAATATGTTTAAGTAAATAGCCAACAAAAAGTGTATTACACACAATGGCAGAAGTTGTGAATTGAACAGAACCAAAGCAGTGCACAGGCACTGTATAGTCAGGTCAGAACAATAATTGAATATACAAAGGCGTGCAAATTATTCTCAATGCCTACTTACTTAATCTATGGCATTAGGAACAGAAAAGTTCATTGCCACACAGAAGTATGCCTGCCACCTATCCATATCTTGAGCTATTTCTATCCAGTCCACCTCATTACACCCTACCCTATATTGATCTAGTTCTACCCAGTCCACCTCATTTCACCATATCCCTATCTTGAGCTAGTTCTATCCAGTCCACCTCATTACACCCTGTCCCCATATTGGTCTAGTTCTATCCAGTCCACCTCATTACTCCCTATCTCTTTCAGGTTCGTTCTAATGTTATTCTCATATATGCTTCCATATATAATATGTTTTAGATTGGAATAATTTGAAACCAAAAACACTTTAAAAACAACATTGGAACAATAACATTATTTTTATTCATTTATCTAAAATAATTTGCAAATTACTGTGTTATAACTATATTTTAATATAAATTTACCATGAAACATAATTTAAGTGCTTATTTGTGTGCTCAGTGTTTTTTAAGGACTGGTTTGCAATAAAATAATAACAACTAAATATGTTTGGGGGATTTAAAAAAAATCCAATTCTACATGCCTTCAGCTTTATTTCAATATAGTTTCTGTTGCTATTCAAACATTGGTCGTATCATGAGATAAATGTTTATAGACCCTCATTACAGAAGTCTGCCACCAACAAGTAAAGCCATTCCTAAACCGTCATTTTCACTCTGTCTTCGGTGTGTAAATGCTTGCCCATATCTTTTAAAATCTTGTGTGTTCAAGGGATAGCAAACAATAGATGCAGCCACATATCATCTGACTTTGACGAAACTTCGCAGCACAATCCAGAATAAATGCCACTGCCTGCTGTCAGCCGGAGTGTTGTAGATTCATGACAATACGAGGCACCCCACTGCTGCTCAAATGCAAGCTCTCATCAAATCTTTTGTCTGGCAGCAATTGGATCATCACCCCCCCTCTCCCCCCTTACAGCCCTGACCTTGAACCTAAGGACTACCATCTTTTCCTGCATCTGAAAAGGTTCATCTCTGGCAATCATTTCCACACCGACAACGAAGTGAAAACAATGGTTTAAGAATGGCTTTCCTCGCTGTCGGCAGATTTCTATGTCGAGGGTCTACATAAACTTAACTTGAATAAAAATAGAAACTATGTTGAAAAGCAGCTGGAGAAGGTATGTAGAATTGGATTAAAAAAATTACCCAAATATATTTAGTAGTTTTTATTTCATTGCAAAACGGTCCTTACCTATAAAAAAACACCCCTCGTAATATTATAACAAACCACTAGTTCTAGGATATTGGTGGGGATGAGAACTACTCTGTTTCAAGGGCAGGATGCCAGTAAGAGGAAATATTAACTTGCCTGAAAGAGGCATGGGATTGTAAAATACATATTATTTTCTTCTCACAAAATGTCAAGTTTGAAATACAATTCTAGACATTTTTCTTTTTAACTAGGCTACTCACTCTAGCTTAGAATGCCATTATTTAATCTGACTTCACTTTTCTGAATATTTTGCTATTTTTATTCCAACTAGATGTGCTTGATAATAAATAACAATGCATTCATGTTTAATTGTATATTTAAAATACAATTATTAAATTTTTAGGGTAAGATGCCTTGACTTACAACAGGTTCAAGATACGCAGTTGCAGTACTTTGTGTTAATATTAGCAACACCAACTATCCAGCACCACTTTAAACTTATTAAATGGCGTTCGTAGTAAGCTGACACACAGCTAATAGTGCCATCGCCATTTTGTTTATTTCCACCTTAAGTGCAAGTCATTTTCCCAAAGTTTATTTTCATAAACAGGACTTGTAGCTCTAATTACCCTTTGAAATTGACATTTTGTCAAAAATACAATGTATCTAGGTACCATTCGACTTATTCGGTTTTTCAACTTTTGAAAACAGCTTCAGATCAAAAAAACTTTGTAAGTCGAAGCCTTCTTGTAATTTTAAAATCTTACTACCAACCCATAACCTTGTCACAGTCTTTATGTATTTACATTGTGTTTATGATTTTACTCCTTTTATTGTTATATTATACTACATATATGAAAAAAATATAGCAATTACATTAAATAAAATATAAAAACTTTTTAGTTTAGTATAGTCTTGGCAAAAGAATATCTAAATATATTTTTTTAAATACCAGTTTTTCACAAGGCAATACAATTATAGTTCTAATTTCACAAAATATGTATTACTTTAATTGTATACATTTAAATGTATTAGCTTTTTAAGAAAAATCTTTGATTAAACTACATTTTAATATTTAGGCATTATTTTAACTCTTATCATTATTATGATTGGGAATATCTTCATTAATTGCCTGAAAAAAATACTCCAAACTCACAAAATTAAAAACTTATATTTTGTTTAAAGTATTTGTATGGACAAAAATGAAATTGAATGTAAATTTCTTTTTTTAATTAAAATTGTTTGTAATAATGTATATTATATAAATTTTTGATAAATGATTTATTGATTGAATAATATGTATGTACGAATCATATAAATAAACATAAGGGATTAATAAATTTTATGATTTATTATATGGTGTAATTTATTTTTTATTTTAAGATATATTTTATAAATATTTTGGTTTATTATTTTTATAAATTTATAATTCATGTAAGCTATTTATTTATAAATGTGTAACCTAATCAAGTGTAAGACAAGGTGATGCAACTTAAATTTTCCGAGAGTAAATATATTTAAATAAAAAAATTAAAATTCACAAACTTATTTTTTGAACATCATAAAACTTACTGATAACTCATATCGATGAAATGCTGCAGCAAAACTTCAGTATTTTAACAGAAGATTCACTTTGATATAGAAATTTAGGAAGAAAAATAAAACTTTTTGTTGATGAACTTGGTTGTATGAATTTTTCCTTTAACTTGTATTGGGTGTAAACTTACGCTTCTTTATTGTGATTGAAAATGTAATAGGCCTTCTCTTTATATTTAATATGTTATGAATATTGCATGAGTATTCAGAGTAGTTCAGCCTAGTTCTTGTTCTTCGTTAGTTTACAGAATACATCAATTTACTCAAACTACAACTTTTATCTTATAATGACCAGTTTCAATCTAATGACTTAAAAAACTGGCAGCTTTGAGTAAACTATATCAGTTTCTCCTATGGAGAATTGATGACACTAGCATGAATTATATAGAATATTACCTTTGTCTGACCTTATAATGAACAATGATTAGTTCATCTCAAATACATTTTTAAAGGTATCTTAATATTAGAGATTGATATTGATGTTTCAGGAAGTGGCAGCGATGATGACACATGGCAATATCCATCCTTTCATCAAAAACTTACCGAAGGTGCCTACATTACTCCGATAAACTCTGAAAAAAGAGTCGGCTCTGAAAACAAAACGCGTGCTGCATTCACCGTTGACAAAAAAGCCTCCATAGAGAATCATGCATTCCTTGTTCCTAAGCCCGTGTGCATGGAAAGTGAAGAGGAACCCGCTAAAAGACGTCGTGTCAGGAGATGCTCAGATAATATCTTCCAATGTTCACGCTGTCTCAAGGTGTATCGATATCAGCGATCTCTACAGACTCACATGAAGCTAGAGTGTGGTGATGTAATATTTGGTGTCAATAAGCCTACTTTTCCATATAGGCCTAATTAAGTTGATAATAGGTTTGGATCTGCTACACAATTATTTATTTTTTATTATTTTATTGGCCATGTTTGATTGGGTATAATTAGTTTAGTATGCATGCAACACTATTGCTAGAATATAAATTTTAAATACATATATTATATACAATCATAGTAACATATTGTATAGACTATATATATATATATATATATTTTTTTTTTTTGCATCAGTGATTTAGTAGTAGTTTGGCAAGAGATGTTCCATCCTTAATATTGTACTAGGTTGGTCATTTGAAGAAACAATGTCTAAAACAACTCAGTACAGTGTGTTCTATTTATACCTTTGATAACCATTTTATTTTCACAATCAAGTCCATAGATGTATCTTAGAAAGTGATGGCTTGTGTCCTTTTTCCCATGACAAAATATGCTCTCTATTTAAATGTGCTAACTCAATTAGTGATATAGCATTTTTTCTTATGTTAGAGGATGGTGTTGCGTACAATAGTAAATATAAAATATGCTGCTTTTTTATTTATTTGCTACCATGTCCCATTATCTTATCTTTCCGAGTTAAAACACTCATGTGTTCAGAATTTAAGATGAGAAAGGTTGAAATTAAAATGAATTGTACCTGCATTTGCATGGATGGATAGTATAAACTATTTAGGAAAAAACATCCTCGGTACACCCAATGAGATTTGGACCTCGCTCTCCCCTTCATCGACACTACAGTCTTTCGCGGCTTAGACCATTCAATCAGCAACGTGAGTGAAATGCAGCTGTTAAATCACTAATGTATGTAGACATAGAACATTAAATGTGAGTGGAGGGCATCTTAAATCAGCATTGTCTATATCTTGTAAATTACAATGAGCTTTCTCTACAACAGACTTTATTGTAGATGTGGCATTATTAATAATTATATATTTTATTTTTACTTCACTACACTTTGGTTGGAGCATACTGGTAGTGAAAATATCATTGTTAAAATATTACATAAAACAGGCTATAATTTTTACTTAAATGCTCTAAAGAAAAACATATTTAAATTCAATGTAAAGAGAATAGAAGGTAGCTCTAGACGGATAAAGACATCTGATTGGCTGAGCTTGTGACGTCACTCAATACATAACTTAGCTACATAGAAGACAAACTAAGTTGTTAAAAATCAGGTCATATTTTGGAACTTTAAATACTAAATAAACCTTAAAAATCGACACCAATGTCCAACTAACAACATTATCTTAATTATTAAAAACAAAGTTTGTGGCTATCTTTGTATTAAATAATACCTAATGGGTGATATACAGATGCAATGATATAATTTAATTCCTCCAAGTGGTGCTAGCATTCTATTCTTTTTATATAAGTTAAAGTCATGTTTTCAGAAATATTAATATGTTTCCATGAATAGGTTTTATATACATACTTTACAATCATACGATAAAGGATTAGAGTGAGTGTTGAAACGTGTTTCACCAAAAGGTTAAGTGCTGGCCAATATAATGCTAGACTAGTCCTTTGTAGTCATATCTAATGGTTAAGAATTATAGTATAAAATGTTATAATTAAAGTAGCTATAAAGGACGATTTAGATTTAATGTTTCATCAAAACATTTGAAAATTAACAAAACTACATCAACACAGGTTGCATGTAACCTACACCTATCCTGATGGATTACACTATGACAACCCTATCTTATAAGCTATTCTGTAGTGGAATAATTTAAGGTACAATTGTTACCTTACTGAGCAGATAAAGGGTATATTTATCAGGTTAAATAGGTAATGTTCGAAACATTGGAGATTTAGTAACATAATTAGATCTATGCTCAATAGTCTTAGTGCTATAAACAAAAATATTTTGTTACTGCTTTTATTAAAATAATTTTAAAAGTATTTGTAAAATAAGTATATCTTTAAGATAATGAGTCAAATGTTAGGTATGTAGCTAGGGTAAACTATACAATTAATGTTATATTTAGAAGTACTTTATATTCTGTGAATACATTATTGGCAGTTTTAGTACTACAAAAACATATAAACACATTTTTAATATAATAAATAAGCTTCAATAATGTTTTGACAAAAATACATAAATAAAGTAGAAATAATACAAAAAGAATGTAGAAAGGGTTCACTTATTGTATAAAAATACACTTTATAGTTTAGGATGGTGGCAGATAATTTTTAAACTTACTAAAAAAAGTAAAATAGATTTTATAATGACATACTAAAAACAACATTTTCTATCCAAACTGTTATTATTTTGAATATTTTACATAACCGTTTACAAATCATAGAAGAGTGCATCTAAAACGATGACTAAAAAGTAAATTAATTTTAATAATACCAACAGGATTTCCACAGTTTAACATTACACTCCAATACAAAGCTCAAACATTCATTTTTGAAACTACTTTTCTAAATCTCTTAACCATACAGTTTACACATAGCAAACATTGTAAGAAAATTTAGATTTAGTTTGGTAATTGGCCACATTTTACTTTACATACTTGATTATTATTGATTACTTTTGGAAGTTTGGCCCTCCTAAAATTGTAAATGCATCAATGACATTAGTATTATTATTATTATTATTAATAATAACCTTTATTTATCTGGTGATTTTAAGGTGTTAACCAACCTTCTCTCACATCAGGGCCGAAATATACATGAGTGAAAAACAAACACATTTTAATATAGGCAAATTCAAATAAGTAGAAAACCATTTGCATGTTCATTCATATGCTCATTTAAAGCTCAAATAACTTCAAAAACTTTGTTTAGCTTATTTGACTAGACATATTGTGTGACCACACACTTAAAGGGAATTTTGGATGTTAGGTGATGAGTCGAGTTATCTAGTTTGTTCCAAGCCTGCTATTTCAAGACGGTAAAAGAATGAGCATGATATAATAGCAGGGGTGTGTTTATCCCCCGGAAATATGAGCCGTGAGTAGATATTGTATCTTAGCTGGATAGTATTAACAAAACATACTTCTACATGCAAAGCATATACATCTTATAATTAATATGAATGAGAATCAATAAAGCGATTCCTATTCTGTGTTTAATTAGATAACTACCTCTTCTTAATGTGATAAACACAATATCCCTTATATAATTTTGGCAATCTCTTTAATGATTTTTAAGTACCTCTTCCACTATCTAATATCAGAATGAAAAAAATCATTACCCGCCTCTTAAGCCGTTATTTTTTCTTTATTGACTAACAATAAATACTTATCTTTGAAAACATTACTCATATTTGTTTTATTATTACTTTTAATTGAGGCTGATAGCAAAGGATGAGTATTTTACCCATTGTATCTTTGCAATAATGTACTTGGTCTTATAATCGTTGTTTCCACTAGTCACATATGCATTAAACAATATTTTATTTTTTGCCTGAAATAAAGAGCAACAAGTTTTTTTTATATCTTATTTTACCCTTCATAAAAATTGATTTAAATTATTTTTGAAGATTTAAATAAACAGATATTGGGCTGTTTGCATGGCTGCCGTAACTCTTCTAAGGGCCGGTCTTTAGACTACCGGATAAATATTGCTTTTGGGAGGTCAAAGCTATCTACCAGATAAAAGTTATCAGCCACTTTAATGTTTAATGCATCTTATGAACTGAATCTATCTGTCAGATAGCTATCTGTAGGATAAATATATTTTTATTCAGAACACACAAGGTTGGTACTGTTTTTACTGGTGAGTGCATGCATGTAAGCCCTGCTGATAGCGCTACAACCTAGCGAGCACAGACCAAGTTAAAACGAGAACAATCAACATTAGTTAAAATAATGGTGAATAAACAAGTCTTGAGGAAACGGATGGTGTCACGTGCTATACTTTTATCTATGGTCATGTGGGCGCAGAAGCAAAGTTGTCTTACAATTACTAATTTCTGGCAAAATGTGGGCAATAGTTGGGTACTACGTTTACAAAATTTAATTTATCACACTTAAATTTTGATAATTTGTTCTTATATAAATATAACTCTACAAATAGCTTGCCATTTTATTTAAAAGTGAATCAAATGTTTTAACTTTATTTAGTTAGAGCCTGGACCTGTTCTTACTAAACACGTGAATTAAGATTTTAACCTAACAACAGATTCTGATTGACTGACGAAGCCTCATTAAAAACAATGCGTCCCTATGCCAACGAGCATTTTAACTTCCAGATAAAAGCTCTCAGGTACTTAAACCTTCCGATAAAAATGAGATGGATAAATACATTTTACTTGGAGGATAAATGCTATCTGGTATTCATAAGACGCACTTTTAACTTAACCAAGAGATAAAAAATTGTATCTACCAGATTAATATTTATCCAGGAGTCATAAGCCCGGCACTAAGAGTTTTGTACTAGAAAAGAGTCTTCTCCATCAGCCTTGTTGGCAACCCATCGTGCAACTCTAATTTGTGCACGACTGGTTACACACAAGATTTTTGGTAAAGGTCATTGTTTTGACTCTGTCTTGGGGTGAGACTGGACTAGTTACTGGGTTCTCTAAGGGAAAGGTTTTTTTTTTCCTCTCATCAAAGCATGGGTTGATGAACAAGTAACCTAGACCAGGAGTTTGACACATTGTACGCTGGGCTTGTGCTATTTTTATCTGTTTCTTTTCACTTAGTGTGTCTTAATAAAAGATTAATGTATTTTTTGTACTGCCTAATGTGGTGCCAATGTTTGGCGACTAGATGTTAAGTCTGTTGGATGGTGCGCGCAGGAGTAACAATTAAGCTTGCATCTTTGTTAATATAAGATCTGTTTGTACCCATATCAACCAGAACTGAATTTCCTGAATCAGTTAAATAAATCTTTCTTTGAACTTATCTTAAGTTATTCACAGCTTTCAACCAACTTAATGACCTTAGTGACAGGGGTGATGAATTTGGGGTCTACGACCCTCCTTAATAAATAGTGTAGATGTCAACTGGTTGGGGGTATTTGATGAATATCTGAATCAACTAAGTGGTAGAAGAGTGCCTAAATTTGGTGAAGGGTCAGCTGCCTATGCTCACATGCATAAAGGGTAAGTTGAGGCGGCATAGATTTAAACTAAAACAATTCTCATAGGAAGAAAGGTTTGGAAAATACAAATATGTGTTTTCATTGTCAATCACCTCTGCACACTTATTCAGATGCATTTCCTCTAAATTACCCTCATTATCGCTACACCAGTGTTTCCTAAACTGAGGTACATGTACTCCCAGGGGTATGTGAAGAATTTCAGAGAGTACACAATGTCACGCTGAGTTTTATTAATCATAGAGTTTTTTTTTAAATAGTAACACATTAACGCAGATCTTGATTTGCTGTCATATACTATTTATAATACTTTATTTCTCTCCCCCACAGCTTTGGGTAACTTAACACTAAGGCTTTATTAAAACATGGAACAACGGCTTGTACTTTACAAGATAGGAAGTTCTTGTTTCCCCTTTTTGATAAAGAGATTAGGAGAGTGTATTGGTTTGGTCATGATCCCGAAAGGAGTACTTGACTGGCGAAAGTTAGGTCAAAGATTAATTTAAATACAACACAATACAATTTCTTGAGTATTTTCTTCTCTCTCCTCCCCACCCACCTTCCCACTCCCATCTGAACCACCATTACTAGATCTCACAACCTGTCCGGATTATCCATATTTAATTGTGCTAATGGAGTAAGAATAAGGAAGGTAGAATTATTTAAGTTAAAAGGTATTTTCATGGATGGAGAGTACACCCTCAGTACACCTATCTGGGATTCAAATCTTGATATCCATATCACCAGCAAACCATATTAGGTGAGCCTTCATGTTTGAACATATTCATTCACTATAACATTTTAAACCTCTTGTTCTTGAATTTAGCTTGGCAAATAAATTAAATATAGGTCTTTAGATTCTAATCTGAGTTTGATTTAATAGTATATGAATAAATAATAAATATATCTAAATGAAGAAATTGCAAATAGAAAACCATAAAGAAAAATTACGTGGGGTGCCAAATGGTCGAGAAATCAGAGTTATAAATAAACAATTTTTAAAAGGAATACAGCCCGAGTGAAAAAATTACTCCAAGGGCCCTTAAGAAGGGATTCAGGGGGAAGGGGATATTAAAGTTATGATTCAATGCGATCAATGACAACATTTGTAGTTTTATCAAATATGTTTATCTAAGTTTATCTTTTTAAACATTTGTATCCTAAGGTGCACAAAAATTATCATAATTGACTCTGAATATGACTTACCCGTACTATTTGATGAAAGATTTATTGACAGCTATCAAGCTGAATCACTGTTAACGCGTTTCTTTACTATTACTGGTAATAAAATACATTATTTTGAATGTAACAAAAGTGCCCATTACAACCAGTTTATAAAAATATGATAAAATAAAATTACATTCTAAAAAGGTGTTAAAATAAAATCAAAATATATTTCACAAGTTTGTAAATATTTAAACAACCCTTTTAATTAGTGCTCCGCAAACAGTGTGTCGTATACCGCTGCGGTGAGTCAGGTGGGCCGTGCGGCCAGAGACCAAAGCACTACAGCTTCTCCTCAACATCAGGAGTTATGGTTTATCCAACCTACTAATGGTTTGATTTAAATGTCTCCAAATGTTAAGAAGCGGGCACTGAAAAAGAACTTCAACCTTTAATCTTGGAACATTTGAAGCTAATTCAGAAAATAATTGGTATATACTTTTGTAAATCTGATTCACTGTACAACCATTGGACTGGGTGCATATTCCAGTTTCTGCTACCACAGTCCTTAACTAAAACAAAACAGTGTGACACAAGAAATTGATGCATGTTAAGTTTACCATGAACTTAAAAATGTCTGCGGAACATTGCTTCAAATTACTCTAAAATATACGTAATTTGTCAACCATTAAGAATTTTTTCATAGATTTTAATATTTTTTTAATTGAAAAGTTGTTCAAGAGTACAATCAATGATTTATTGGAGTTAATTTATATTAATTTCTATACAAATTGCAATAATTTTTTTCAGTATAATTCAATAGGTACTGTCTTTGATTGTATTTAATTTATATAACTATACAATTTTAAAATATTCACATTAGTTTTGTAAGGTAACATTGGAAATATTTTTTTATTAAACCTCTCTTTAATGTCTTATAATTTATAGATTTAAAGGTTTCTTAGATATTTAAATCTTAACAAATCTTAATTTAAAAAATCGCACTAGAACACAATATTTTCATATGTGATTCATTAATATACCTGCCTCCTTTTGATTAATTCAATTTAGGTCTTACTTTAAAGTGTTTAAAATGAACAAGAGATACTCAATAAAACTGGCTGAAGAGGGCATGTAAATGGCTTCATGAATTACTGGATTAAAAAATTAACCAAGCTCAAGCAAGGTGTGAAACATCAAACACATCTTGATTTGAGTTTGTATAAATAAAACATTTTTAAAGTTTAAATAATCCCGAAACTTTTATCTTTTTATTTTTGACACAATAAACAGAAACATAATACCATTATTTCATCAACTTAGTCCAATTCAAGACATTTTAATTATTTCATTAGTTTTCTTTTTGACTTTTGCTAAACTAAATTAACAATCATATTATATTTAATCACTATAAACAATGTATAATTATTTTTTTCCATTGAAAAACTAAAATTTTGTTTTGAATATTTTATCAAGAGTTTCTTTTGTCAATCTACATGTTTTTAAAACTGTTTTCATTTAATAAATTTTTATAAAATAAATGTTTGTATTATTAATAAATATTTACACCTATAATTCTGTTGGTAATTTTTTTTTTTATTCTTTAAAATTTGTTTATAATACTAATAGCAAAATTATGGCTGTTTCATTTCAAACACTTTTTGTCATACGTCACTTTGCAATGTGTGTGAATTAAAAATATGTTCGACATATATATCTGGTAACTATATTTGTGCTCATATATATATAATCAATAAAAGCCAAATATATCTTGTTTATAAATAAAACTGTGATACAATTTATGTTTAGTTGTATCTACATTCTTGTTCTATAAATGGTTTTATCGCTTCAATCTGATTGTTGGCCTCATAGTTCACAATTAAAAACACAACAAACACATAATAATGTAATGTTCGGAGTGCACCAGTCTCCTTCAACAGAAGAGATTAAAACAGACTGGACTATGGCAGCATGGCTCTCTAGGTTGAACATGGTCACCTAGATACTGCTGTTGCCTGCTTCTTGATCCCCCCCCCCCCCCCCCC
>CABFOV010000021.1:97561-131335 GCA_902141375.1 Timema poppense | reverse complement strand
CTTGGATTCTTAATTGCGAACTTGGAACTTTGAAGCCTACAGTTTTCTGATACGTTAATAGGCCTTCTTCCCCTTTTATCTTCTTTTTAATGTTTAATTTAAATATCCTTTGCCACCAATTTTCCTTTGTTCAGTTTGACTGTGAAAAGTACTTGCACAACTTATCACAATAGCATTACTATATTATAAAAAAAACTTTTTTATTGTATATTATTCAGAAAAAAAACATATAAAAGATTGGTTTTGATGCTGGTCGGGTCATTAGCTTAGTCGCATATCTTTGTCCCTCCACAAGTACTTGGTATGCATATATAGGTAATTTAACTTGCACAAGTGTCGCTTTATAATTCAATTTTCTGTATTCATGATAAAAGACAGTGGAATTGTTTTGACTGTAATTTTATAGCTAAAAAGTAAATTTCACTTTGATGTCATGACTGGTTAGAAATTCATGGTGAATCAAAGCTATGTGGTAAACCAACCATGACGCACACTTCAAGGTGGTAACATTCAATACATGCACCTGTAAAACCACAGTCAAAAAATGTTGAAAAATTGTTTTTTTACACATTACAAATAAACATTATTTTTAAGAGACTATGCTTTATTTAGTCTTTTGCTACTAAACTAGTTAAAACAGAGCACATTTCATTTATAGGATTTGTGTAGAGGTGATCTCATTTTTGACATAAATCTGCCAATATTAGGGGCATTTTAAATCCTAATCTGAGAATATATTGACCTTTTAAACAAAATTTAATCTTTGCAGCTAGGACCACAGACTTCCAAACCTGAACAGACAATTTAAAAAAACACACTTTTCTGTCAGCTTGCATTCAAGCCATACTGATCGAGTGGTCACCTTCTATTGACGAAGATAGTGCCAACTTCTGCAGGTTGAGGGTGTCATGTGGACAGCATAATGAATCCTCCGGCCATTAATCTCAGTTTTATATATTAGGGTAGATACTTTTTCTTTCAAGTAGCTCCTTATTTGCCCTCACAAGGTTGAGTTTACCTCATTCCAGACCCACAGATTCACAGAAATTCTGGCACCAGGGATCAAACCTGGGTCCTCTGTATCTGTAGCCAGGAACTCAGACCACTACACCACAGAGGACAAGTGGAGAATTAAATTAAATACATAAATATAAATAACATAATAGAATTATTATAATTTTAATTCAAATACTATGAAATTTTTATCGCAAAATAGTGAAATTCAATTAAATCGTTCATATTATTTAAAATGGATCCTTTTTTTGTTAAAATTTCAAAACTTTTTCATTTTCATAAAAATATAAATTTACAGTTGATTATATAAGAAAACTGTTTTAATTTCAAAAACATTATTCACTTAATGTGTTATTTTAAAACAAGATAATCTAGGAAAATGGTTTTAATTTTTAAAAAACTATTCACCTAATAATGTGTTATTTTAAAACAAGCAATGCTACTTTTTTCATCACTTAAATGTACTGGATGCTGGTAAGTACTTCCAAACAGGAAAATATTTTAATGTTGTAACTTATTTATTAAATATCCAGAAATTAGTTAATTACCAAGTGCTACCGCAGGTTTATTGGGGCCAGTTAAATGTTACCAAGGGGCTCATTGGTTGGTGATGTGCCATTCCCTGTTATCTCTGACAGTGACACTGATGCCAAGCTGATGGTTTGGTGTTGGTACGCTCATACATTTGTTCCTTGCTTTGTCCAAACTAAGTGAATCAAATTTGAAGAGAGAGGCGCTGTGAGGCATGAACACAAGGATTGATGACCATAAGCGTGTGCAGGGTGTGGCTGATGGAAGTGACACTTAAAAGACTAGGGAGTGCCATCAACACACTCCTCCTGTTTGAATTTTAACAATTACAACACATCATAAACAAGAGATAATCAATGTTTTATTCTATAAGATTATTCTTTGATAAACCTAAATTACATTGCCCTCTGTCGGCTGGCCTAGAATAGGATCTTAAACCTTGGAATAACCATCGACGTATTTTATAAAATAAAACAAAGTTCTTCGCTCTTTTGTTATTTCAACTTTTTCTCTATTTTTTTGGTTGTTAGTGGGGGTGCCACAGCACCCACGCTGCGGACACCTATGTTACCCTTATGTGTAGCTAAATATCTGTGCAATCATCTTTAAAGGCAGGTTCCCTGTCTCAATTACTAGCCTGTTGTTAGTGTGTATCAAACTACTTATGTTACTTGCTCATCAAGTTAGGGCCTCACCTGGTACATTTGTTTTTCGCAAACTCTAGCAAAGCAAGGCTCTGTACTTCCACTTTAGTGTTGTCTGCTATGTTCAAGGGAAGCGGACCACCCCAGTTTAGTCCCTGCAAATGAAGTGTTCTGACATTTATGGCACCAGGTGGTTTGTTTCTATGTAAGTTATTAATTTGGCAAAGAAAATAAACTAGATAAACTTTCCCGATTAACAGAAATGTAAGGAGGTAAGTAACTAAATCTGCATCTTTAAATCATCCAAGAATAGGCATTAGACTCTGAGCTATTCCTATCAGTATCTATAATAAATTTGATTTATAGCATTAACTATTGATGCACTCCATAGCTCAAACTCCTTTAACTTAAATATCCCCCAATGACCTCATTGTATCGGTTCTCTAAACCGTAACTTAATTATTGTGTCTTGGAAGTGTATTTTTGGTGAATTTTGTAATGCAGTTACAATATCAAATGTGGTTTGTGAATCTGATTAAATTTATTTCCTGAACAAATAAAATAAATCCTACCTAAAGATGTATCTGAGGAATAAATGCATTTAAAAATATGTTTTTTAATCACGAAATGTATTTTGTAAATCATATTTCAATATATATAAATAACTTTTTCTCTTCATTATAATTTAAGAACTTGTTCAGATAATGATCTCAATCCCAAAGAGCTCTTTGGTAAAGGATCGGCATGCAAAGCTTATATTGCAATTCCATGTTTTGTGTGTTTTTTCACTTTGATAAAATTAAAGCAATATGACAAATAATCCTGCACTAATAATTTAATTGTCTAGTGAACGCAATAAAAAGTTGTTTAAGTCCACTACAATAATAGGATGGCTACAGACACATTATGCAGTATAAAAATAATAAATATTATTATGGGCATAGTGTTATGATAATTGATGAGTAATTGATTTATCATTACAATACTCTAGTCAAGTTCTTTAATATTAGTTATTTTTTTATTAATCACTAAGTAATGCATCTGCATGAATTTTGTTTATCGTGTGAGGTTGTTTATATGATTTTTTTTCCTTTATTAGATTATTTGTGTTTGAGATAACTTTAACTCTTTTCACTCTTTCATTCAAAAATATCCACAAACAAATGTTTATTTTAGTTTTAGTCTCATATTAAAACTCAATTAAACGTTTGGAATTAATCATTTGTTATTCAAAAAAGGCTTTTAAAAAGTAAAATAGGGTTTTTTAATATTGATAATGTTAACTATTTTTTACTGGCAATAATAAAAACATAAATTATATTTGGAAAATGGTACCTTCTTCCAAATATAATACAATTGCTTCATAAAACAAAAAGAGGTTTTCCTTACAGAAATATGCTATTTATAGAAACATTAATTACTGATTGTTCCAGATGTGAAATTGAAGCTATTCATGGAAAATTTCACAAATCCAAACAATATGAGCTCAAGTTCATCTGGTCCATCAGCGTTATGGAATATCGATCCTTCATTTGACGTTTTATCATCTTTTGGAGGTGATGTGCAGGCACAACAGTTTGTATGTCCTCGTTGCTATAAAACATACAAGTGGAGGACATCTTTGAACCTTCATCTCAGATATGGATGTGGCAAAGATCCACAGTTCCAGTGTACTTTTTGTTCTTATAAGTCATATTTTAAAGGGGATTTAAAAAAGCATGTTATTCGACGACATAGAAATCTCTAATTTAATTTTTTAAACTGTGTGCTTACATTTCATAATGGAATGTATCACTTTAATAATAAAGTTATATTGTAACATACTTATGTAATAGCTCAAGCTAAGAAAAAATAATATACAAAAAGAATAAGTACCTTTTTCTTGAAAATCTCTTTATATTTTCAAAAGCAAACAAAAATTTACATTTGAAGGTATATTCTTTCATTTCAGTAACATTTTATTTTAAAGTTATTTTTTTTTTGCAGATATTTTGGTAATGCTATGATTTCATCAATGAAACAAACACATCAATTTATAATATGTTGAATATTTGTAAGACACCATATTTCCAATGTTTAACATGTTATCTTAAAATATTACTTTTGTACATACAACTAAGACTAAACCATCCATGAAATGTTAATTAAATTGTAACAATAGATAAACATATTGATTTTCTTATTTAAAATAACTTAATTAATATAACATTGCTGAGATTAAAATTCATAATCATCCTATACTTCATATATTAAAATGAAAATTCACAGCAAATTATGGACAAATAAAACATAGTTAATAATAGATAAGACTTGGATAGATATTTTTAGATTTAGTGGTAATCAGATGATCAAAAATAGGCTTACTAACAATAAAATATTTAATAAATTGGATAAATAAAAAAATATACCTGATTATATACACACACAAAATTACAAAAACACAATAAAATGGATAATAAAACATATTATATTAAAACAGAAATATATGGTTTAAAAGTGTATAAATGAAATATTTGAAATTATTATAGCATGTAAATTACAAATATTATTTTATTGGCTTATGCAATAAACTATATGAACCCATAAAATGTTTTACTTATATATACATATGTAACTAATCACGCTGTTCCCTTATGGCATGTGAAGTAAACTGTACATATATCTTTAAAATCAACAACTTCATAATTATTCCATCCTCACTAACTTCCTCCACACTTTCCTATCCTTGCCTACTCCCTTCGCTTCAAATACATCCATACACCAAGTCATACAAACTCTTTCTTAAAACTCTTAATTGATGGAAAATTCAAGTATGTATAATAACAAAACAATATATCAAATATAAGAATGTTATTAAAACCGTGATATTAGAATAAGTAATTAAAATATGTTTAAGCCAAACAGCAGTGATTATAGCAATCGATATTTAGATTAATTGTTTCAAATTAATCATAGAAATGTGATGAGATTATCTGGAAATCTGAAGTCTTAACTGTGAGTTTTGCATGATGACATAATTAAAACATTTTTTGTTTCTTCCTCATCAGTACTTTCCTAAGATGACATTTGAAATGTCAAAACGTTTCAAGAATTAACCTTCTACAACTTTTATCTACTAGAAATTAAAGGAGCAAGGGACTCTTCTAACAAGCTAATACTTCACATCTATAACTAATCTCTTTCAATTTCAACAAATAACTTGAAACAATTCATTTAAATATTGCTTCCTATAATCAGTGCTGTTTGGGTTAAATATGTTAATTGCTTATAATATCAAGGTTTTTAATAACATTCCCCTATTTGACATATTGTTTTGCCATAAGACACACTTGAATTTGCCATCAATTCTCAACACATATTGCATTTACTTAAATGGTTGAGGTGACACATTTTATGGGTTCATTTAGCTCACTACATGAGCCAATAAAATTATATTTGTATTTCTACATGTTATAATCATTTCAAATATTTCATTCATACATTTTTATTCACTATATTATATTATATACTATATTATATATTTCGGTTTTAATCTCATACATGTGTGTATCCATTTTAATGTTGTTGTTTTTTTGTAATTTTATCATGGATATTTGCAGAAATATTAATTTGTTATCTTGTTAATTATATGTTATTTTGTTAATAATCTCATTCTTGATCATCTTACAACCATTAAAAGTAACACATTGTTAGCTTACTGCAATCATGTTTATATTGTATTCATTTTAAACATTCTGTGCTATTTATTGTTTACATTGCCAGGCATGTTCTTTCAATACCTAACTTTTACAATGCTATTTCGGTATTAATTCTTTATTTTTGATAATCTAATAACCATTAAATCTAATAATATCTATCACATCTTATCTATTATTAAATTACACTCCTTACTTAATTCATATTTTAGAATCTTTTCTAAAATGTTAAAACAAATTTAGTTCAAAGTAATCAAAAGATACCATTCAACTTATTAAAACATACAACATAGCAAAATAGTTATTCTTATATTAAGCTATCACACAACAAATCTCCTTTATTGTAATATTCCAACCGGTGAATTAGCCAACCCATTTGTGCTTTGGCAGTATTTATTTGATACATTTAATATGCACTTTCTGAACAGACTGACTATATCAGCAAACATCTTACAGACTAACTTAAATCTAAACATCCAGCTCCCAGCCATTAATTCATCACAGTGAAAGCGGTAACCCACATTTCATCAATGATTCATTTTTCAGCCGTGTTGAGAATGGAACCTGGGGCCTTTAACTCAGTAGGCAGACATTCTAACAATTGAACTAAATCTTCAGACTCTTTGGCAGTAAAATACAACTCACATCAACACCTTATTACTGAGTAACTTGAGAATAGTTAAAAGTTGAATAAGCAACATAGTGTGTGGGTTTCTATTGCAACATTCTAGTTTACAAGAACTATTTCAAGCAACAAAGATACACAAAATATTTATCCAACACAAGTGCTTTTAATTTTAATTAATGGTAATTTAGTTCCAATACTAGTTTAAAAAACAAGTACTTGTTTTATTTTTTGTCAGAATTATATCTCATTGCATGAATAAAATGTTTTAAAAGCCCTGTTTTGTAAGCAAATTGGCATGAAATGAAACAATTTGATCATTCATTTTAATATGATGAATTTTGATTGATTTCCATTTCCCACTTTGGATATTTCTGAAAACTGACTTTGTTGCATCCCTTAAAGAATAGTTCTTGTAAAATTGTATTGTGTTAGTTACTGTCAATTCTAGAGACTAAAAACTCAATATATTTATTCTTTAGTAAATCCTTTTACTATCAAAACTCACCTTTGTCACTAGAAAGTGTAGGATGTAACTAAGAAGAAATTCGATAGGGATTGTGGGTGACCTGGCGGTCTAGGGTTAAGGTGTCAGACTTCTGTGCTGGCGGCCGAGGTTCAATCCTCGGTTCCGGCGCAGATTTATCTGATTACCAAACCCTTCCTTCACCTCTGACAAGACATCTTGTGAATGTGGTGAATGCCAGGCTTCCACCGTGGTTCGTATCCCACGTTAAACTGTAGGTCCTCCATTTTCATCTCACAATCACCCTACCATTACACATTAGCGTAAGTGCGTATAACCCGAACGGGTAGTAAGACGCGGTGATGATGATCATAATAATAATAATAGTAATAATAATAATAATTGTGATTGTGTTTATAACTTTCATGTTTAATCATCCCACTCTGCCAACCATCACTTTCTCTAACAACATAACCAACTACATTCACCCTTTAATGGCAGCCATGCCAAGAAATGCATTAACCTAATTCTACATCTAGAATGGTAACAATTTACTGCTCTATACATGGGCCACACCACAAAAATTCTCAATACATGGTGAGACAGCAAAATCAATAACTCAGAAAAAAACTACACAACACATCTTTAAGAATTGTTACATAGTTAAATTCATTCAACAGCACACATTTAAACACAAAGACCAATTAATCAAAATATCTGTAAACCTTGTTGCAACACTTTAACACCTTATATAAACACGAAAATACTAGAAACTCAAAAGAATTTACTAGCGCATTTGAAAAGTGTTCATCCTCCAACCACTAAATTGGCATTTCTGAATCCCTTTCAGTATTTTACAATTTTACATTCTGAGAAAGATGCTGCACTATATGGTATCAACATATTTAAGTGTTTGTGAATGTTTGTAGCTATGTTTTATTATATTTGTCAATTTTCTACAATTCCATTATGTTTATTTAAGTGCAATAAAATATGCTAAAGGCATTTTATAATAATAATAATAATACTAATAAAAAAAATTAACATAACCTTTTAAGTTTTTTCCAAACAATTTTTTCTTTTAATTTGGTGTGTTCTTTCAAACCACATATTATTTTGAATGATTCAGAATTTTAGAAAGTTAACTTTATCTAGATCTTGACCTGAACTACCAAATAATCAACCATTAACTATTTATTCCCTAATTTATACTTTTGTGTTGTGACTCTAGCACATAGCTAATTTGGTTCATTATCTTCACATGACCATAGTTTGAACACTTTGATACATTTATATATTTAAAAAAAACTTTACCCAATCCTCAACATAAAATGTACGGAATTCCTTAGTTCCATAAATGTACAGTTTTTTTTAATTAAGTTTTTATGATATGGCCGACCCTTTCACAAAACTTATAAAGTTTCCATGAATTCTCTGTCAAAATCTTTAAATTGAATAGTAATTATACATTTGCCATGAACATGTATTTAAAACTTTCATTGTAAATTACATCTTGTTTCTAAATCCAGCCGAGTTTTTTCCGTCTCTTCTTTCAAGCATGAGTGTAGAGAAAGTGGTCTTTGGTAATTATATAAGAATTTACAGATCTAATAACAAATTAATCAACAACAAATGATTATATAGAAGTTAATGAAAGTAAAACTTATAACTACCATTTCTACACACAGAAAATGTAATGATAATTAGTTTTTATATTTAAAAATTATCCTTGATTCTCGGTTCTGAGAGAAAATGTTATTTTTTAACAAACACTTTTCTCCAAAATGTGTAGAAGCTAGCAAAAAAATATATGTTAAATTAACAATCTCTAAACGAATGTGCAGCTCTAGCTCATTTTACACTATCTATAATAAAAACATAAAAGGGTAAAAACATTATTAGTAAAGTTTTTAACTAATTAAAATATCCTACAGTATTTCACTTTCTTGAACCTTTTCCCCCCCTATAAACATGAAAATAATTGAACCTATTATGACATTTTTTTAATGATCTCGGGACATTTTCAGCCAGAGTAATTTCAATTTTATTTAATTAAACCAGAGTGACAAGTTTAGGTTAACCCTCAAAATTCAATTAAAACCTATTTTTCACATTTTATACATGTTATAAAAACAATATGATATAACGTTTATTATCACTTAACACCTGAATTTTTAGCCTGTACTTTTTAGAAAATCATTTTTTTAATTAAATCTTATATTATTAATCATTCAAATTTCAAATATTGTATGTTTATTAATTTCTAATTTAATTTTATTCGTTCTCAAATAAACATTCACGTTTATAGTTTTTTCCTAAATGGTTTCCCACTCTTCATGCAAATGCAGGTACACTTACTTTAAAAATTCAACCTTCCTAATCCCTAACCCATAGTACATAAGCGTATAACCTGAATGGGTAGTAATACGTGTTGATCTGTGTAATATTCTGAACTAAGCTCATTAAGATCTAATTTAAAATTAGAGTGAAGTGGCTACAAAATAATTAATAGGTTTATTTGTAATGACTTAATATTTCATTTATGTATGGTTTTATCTAAATAGCTTGGTCAGTTATATTTAACCATATAAATAATAATAAACCCAATTGTTGACTTATGTTACTGCTTTGTCTTTTCTGATTTTATTTTTAATGATTAAATAATTATTTATGTATTTTAAAAAACATATAAATTAGAAAAAAAATTATTTTAAAGAAAGTAATTCTCACGTTTCATGATATTTATAGCCATTTCCCTAAGCATTATATAACTTAAAATGGCTTGTTGATGAAGCACTGCCTTTCAAAGCCCAAGTTATAACATCATCATCATAATCATCAACAACAACAACTGTTTCCAACCTGTGGCTGGTTCAACTTAGTAAAATGCCTTCTTCCTCTGTCCTTCTATCATTTTTCCGCCGTTAATTGCTTCCATTTTTCTCGTTTCACTTACACACTTTTTATTAGCTGCTCCTCCCATCTCTCTCTTGGTCAACCTTGGGGTATTTTCCCTAAATACTTAATATCCATCATTCTCTTCTTTCCCATTCTCATTACATGAACTCAAGTGACATATTTTAGTGAAATTTTTAAATTCGGTAAAATTATATAAATGTCACAAGGGATTCTGTATTATTAATTTTATCAGTAAGGGACTTTAAATTATTGTATCAGGCATTGTGCAAGTAGTTTGCTGTGTTCTATGATTCAAGGTCTCAAAGCTAGCAACCCAAATAATGATGTAAAAAAAAGATAAACATAAACATATTTTATAATGACATACACTGTACTCACACATGCATAATTAAATTACATTAGTAAGTCATTTGTTATTTAATGCATTTGCTATATTGATGGTAACTGAAAAAAAATTGTGTAAAAATATTTCTGTTGTATGAATAAAGTTTTAACTTTTTGAGTTTTCATTTGATTTTTTTGTTTACCTTCATTCTAAGCATATCTTCACATTTCCTCAAAGTAACTCAATACTCCATCAGTTGTCTTTATCATCTCTTAAGACATTCTAAAGAAGATTTGATATAAATATGTCTTTAATAATGATAAAAACTTGAATAGCCCAGTGGAGTACTACAATGCTAAGTCTAACCAAATTTGTGCAATGTTTTTTTATATATTTAACAAACTATGAATAAACCCGAAATTGGTTTTGAGCCTTCTTCTAAATCCTAGCCATGTTGATGATACAAATATATCTATACACACACGCACATAAATCTGTAATAGCCAAATTCAACCATCTGATATTTATAATCATTATAGGGCTTGAACTTGGGGAAAGACTCAAAACCCATTCTAAATATTGTATTTCAGTGATTGATTGAATAGAAATGGTCAAAACTCATTTTATGCAAATTAACTTAAATTACACTTATTATTTTTGGTTCACTCTCTTCTCTTGGTTGTCGGATCATGCTATGGGCATGCTATTCCACTCACACCGTGTTTCAGGTAAATTAAATGCTCACTACTTGAAACTAAAGAAGTGAAAAATATGAATTTGCCACAAATAACTTACTGTAAATGTACCGAATCTTGTTTAGGTTAGGTTGAGTTTGAAGTTATTTTAAGTTGGTTTGAATAAGGTGTGACCAGGTTTGCTTAGGTAATCTGTTGCAATTTTTTCTCCTTCACTTGATTAGTATTGTTTCCAAAATGCAACTTGAGTAAACATAAGTGCCCACAACAACATGTTCTGATTATTGAAAGGCGCCCACACATTATTAAATTTAAAACCGGTAAAGTGTCATTTCAGTTATTGAGTGACTCGAAATTACTTGGACAGGTCTGTAAGCATTTTGCTGTATCCAAACATACATATTGCTGAAATATATTCTATACATCAACTGAGTTTTTTACTGTGTCATGTGTGTGTGTTTGCTTATATATATTGTCAACCTTTATGGTCTTGGGGTAAAGTGCTTGCTTCAGGATCCAATATTCGTGGGTTAAATCCCAGCCAGCGATAAAAATCCTTGGCACAACTTCTTTTGGAGGGGAAGTAAAGCTGCCGGCCCTATGTTGACTGTGGTATGTAAAATAACCATGGAAGGTATGTGAAAATACTCTTGCCTGCTCAATTGTTAGGCCCTTTTGCTCTTGCTCATAGAAATTCTCATGTATTGATATAATCATTCAGTCAAAAAGTGAATGTTAAGTACCTTAAATAAATGAAAATAAAATATATATACACACACACACGAGATAGAGAATGGAATATTCAAGCTTTTGCCACCCTTTGGTCTGAAATAGCTATCCCCACCCTCTTTCTTAAATCAAGTAGGGTACTTTAGTGCACAATATTTAGACATTGTGAGAAGAGATAGAAGTTAAAAATATTCTGCCATTTTAATCTAAAGAGGAAGCTCCTCTTATTTTGTATGAGGATATGTAATGGGCTTTATTAATATATTTTTTCTAGATAATATATACTCCTACCGAGTTTATTGATAAATAATTTATATAGCATACATAAACATGGGTTATGTTGAAAAAGTTAATTACAATATTTTGGAACTTGTGTGTAGAAAGTGAATTTTCATTTAAAACTTGCAACACTACTACAATCTAAAACCTGGAATGCACAGCAATATGAATGCAGACATGCCATTATGCACAACTCACCGATTCAAACTTAACCAAGTGTCCTACAGTCTGATTTAGATAAAAATAAACTTTAATAACATTTATAAAGCTTATTGAAAGAATTTCTATATAATTATACATAAAAAACATGTAATCTGAAACTGTCACTCTTTATGTAGGGTATGGCTTTTTTTATAGCGCCTCATTTTACTACCCACTCAGGTTATACGCACGCCTATGTAATAATTCCTTTGTAAGGGATGAGAAAGTTGAGTTTAAAGAAAGTGTATCCACATTTGTGTGGAGGAAGAGTGGAAAACTATTTAAGGAATACGAACCTCGGTAGGCCCAACTGGGACCTCCCTGTAATCAGCAAACCAGTATATTGCGAAAGTGACGCCTTAGACTACGTAGCCACTGAAGTGGGTCATAAATAATCTAGATATATTTGGAAAAATACACATTATAAAATAACATGTTAACATTATTGGCTGAAACAAAATGTATTTGTATTTCCTAAAAGTTCCTTTTAGCAGAAGCCGAGTCATTGTGCCGGATGAGGAGCAGACCACAGTCTTGAATATTTCCCCGACTTTTCTGTCTCAAATAACTTGATCGATACCTCTCTAGTGCTCTCCATTTCTCGAAATTTGCTGTTTTACCAAGTATAATTGGTCTATACTTGAATAAGCCATTAGGTGTGTGTATTTATGTATTGAATTTATTTAAAATACTATTTAATCAACTACCGGTACTATAAGAAATAGATGTGTGTTTTATTGATTATATTCCACAAGTGAAAACCGCTTTGTTTCTTGTCTACATAAAGTCACACATTACTAACTGTTACAGGTGTGAAATCAAAGAGGTTTATGGGAAATGTTGAAGATCCAAATGATATAGAATCAAGGTCATCTGTTACAGCATCATCATGGGATCCTCCAATAGGCATTTCATCAAAAGTCGATTTTTCTATTTTCTACAAAGTACAGGATAAACAATTTTTTAAATGTCCTCGTTGCCATAACATATACCAAAGAAAGGGCTCTTTAGTCAAACACATCAAATATGGTTGTGGCAAAGCTCCACAGTTTCAATGCCCTTTTTGTCATCATAAATCATATTACAAAGCAGATTTAAAGAAACACATTGTTCGGCGACATTCAACTTTATAATTCAATAAATGTATTATGTTGTCTTGTATTTAATTTTAGAATGGGTGTGATTTGATTTGTATTGAAAGTTATGTGGGTTAGAAACTGAAAACTTGCATTCTGAAGTTGTATTCATGTTAAACTTAGAAGATTTTTTTTTTTTTTTTTGCTTGCACATGAGTATTATCTAAACACTTTCGAGACATGATGAAGCAAATATAAATTTCCAGACAATAAATGACAGAATGAACAATTAGATATTTCATTGCTCAATAGACATGTCACTTTCCTTATTGTTGTTTAGTATCAAATGTATCAGCAACAATATAAAGGGGATGCATTGTTGTCATTCTTGTCCAATAATTTGACTCACACACAATGATTTTGCTATTAAATGTGTACTATTGAAGTGTAATAAAATCACTGCAATTTGAAAGTTTTCTGTTTATTTAAAAATATATCCATTATTTTTGAAGGACCTTACTTCTTAATAGTATTATTTTGGCTCACCTTAAAGTCACTATCTCTTAGCTTCCTCAAATATTGTTTATTTATAACTTATAACCTGCGTCAATGGTTACACAGTTTAAGACATTGGACTTGCAATAAAGTTAATTGCTGTCAAGAAGGAAGCCAAAGATTGAATCTTGACCAGGTGAGCAGGAAAGGCTTTTCCAACTCTTAACTTATGTTTTTATTACATCCTCTCTCAATGCTAATGTAGGTACACTGCTTCTAAACATATTTCCATACCCATACCCTTTGGATTGAACCGTTCATGACTCCTGTGTTAACCATAATAGTTATAAAAAATATAAATTGTATTCTCATAAAAACCATTGGAACCCCTTTTCTACTCATACACTCTTTATCTGACAAATATTTCCATTGATTTATTTTTTCATTTGTAATTTTATTCATGGTCATACTGTACTATAGCATTAAACTAATAATCCCATTCGCCAATTATTAAATCATTTTACCATTTTATAATTGAATTATTAGCATTTGTTTATGTTATACACTTAACATTATTTTTAAAAATGTATGTTGACCTCGGTGGTCTTGGAGTAAAGTGCTTGCCTCAGGAACAGTGTTCATATGTTCAAACCCAGCCAGGGTTTTTCTTGAATGGTAAAAATTCAAAGCACAACTTCCTTCAGAGGGAGAGTAAAGCCATCAGTTCCATATCGATTATGGCATGTAAAACAACCCCGGACATGTTTGCTCGCGCTCATAGAAATTCTCGTGTGCTAATATAATCAATCGGTTCAGAAAGCTCACATAAATATTATTATTATTATTAGCACTGCGTCTTACTACCCGTTTTGGTTATACAGACTTATGCTAATATGTAATGGTAGGGTGATTGTAAGATGAAATGGAGGAGCTACAGTTTAACGTGGAATGAAAAAAGACACACAAAGATAAATGGTAAAGATATTTAATATAGCGATTACTAATAAAATTACTAAATATATATATATATCTTATTTTAAAACAAACGTAAATATTTAAATGCAAGTGTACTGTTAAAATAATTTCGATAAAATGATCACCTTACCTTAGTAGTATCCACAAGAAAACTGTTGATTGTGAGAAGTAGTTTGACTCTCCTTCAACTCGTAGCATCATCCAAGCACCACTAGTACACTTGTAATAAATATATCTTGGTCAATGGAATTTGATCTAGATCCAGTAAACAAGCTTATTTTGTCAAGTTTCCCTCCACAATACTTCCTTACAACCTAATATATATAGAGAGAGAGAGAGAGATATATATATTTAGACCCGACTGGTATTAAATCCAATGGGCATAAGCTAAGGTCTAATTGTCAAGGTCATTTAGTCTGATTGGCTGATAGCGGTGGTTGGCGGCATTCAAATTCCAGCCGGGTCTGATAAGGGCATTTATTCCTAAGTGGTTTGCCACTTGTTCTACTCACAAATGAGGGTACATTTCCTCAAAATTATATCTTCCTCATCCCAATTAAAAATAGCATAGTATATAGATACATATTATGCTAATATAATATATACATTATATATACTATGGGATGAGGAAGTTATGAGGAAATGTAACCTCATTTGTGGGGAGAATGAGTGGCAAACCAATTAAGAAATAACACCTTCCTCAAACCCTGCTGGAATTCGAACATCAACGCCCTCATTACCAGCCGGCCAGACTAAATGACCTTGACAATGAGACCATATCATATGCCCATTAGTGTTGGTACCAGTCAGGTATACATTTTCTAAGTCAAAAAATAAACGAAAAGTTTTTGCTTGCCAAAAGCAAGACTTACATATAAATCACAAACAACCAAAAATTATATTGAGTGCTTAAAATTAAAACATGGTAGACAGAAAAAAGTAATCATATTTGCAGCTTCAGAGTTTTATTGTAATTGGTTAGTATAAAATATTCAAATAAATCATTATTGCCTAACTCCACTAAGTTTGTCATGAAACAATAGCTAAAAATAACATTCAATTCCATGAAGACAAATTTATTTTATGATGATAAAATCACTGATTCAGTGAATGTCACAAGTTATATGAAACTGGCCTAACAACATAGTATTTGCTATCAAAGAGTTGTAAAACTCTTTCCCTTAGACCACCTTCAGGCTGAGAACGTTTTGTACGGAAAATATATTGTTTCTAAGACTCGCTGGCTATTTAACCCATATTCTGCCGTGGGTGTACTAAAGCTATTTGTGTGGGCCTGAAACCACTTTTCTACTCATACACTCTTTATCTGACAAATATTTCCATTGATTTATTTTTTCATTTATAATTTTATTCATGGTCATACTGTACTATAGCATTAAACTAATAACCCCATCTATCAGCTTCAATATGAAGTATTTGGACCAGCTAAATGTTAAAGTGGTTCATTGTTGGATGGCATTACAATAATATATGGTAACAAAATGTTGATTAACACCTGTCCTAAGGAATGCGTGTGCAATGCTCCTGGAAAAGGGTTAAGATAAATTAAATCAAGATAGTAATCACAACTTCCCAAATATAAGTAAAACATATTACTCAATTTCTTAGTGTCATTTTCATGGACATATAATGAATATAGATTGAAAATAAAATATGAATTCAAAATTTAGTATATTGTGATTTGACAGATAATTTATTACAGAAGAGATTTGGCGACAGTCATCTTTAGTTACCATAAACTTAACAATATTCTGGCATTTTATTTTCAAATTTAAATACATCTTAACATATTTAAGTAATATTTTATTTTTCTAATAATGTTCATATTTATTTGGTAAGGACTGATATATCATATATCATCTTGGCTATTATTTTTTAATAATAACCAATAAAACATTATTTTTATGTCCATCTTTTTTTTTATCATTTCGTCTTATCACCCACTACATTTTCAGCCTAATTTCTTCACTTTTTGGGTACTTATTTACCACTTTCTATATGCAACAGTCAGCTATACAGGTTTTTTTAAGCTATGATTGACCTCGGTGGTTCAGGGTAAAGTGTAAGCCTCAGTACCCGATATTGGTGGGTACAATCAAACACAGCAAAGTTTGACAGATTTTTCTCTAGTGATAAAATCCTTAGCACAACCTTTTTCTGAGGGGAAGTAAAGCCGTCAATCCCATGCCGATTGTGGCATGTAAAGGAACCCTGAATGGTATGTGAAAATACCTTTCCCGGCAAAATGACTTCTAGGGGCATTTAATTTCCAACCAATATCCATGCAGAAACCATTCCAAACAGCTTCTAGATCATCCAATTTTTAAAAATTTCTTGTAGAAGACAAATTTATTTAGCTTATAGAGGAAACTAATTTTCAAAAAGTTTCTGGTTAAGAATTACTTCAAAAAGCTTTGAGGATTATTTAAATTTTTAAAAATTTCTAAGGATAGACCCCTCAGAATAGCTTTTAGGTGCATCAATTTTTCTTATAACATTTTCATGGGAAAGGTACTTATACTCCCTTTTGGGGTGGAGGGCAAACTCCTTTATTTTGCTAGCTGTCCCCTCCACCCTAGATAATTAAGTTTCTGCCACCATTGATACTTCTGTTTGATTAAAACACTAAAAGTTTCCCAGTCTGTGGGTAAAATATTTTGGTAGGCTTAACATTACAGACATTTAACTAGGGCTGGGCCGATTATCCCTTTTGCAGATATGGCAGATGCCGATATTTTGTTTCCGATATTGACGATAACCGATGCCGGTTTATATATATTAATTTTTTGCAACTAAATAATCACTATATTAATTCTTAGTTAAATGACAAAATAAATAAACAACTATTTATAACGGCGGTAAATTGGTACTTCGACATTACGCTTCAACGCACTCTAAGAACTAATCTTGATGAGCACTCAGTGAGCAATTGATCGGGCAGATCTTGGAGCGCTCAGTAATTAGCATGCAGCCGACGTCACACACCATGAAGAAAAGGAAAACACATGATTACTGAATGCGGCTCTGGGTAGCTAGCCCCTAGAGTACACAATAGCACAATAACGATACACTATCTTGGATGTATTCATTGTTTTTGCTGTATGAATAAGTAATTACTTATTAGCGTAAAATATATGTATGATAAAAAAATCGACTACCCTTTGCCAATTCTGCCAATATTGGCCGATAAATCGGATCAGTTATCAGCCCAGGCCTACATTAAACATGCCTAAGAAATAAGGCCACTTGCAATTTTGAAATTGCTGCCCTTAGTTAACACAAAAAAGAATTGAAATAGCAACTATAGGCATTTTAATAGTTATAAATTGACTTTGCCTCCAATGGTTATGGAAATGTCCCCCCTTTCCTTCAAAATTTAATTCTAGCCACAACTTTGATTGTTTGTTCCCCCAAAAGAAAATATATTTGTGTGCCACTGACTGAAACTATTATACTTTTGACTTTTACACACAAAAATAACAATGCTTTTGTTACAAAAACCGCAACTAAATTTGTGTTCAAACTAAAAACCAGTGTTTAACTAGCTTTTTTGACATGCATATTTCTCTATTGTTCTTTCTAAATTATTTCAAAGAAAAAGTTTATATCTCTTTATTTAAAACATATCTTAGTCCACCTAATCATGGTTTTTTTCTTGAATAATGTATTTGCCAGGTGTTTCATAGTATTAAGTTGTTAACATTCCGATATTAATTATTCTTTATTATTTAAGGGGGAAAATTTAAAATAAGATAAAGGTGTTTTAAATACTCAGATAGGTATTTAAATATATTTTTAAGTTTGTGTAAGAAAATATAAATAAGTTATAATACCAAAGAGTTTAAAGAGCTAAGGTATAAATATCATTTTTGATTAAATTTAATTATCCATATTTGATCTAAGATTGATTTTTCTGGATGATCATGGTGAGTATATATTTTATGTAATAATGTATATTGAGATAACAAATAGTTAACAAGCTGTCAATTTACCTAATAATAGTTAATATTTAAACTAACATAACATGTTTTTTGTATAAACTTATTGTATTATTGTTATGGTCATGTTTAAAACAAAGGTTACTTAAAAATTATATTTTTACACTCAATATAGACTGAGAGCATATTTACCCACCAATTATTTTTTACTGCAATTATTGGTTGTTTATTGAAAGTAATATTTATCTTACTTTATTTATCTATTTACCAATAATGTTGAGTAAATTGGTAAATTTAATAGTTCTACTAATTCAGGTTGTATAGAACTAGATATGAAAATATAGTAACATCAAACAATTATTACTTAAAATCAAAAATAGAAATCATAATATTTATTAACAATGGCGTAACAGATTTAATCTTGGACCCCCATGCAAGATTTATTTTCAGGCTCCCTTTTCCAAGTCATCTAACACCATAATAAATGTTACAAGAAATGATAAATAGTCCTAAATAATTACTAATTTAGTAATCACACCTCGATTTTGTGTTGGGAACATCATCAGTCAGTCAGCTTGATTGCATGAAGATAAAAAAATAAAAAATTGTGTGCTATTTAAAACCGAATGAAATAGTTGAAATAATGTCATAGCTTAGCTATAATTTTACAACACCTTAAACTTATTCATCTATCTAAATTGCCAATAATCAGCACATAAGTTATTTGGTTACAATTATTTCCACCAAGTTTATAGTAATTTAAAGTTCCCCGTGATACCACTGGGGGCATTGCAGGCCTGGGTGTTGTACCACTGTTTACTTATTCTTTTGACAAACTGATATCGAGAGTTTCTGTTTACCACCCTGTGCATTATGACAAGATGTAGCCCTAATGGGGCTCAGGTGGTTCAAAATGATACTCCTGTCCACCAATATTTTTTTAGAAATGACAAAATGTTATCTATGTGCGTATCTTTAACTGAGACAATGTAGTTCATTTTCCATTTTTTTTGTTTTTTGAGCTAACATTATTGTTAGCACCACATCTTACTACCCGTTCGGGTTATACGCACTTACGCTAATGTGTAATAGTGGGGTGATTGTGAGATGAAATGGAGGACCTACAGTTTAACGTGGAATCCGGACCAGAGTGGAGGCCTGGCATTCCCCACATTCACAAGATATATTTTCAGAGGTGAAGGAAGGGTTTGGTTAATCAGATAAATATGTGCCGGGACCGAGGATTGAACCCCGGCCGCCAGCACAGAAGTCTGACACCTTACCCCTAGACCGCCACGTCACCCTTGAGCTAACAAAATAGCTCATTTAGCCTTTATAATTCTAATGGCATAATATTACTTTTCCTAGGAATAAAAATAAAAAATTGGTTTAATCCATGGTTATTGATTTAACCATTAATCTTTGTATATTTGTTATTTGGAGCATATTCTAAGCTAAACAGGATATAGCTATATTATACAATTTTATTTGGATAAATACATGAAATATAATCGTATATTAACGTCTAAACTCATATTTTTGATATTTATTATACCTACACTAAGTTAATGAACACACAATAAGGTAAGATATCTAGGTAAGAAAAACACTATTTAATGTAAAATGTTTTCTAAATTCGCTAGTGTGTATTTTCTCCTTTTATAATCCATATATATGAGTGTACTTTGTATGTAAAATATAATTTATTCATATAAATATTCACCAATTTTATATTCCAAAGTAAATGTCTATATACAGCTTGTATTTTTTTCTTAGAAATCCAACATTTCATTGATAAGTATATAAATATATGCATCTGAATGAATATAATAAATTCACCTTGTTGACATTAATTCTTTATTAGGTCTTGAGAACATACAAAAAATCTTAGAGTCTCTTCAATTTTGTTTTTTTAAATTATCAGAATACGATTTCAAAGATCTCAATTTTATTATAAAGTATTTTTCAATTGAATAAAATATTTAATCAACTTATAAATATTATTGACAGCTCAAAATTTCACCAGGATTTTCTCATTCTTTCCTCATATGAATATGGACACATTTCCTCTATTCTACCCCATAAGTTATAAATAGCCTGAGTTTTGAATATAATAGGCACAAGAATTCAAAATTTTTATGTGAATATTTCCTTCTTCTTCCATATAATTGTCTCATCCCATTTTAAATATGTATAAACATTGCTTTGTTGTTAAGAAGAATTTAATCAGAAAAAATTTAGTTGAAAAGTTAATCAGAAATACTACTTATCTTTATAGTGTATATTTTGATCCCCCGCCTCCCCCCAAATTAAAAATATGTCACAAATTACTAAATGTTCCAGATGTTCAACAGAAGATATCCTTGAAACATTTTACAAATCCAGAAGAAATGATATCGAATGTCTTTGTTCCGGACGAGTCTTCATTCGGCATCTCACCATTTGGCAGTTATTTCCCATGTGATACTCAAGAGCAACAATTTGTATGTCCTCAGTGCTTTAAAATATATAAATGGAGGAAATCATTAAACATTCACCTCAGATTTGGCTGTGGGAAAGATCCACAGTTTCAATGTCCTTTTTGTACACACAAATCTTATTTTAAAGGAGATCTGAAAAAACATATTAACAGGCTTCATAAAAATTAATATTCTTATAGATGTTTATGTGGGACTATTCTTTGTGGGTTTCGATTTTTTTTTTTTAATATAAAGGGATAATATCCACATTTCAGACAGTGTTTTTGACAACTTCTTGAGATGGCACTTCCAATGATTAAATTTAATTTAAAACTAAGATGTGATTGAAATAGTGTATTATATTAAATGGCTTGATACCTTATTTTTTGTGATTTTTGTAAATCTCTTCTTTAATTTCCACAATGCTCTTGCAAATTTTTTCAAATTTAAATACAATTTAACTAACTGAAATATAATTTATTTTATTTGGTGCACTTTCAGAGACAATTTCAAATTGTTGGTTTCCACAGTCTGTCAACATATGTGATGTTTAGTTGTTGTTTTTTTGCTAAGCTTGTGCCAAATATTACCTGTCTCATGGTGCTGTACATTGTTGCATTTACAGGTGACAGCTTTAGGGACTGCTTCCACATTAGCCTTAACCATGTCAAAAAAACTAACCACTCATAGAACACACATTTTATATAGTATATTTTGTTAGAAAGGACTGCACCTGACATTTAAAAAAAACTAAAACCAATTTCATTTATTCATATGTACAGGTATGTAATTTTCAGCTGTCACTTTAATATATTTACCAAAAAGCCAGATATTTATGGGACCAATTATGTGGAACTTAGACATTATAGAATCAAATTATCTCTGCTCTGCATCTTACTACCCGTCTGGGCTGTCTTCATATTTGGGGTAAGAAAGAGAAAGTAGAGTTTAAAGGAAATGTACTAACATTTTCATAAAGTAAGAGTGAGGAACTTTCTGGTAAATATCACCTCAGTGCATTTGGTAGGCAAAAAACCAAAATAACAATGGTAAAAATCTTAATTTTTAAATTTTTGAATATTTCTTTGACTTTTATCTTACTATAGATAATTGTGTGAATAGGCGTATTTAATGGAATGCTCTGAGATAATATGGTGTGGATGCATGGTTATTAAAAGCAATCATGATGGTGTATGATGGAAGTAAAGCATGCATTAGAGTGGTTGTAGCTTTGAACAAATGGTTTGAGATTGAACAGGGTGATAGACAAGATCATGTTATGTTCCCATGGTTGTTAAATGTTTTCAGGAAAAAGTGTATGAGGAATGCTTGTGAGGACGCCGCTGGTGTACAAATAGACAATGTAAATGTGAGAATGCTGTTATATAGAGGTGTCATACCGTATTAATGGCTGAGGGTGAAAGTGACTTGTAGAATGCATTAAATTGTTTGAAATTGGCGACAAGCAAAATTAATCTTTGTATAAATATCTCCAAAACTAAGGTTATAGTTTTTGAAAAGGACATCAGGAAATGATGGTTGGTTTAGTTTAAATGGAAAATTGTTATATCAAGTAAATTATTTTGTGTATCTGAGCAGAATGTTTTGTAAAAATGGAAGGATAGATGGTAAAATCGACAGACGAGTGAATGCACCTCGGAGAATGGTTGTATGTATGTGGACTAATGCAAAGAATGAATAAGAGGCAAAAATTGCAGTTTATAAAAGTGTGTTAATGCCAACATTGTTTTATGGATATAAACTTTGGGTTTGTCAGGAGAAACATAAGAATAAGGTGAATGTGTTTGGAATAAGACATCTAAGAAATGCCTGTGGAAAAACTCGAATGAACAAAGTTAATAAAGAATGAGTGTTGAAGGAATGGGGTTTGAAAGGAAATCCAATAGGTCAAAGTGAAAGAAACACATCTAACGTTGGTTTGGGCATGTTGAGAGAATGAGTGTAGATTGGCTGACAAAGAAAATATATGAATTTAGAGTGTGTGGCTCAAAAGGAAGGGGCAGGCTGTGTAAGACGTGGCTAAATGTTGTAAACAAATCTCTATAAAAGAGAAACAAAAAGAGTTTTAAAAATAAAAGAGCATTTATGTGTATGGATGGTGTTGAACTGTGTCCTCTCTATAGTGAAACCATATTTAAAATGAGCTCTTTATTTTTTTTTATACCCCTTGATGGCACCTAGCAATACCAGTGTTGAATGACCCAAGCTCTCCCAATAAGCCCAGCCATTTTAACCTGGAAGCTGTGGGTATGGTGTTACCTTGTAAGGCGCACAGACGAACAACTTTTACAAGTGACTATTCACTACAGAGTCATACGTAGACAAATTTGACAAATTGCTTTAGTTGGAAGAGCACCCACTCCACTTCACAAATAGTCTGCTCCACTCAGTTTTCATTCTGCTGCTGTTTAGGAGTTTAGTTACAAACAGAAGAGTAATCACATCATTTTAATTTTTGTCATTAATTTATTTTTTCGTAGAATTGCAGATTTGTATTTTGACTGTAGAATTATCATTATTTACAAGTTGTCATTACATGCTATATTAAAACTTTTTATTTGCAATCCGTTTGAATTATTTCTATGGCCCAAACTTTGGTTGTCATCTATAAGTTTAAAGGCATGGTTCTAGAAGTAGGCCTGAGCCTCGAGTATATCCCAACTATTTGGACAGTAAGTGGTTGATTTCTCCTGGTGTTAAACAATCTTTTTTTTAGTCCCACCTCTTACTGCTCGTTTGGTTTGGACAAGAAATTGAGTAGAAAAGTGTTCCTAGTGAAATATCTATAATTAAGTGTTTTTAACACACAATATTGAATCAGTTAAAAAAAATAGAAGACAAAGTGGAAACATTTTACGGTATAAAATAAAAGATTAATGACTAAATGAATACTTTTCACAAATAATATTTACTCTTAAAAACAGGTAAAATTCTATTTAATATATTTGCTAATTTGGTCATTTTTATATTTAATTTTATTGTTGGGTAATTTGTTTTCTATGACTTGGTTTCTGAAACGATCTAACAAGCTATCTTTATATTTGGGGGCTGAGATTGTGGTATAATATATCCATCCTCACTGATAATTGAAAATTATCTTATACTCTCTGAACTTCTAACTATCCTTTGCTTGTGTTCTGTTATGTTTCACTTTTATTCATATACACCATTTCAAATTACAGTAGAGTCTCGGAAACTTGACCTAATGTGGGCTGAGATGGTGTTGAGTTATTGAAATGTTGAGTTTTATGAATGAACTTGCATAAGATGTTGTTTACTATGTCATGTTTACTAAACAAGGATGAATACAGTACAGCATCGGATATTATAGGTACAGTTGTACTGTACTGAAGTATTGTACAGTACCAACAGTAATAATTATATACATACAGTATAATATATTACATGTTAATATAATGGTGTATATACATACATGTAATATATAGAAATGAAGTATACTACTGTGCATATAATATTGTATTGATTCAAATAACACATTATTGAATTGGAAAACTAACAAACCCAACACTTGTAAAAACACCACAGCACGACTGTTACACTCGTATTACACAAATTGAGAGGTTACACAGTTGAATGACCTTGGAGACTGGCACCAACAACTTTGTGCACTTGCGCGCCGTGTCGAGTTACACGAAATGTCGAGTGATCAAGTGTAGAGTTTCCGAGACTACTACATAAGCAATTTTCAGAGATTCTATTCCTTGAGTTTATGAATTGAGGACTCTAATTTAATTTTTGACATGCACTAAGTTCTTACATCCACTGTCATTCTTTCTGGGTTGTTAATTACTTTCATGATCTTGAAATAATCTTAGTTCTGACATTTGTAAATTATTTTTTTATAATAAGCTTTGCTATTTAATTCAGGAGTGAGAACATCAGTGTAAATTGTATGGTCTATTAATTATTATTAATATTTTTTGTTTTTTTAGCTATCTGAATTAATGTTATCTCAATTATTGACAACAGTATAAACATAATTTACCAATTCAACATAATTTAGAATTACTATTATTGTTATTAGCACCGCTTCTTACTATCCGTTCGGGTTATACGCACTTACACTAATGTGTAATGGTAGGGTGAATGTGAGATGAAATGGAGGACCTACAAGTTAACGTGGAATCCGAACCACGGTGGAGGCCTGGCATTCCTCACATTCACAAGATGTCTTGTCAGAGGTGTTTGGTAATCAGATAAATCTTTGCCGGGGCCGAGGATTGAACCCCGGCCGCCAGCATAGAAGTCTGACACCTTACCCCTAGACAGCCAGGTCACCCATAATTTAGAAATTTGTTTCTTGAGATAGATTAAATAAAATATTTTGTTTCCTCGCCATCTGATTCACAGTACGCCTTATTATAAACAGCATTCACATAATCTGATAGGTCAATGTAAATTAAAAATACATTTCTTGAAATAAATTCCATTTCGTGTGTTAAATTTTATGTTAGTTACAAAACTTAAATTAAGAAAAGAGATGAACTCACTAGAAAATATTTTGAAACCATGCAAACCATATTTTGGTTCTACTTAGTAGCCAGAAATCAACTATGATTTTTTTAAAGTGCATTAACATTATCATAGCTTTTTTAAAAGACATATGTGTCTACACAACACTATATCTTTGTTCACCAATGAGAATATTGACTTTTAAGGTTGCATATCATTATATTTATCAGTGAGAAAATAGTTCTCCCAGGTGTTACAATCAAGTACTAAAATTAATGTTTTCAGTGTGATTATATTCTCTGACTAGAGTTTAAATATAATTATGTGTTGAATAAAACTTTTAAAAATATACATACAAAAAAACAGCTCTAATCTTAATGCCAACTTCAAAATGATCCTAAGCATATAATGAAGACTTGGTATTTCATTGGTGGAACATTGACATTCAAAACCAAAGTAACCATTTTTCAAATCCAAGTTTAAGAGTAATTTTTAAAAGTATTAAAATACATAATTACTAGCGATAATCTTTCAGGACCAATTAATCACTTATGAGCTTAACATTTTTAGTTTATTAAGCAAGGTTTGATGTGGTTTGGACTCTACATGAATTCAGTAAGAACATGTAAGTTTATTTTCTTTTGATCAAGTGTCCTTGAAAGCTGGTCTTTGTTTTTTTTTAGGTGTTTTGGCAACAATATTTCTATAATTCTCATTCCCTACCCCCATCAATCAGCCCCCACGAATATTGAAACAGTATTTGTGCACATGCTTAAGATAACACAAGAAGATAGGTAATTGAAAATCATATTTCATAATTATAGCAACATACTGACACTCATATTGGCCCAGATGTGTATAATTAGTTCACATAGATGATTAATTAGGCATTGGAGTGGATTATTCAAATCAATACTTATATAAATGCCTAATAGAAAACTTGAACTATTAGTAAAATTAGTTATGTTATATTAAAATGTTTGAATATAAAATAATATTAAAATATTTACTCATATATATTTTTATTAAATCGACCTTGGTGGTCTTGGTCGTCTCTGGACCCAATGTAAACGGGTTAAAACTCAGCTGGGACTGTTGGATGTTTCCTGAGCGATAAAAATCTGCAGCACAACATCCTTTGAAGGGGAAGTAAAACCATAGGCGTGTAAAATAACCCTGGAAGGTATGTGAAAATACCTTTCCTGCACTTTGGATGGAAGGCCCTTTTGTTCATTCATATAAATTCTCATATACTAATATAATCACTTGTCAGTGAACATTAAATGCTTCAAATATTTATATATTAATACTATTGTATTGATAATATGGTTTTAATCATTTATGTTGAAATGGTTGAGTGAATATAGATGATTTAATGCCAATATTTTTTTACAATGATTCCAAAAGGTGATTTAGATTGTTAGACTCAAACCACATTTTGTCATCATTGGTTAGGTCGAAGTTCAATTCCAAGCTTTACAATTTTGCGGTGTTTCCATATTTAAATGTATTATTGTGATTTATCCATCTTAACGCCATGCTAACATAAGTGTATTTTATATTAGCTAACTTCTTAAGCTCAACCATGTTGACAACATCACTAATATTCTTGCATTAAATGCACAACCAAACTAAACTAAATTATCAATATCATTATTGTTTTTCCAAAAGTGAAATAAATTATGTTTATAATTGTTCCAGAAGTGAAATCAGGAAGATTCATTTCATGCTTGAAGAGAAATTCTAGGGATATTATTATGAAAAATATTGCAAATCCAGACGAATTCGGCCTACATTCATTTGTTCCGTCTGCCTTATGGAATGTTGAAACTTCTGTTGGTATCTCATCACCAGTTGGAAATTCGTTTTTCTGTGATGTACAGGAGAAACCATTTGTATGTCCTCGTTGCTTTAAAGCATACAAGTGGAAGAATTCATTATACCTTCACCTCAGATTTGGATGTGGCAAAGAGCCACAGTTTCACTGTAATTTTTGTTCTTATAAATCATATTTTAAAGGAAATGTAAAGAAACACACTTCTCGACGCCATAAAAATGATTGATTTAATATATTTTTAAAGCTTGTATGTAATAATTGATTGAAGTTTGTTTGGTTCAAGATAAATTAAAGGAGGAGGTCCGGAAGATTGAAAATGTTAAAGTCAAAGCAATGGAAGAGTCAATAAATAATTTAATAAATTGTCATGAATATTTGTTAAACCAGATTGCAGCAAGCTTTCTTTAAAACTGTAAGAGTTATGTTATTGTTTAATACGTCAGGAAAAAATTATGTAATTTTGTATTGTATGGATGCATATAACCCGAATAGGTAGTAAGACGCTAATAATAATAATATATTGTATGTATAGAAGGAAGTGTGCTTGTGTATTTAGACAATAATACAAGTGTTCAATATTGTTTAAAATTAATAAACATTTCCGTTTACTTGCCTGGTTGTTTACTTTATGTATATTAGCTAATGAGCCTAAAATATATTTATATTTTTAAAAAGGTGTAGTGATTTCTGAAATTATTTGGATTTTTATTTTGATTATTTTTCTTTTAAATACTTACCCTTGATGTATTTTTAAATAATTCCTACCAAATTGGGTTTGAATTGAATACACATTGTAGGGCCATTTAACTGAACTCAATGCACTCTTTGGTATTATGAGTTCTTTTTCTCTTTTTAACAGCTCATTTTACTATTTTCTCTTAATACACATAAAATTTGGTACCATACAAACTGCTAGAGAACAAACAGCTCAATGAGTAATAAAAAATATTTTGAAGGCTGGATGGGTCAAGTGGTCGACACGAGGGGACCAACTGCTAGACAAGCTCATGTATAGGAGTACAAAGTGATAAACAACCAAGCAATCACGGCTGAGATTGTTGGGAATGATAAGAGGTTATAATCCAAACAAATTTATAATATGTGTTGAGAGCAGTAATTAAAATTGTGTGCCCTTCACTGAACTGTGGCAAAGAACCAAAATAATCAGTATAAATCGCTTCATGGGAAATTGAGCAAGGTCTGAGGACAGATATCCATGCTTTTGATTCTGAGTAAGCTTTAAGTGCAAACATACTTTGCACGACTTTACCCATTTGGGAATGACCCAATGCATACCTTCTCAGAAAAATGGAGACTATTATTGGCAATGGTTTTGGACCCTCTTAAGTGGCCTCCTGTGGTCAACTCATGAACTTACTTGAAATGGGTACAAGAATTGTGCACAGAAACTTTCCGACCAGAATGTCACAATGGTTTGTATGACCAGATATTATCCTTTATTTTAAAAGTTTTTTAAGCATCATGTTCTACTACCTGTTCAGGTTATATGCATAATCACACTTTAGTGTTAGGGATGAGGAAGTTTGAGTTTAGAGGAAGTGTACCCACGTTTGTGTCAGGGGAGAGGGGAAAACCATTCTGGAACAAACCACCCTCAGTACATTCTACCAAGGTTCAAACTCCGATCTCCTTGTCATCGGCACTCTAGTCCAATACGAGAGTGACACCTTATACCATGCATCCACCAAAGCAGAATAATCTTATTCGGCTGTTCTAATAGGGGATTAAATGATCTGTGACACTAACTATCTGATTTGGGATCTCCTCTTCACTCCTCAATTTAATGATATAAAGTGTGGGCCACCACATTTCACAGAGTTTTGGAAAATGTTTAAATGCAATGTTATCAACACTATTTACTATTTGTATGAGATGTTTTGATAACCACTATAAAGTGTTTGAATATAAAACTCATTGTCTTAAAGATAGCTTCCAAACTTATTTATATTCAAACATAATGCCTAAGACTTCCAACTCAAAATTGGCATCTTTTCTCTTGTGTGTGTAGGTTACAGCTGATTTAGGCCACAGGTTGAAAGTCGCCTTGACACACACAACTCCAATTACAGTCGGAGGACGCATCAATTTGTAGAACCCATCAACTAAAATAGTTATTTTTAAACTCTTGAACACACAACACAATAAAAAATATTTTTTTAAAATAACTCCACTTGATTATTATTTTATTTTGTCTCCAAGAAAAGCCAAGTTATCTTGAATGTAATATATCTGTAAAAATGAATAAGATGCAGTACACCCATTCACCATACTGCCTCAGGAGACCATTCTGTAAAAATATCAGAAATTGATAACACAACCATGTTGCAAAGTGGTGTGGCTTAATCTTTGCTGGATGTACTTATTTGTATAAGAATTGTTTGCTCTAAAATCTCTAGCAGTCAAATGATAAACTGACCGGCTGGACGAAGAATACTGGTGTGAGTCGTACCATTCGATGAAGTTTGTGTTGGTTCTGTTCATAAAGTTCCTGAACTTTTGAAATAGTTCGCCAACACGATGTTTTATTAATATGCGAAAGATGTTGTTGCTTAGCACCTTGCTTTGTTTTGTTTAGAAGTTGTCTGTGCATGTGTTGCGATTTTCAAGATGACTGAGTTTCATGAGCAGCACATCAAAATTAAATATTACGTCAAACTTGGGGAAATGTTTACGGAAACTTATGAAATGATGAAACAAGTTTATGTTGATCAGTGTTAGCTTGTACACAGTGTTGTGAACGGCTTAAGTGATTCTAAGGTGGTCGGCAGTCAACTGAGATGATCTGCATTAAGAGTGACCCTTGACATCAACTGAAGACATTCATGTGGCCCAAGTTCAGTTAATCTTGTGTTCAAATTGTCGGTTGACTGTTTGATAAATTGCAGATAAGTGAAACATTTAAATGAAGTCGTGTTTTGACATCTTGACCAAAAAATTGGAAATATGTCGAGTTGCTGCAAAGTTCAACCCATGGCTGCTGACTCAGGATCAGAGAGACACTCATGTTGCAATTTGTCAGAACTTTTGGATCATGTAAATGAGGACGGAAACTTCATGATGAGAGTTACCACTGGTAATGAGAAATGGGTTTACAGCTACAATGTCGAGACAAAAATGCAGTCTTCACAGTGGATTGTAAAAAACTCGCCAAGACCCAAAATAAAGTGCAGCAGGTCATGTCAAAGGTGAAAGTCAAGCTGCTGGTGGTTTTTTTTTTACATTGAGAGTGTTGTTTATCATGAATTCTTACCAGAAATATAAACAGTGAATCAGTGTTATTATAACAAAGTGCAGAGATGTCTGAGAGAAAATGTCAGGAGATAAAGGCCCAAGCTATGTAAAAACAAATTTTTGCTCCTACATCATGACAACGCGCTTGCACACTGCTGGATTGTGACTCTTGAATCAAAACAGAGACAACTGTACTCCCAGCCTCCCTCCTCACCTAACCTGTCCCTCGCCTACTTTTTTCTGTTTCTAAAACTAAAATCCATGTTGTAAGGGCGAAGATTCAACACCGTTGAAGACATCAAAGATAAAATTGCAGGTAGACCCACGCACGATCCCGAGAAACACCTATCAGTACTGCTTAAAGAAGGGGAAACAGTTTTGGGAGTGGTGTATCAACTGAGGAAGAGAATACTTCGAAGGTGATGAAGCAGGATAAGTTGTTGATAGGCCTGAAAAAATTCTTTAAAAAAAGTTCAAGAATTTTTAACATACCTCATATACAGGATGGTACTAACTTTGTATCTAAAATCTCAGGCAGACACAGTATGGCGTGTGTCTGGTCATATCTCATCGAAATTGTCGACTATTACCACATTTTATTAAAATTTAAATGCATTATTTCAAGACAAAGGAAAATAAATATAGTAATAAACTACAGTAAAACTCCAATAAGCCGAACTAATTGGGAGTGAGGCCTGTTCGGATTAACGAAATTTTCAGACTCTTGAGGTGTTTTTATATTTTCACCGATTTTAATTGTATTTTAACCTATAAAGCAAAAAATGTGGAGGACATTTTTGAGCCAGAAACTGATGTTATCTTGCATAAGGAAGAAGTAATGACCTTGGGAAGGATACTTCCGCTCATCATCAGAGGACACTGATGGAGTATGGAATTGAAAAGAACTAGGGATAGGCCTAATTTGCAAAACATAATGACATAAAAATATAAAATGTAAATTCTCTAATGTACGTACCTCTTTCTCTTTTCTTTGATTTATTTTTGACCTATTTGAATCACCCAAAATTTCTGATTATCGGGGTCCAGACTACCGAGCTTCTTCTGTATAATACTATGATATATTAATAATGTAATTTATGCACACAGCCAAGGGAGAGGGGGAGAGGGTTCTCGAGGCCTTCCATGGTATTGTGTATCCACTGCAGCTGGCTTTTAATTATATCATATGGATTTTAACTGTAAGCCAATGATTTTATATAACATTTTAAGGTGGCATTTTAGAAATGTTGAGCTAAAGTCATTACTTTTGCAACTATTATAAAATCTTTTTTTTTCCTTCACAGTAAATATAATATTTCTCCAGCATAAATATAAGAGTTTAATTTTCTACATTTTAATATGAACCATTCTTAAATATCTGTGAATACCTGTGGAATTTGATGAGAGAACTTTTCTCCTAATTTAAAAATTTTCCCATCAAATGTTAATATGCTCATGAGAGATATTCAAGAACTGTTGAGATTTATATGTGTAGAGAATTAAACGATCTGTTTCTACTTGACAAAATTTGAGCTATTTCGCCAAAATAAAATTTGCTATGAAAACTGCAAAAGACCTTTTATCGCTTCCTCTTCTACCCCATCTTGTATAAGTTTATGTTCTTGACCACCCTCCTTATAAAATGAATACTCATTGTGTGTCAGAACACATTGCTAAAGGTATGATATTTCGTGCTTTGTGTTTTCCTCCCCCTATCACCACACTTTCCCCCTCCCCACAACTCCATCACTCTCCAACGCCAAACTTTAATTATAGAAAAGAAATATGAAATTTTATACTTTTAATATATATGAATTTATCAAGGTATCAAAGAAAATAATTAGGTGTAAATTTAGCATCTACAGAGTTGTATCTTAGATTGAAATTTATTTCATGTACTTTAATAAACGTTCTATTAATTGTTTAGAAATGCAAACACATTGTTTAAAATTACATTTGTAACTAATAAGGGTGATAGTGGGGGCGGGAGGAATTATACTTTTATATACGGTAGCTATTTTATCATAGGTTTCTTAAGGTATCATAGTATAACTTGGGTTTTTTAGGCTCATACTGAAATTTGAAAACCACAATTATTTAATAATATAGGTCATCAAAATGAGTTGGGAAAATTCCCTGAATCCTCTCGGAAATAAGTTTTATGCCTTGACAGTTACATATTTACTGTGCACTATATTTATATACAACCCTGTTGAGATTGCTTGGATATTAATTATGTGGCATACTTGTTGCATGTCAAACTAAGCTGTTTACATTTTATAAAGTGTTTTTTTTTACATAAATAAGTTAAAACGACAATTTTAAAATCCATACAGCCTTGTTCTGAGTGTTTTAAAACTTACTAAACAATAGGTTCATGTTTTACAACTAAATTTAATTTTGAACTTTTTTTTTATTGGTTTGTGTTTGTTGAATATAGATATAGAAACTAATGATTATAAATTAATATATTGTTTTCTTTTACATATCATTCTTTGAACAAATTAAAATGTGTTAAATAACAATAACAATAAAAAACTTATAAATCTTTCAGTACAATCCTTTTTTATTATTTTATTTAGGTACTTTTCCCTTTATATGATATTTTAAAAACCATCTTGTTATTAACAACATTGATTTTGAAGATAGAATTAAAAAATATCTTTATGTTAGGCATATCATATAATAAACTAAAATATTTTAAGTAGACTTGTTTAATCTGGATTATTTTTAACTAGGTCATTAATAAATAATAAATAATTATTTGGCAATACATTTCTCATTCAATCAAACGGTAATATAAGTTAAATGGTTACCGGTACCATACATTACATAACATTTCATCTTTGCATAATTTAAATAATATATCAAACCTAGCTGAGGCCAATGGATTTTTACTGAGAAATACGAATTTTTAGTTCAATTTCCTTTGAAAAGGAAGAGTATCTATCAGTCCCATATCAATTCAGGCATTTAAAAATTTTTCTAAAAGACATATGACATAAATTTTTGTCAAAAAATTATGGGGTTTTTTGCTCACTCATAGAAATTCAGTACGGAAGGCAACAGGAAAGAAGCTTAACTTAGATTATTTCCTGAGTGGG
>CABFOV010000021.1:7641-97408 GCA_902141375.1 Timema poppense | reverse complement strand
GGCAGAACTAACAAGCTCATCAAACCAACTATCATGTTGCATACTTTCAATCATTCATTAGTTACCTGGTTTAATAGTCAACCCATCTTTAGAAATACAAACATATTCCATGTTTTATTTTAATATCTGTTGTTAATATCGCCTATAGGCTGTGCAACTATATATATTGTGGTTTCTCTACAGGATTTCAAGTCACATAACACATACTATCTAGCTAAAGTACATATAATTTTAAAGGTGTTTCACTCTTATCAAAGCAAATTCTTTATTCAAACTAACAATAACAAATTTTTTTTACAGGAGTTAAATTTTGGAAATCCTTACCAGAACATTGTCTCCAGTTTAACCACCAGGATGAAGTTACAGATGACACGACACATTTTATGTCATCTCTTCAGGAATACGGACCAAGAGCAGTAAAGGACAACTATGATAAATCAGACACTTTATCTTTTCTCATTGATTCCCAGAATGTATCATATAAACATACATCTTTGAAGTGTTTTGTATGTCCTAAGTGTGCGAGAATCTATCAGAGAAAGCAATCACTCTACCTCCATCAGAAACACGAGTGCGGGAAAGAACCACAGTTTATTTGTCCGTACTGTACGTATAGAGCTAAACTCAAAGGGAACTTAGTGAGACATATTGCAACCAAGCACGAAATGAAAATGTAAACTTACATTTAATCAGTGGGTGGCTTTCTAAAAATTATTGATATTCTCATGGTCACAATTTATTACTGTAATTATACTTTTTAAAATATTGATTATATAAATTTTTTTTAAAGTTTATTCCAAACGGGTCGATATATTATTTATTAAGTTGTAATCATCCTTCAACTGAACATAACACGTTATTTATGTCAAAATTAACAAGCTTGTACATCACTTGGAATTTCTTGTCATATATGTTATGCACTGTGTTCCCATGGTGAGAAGACTTTGATTTTCTGTTTGAAATGTAGTTCTTAGAAATAAATAATATATCATTGAATCTAAATAAAAATTAAAACACATGTAATTGAGTGTTCATTACTTTTAATGTCTCACTAAATAGTTGACACACACTACTTTTATAAATGGATCTTAGATTAAAAGAATAAAATTATCTTATTTAAAAACAAAATCTATTCTTTTTCTTTTGGAATAACATGTTTCATATTGTAGAGTCAAAAGTTTAAATTGTTGTAGTTGAACGTGAAAGTGTCTATTATATATGTAGATTTGTAGAGTGAACAATAAATTGTTACAAATTTGATAATCCATGTAGCCCAAGCTGGAATGTGTTTGTGTAGTGAAAGAAGTGGGCAGGTTTTTAGGTACGAGCACGCGTCTATAGTCTTGTTACAGGCTTGTTAGAGGCTAGCCGTGGTGTAGTCGTGTCGATAGACTTATTGAGAGTTACCAGGGGACAGCCTAGGATTGTTTTTCAGGGTTGCTCTGGTTGGTAAAGATTGTGGTAAGGTTGTCAGACTACCACACATGTAGGGACTAAAGTGGATAAAAGGGTTCATGGGCTTGTAGGATGTGACAAAGACTTGCTTGTAGTGTTTACACTTACGCCTTGTACAACTTTTACATATCCTTACATGTGGCATACTCATTTTCGACAACAATGTGCCAAAATCCAATTTCCTGACACCAATCTATCACTGCCCAATTCTTACTAGTGGCATTTGCTCATACCAACCTCAGGATAGAGTTATTGTAAAAATACATCATTGGCCATCAAATTAAATGTTTTTACAAACATAATACACCTTTCTATATATAGATACTATATTAAAATCATATGTATCGGTACATGGTATTGGTTATCTATATTTTTACAATAATATTAGCATATCCTGTGTGTGTCCACAAATATAAACATTGAACATACAACATGATAATTTCTTGGTTCCAGAGTGGAACCATGAATCTTAATCCTCTACCAAATTCTTAAATTTTTCCATCAAAATTATATTTCCAAACATGTGAAACATATCCTTGAAGAAGAAAATATATAGCAATTATTTCTGTTCCAGGATACACATCAGACAACTTATTCAGGTTACCGGAACCTCAAAGCGATTGGAATTTAGGAAATATGGAAGAAACACCTAAACCTATCACATATGTTCCACCTGAAAACAGGAAGAACAAATCATTTTGTAAACATGTTTCATCATCTCTTACCTACATACCAATTATTTCAAAAGCTAATACCAAAAATATCTCTTTTGGTCAAAGCTTTTATGATGAATACATCCAACAAGAGGATAATGACAATTCACATGATTTGGTCAAAGCCTTTATGATGAATACATCCAACAAGAGGATAATGACAATTCACATGAGTTACTTTTACAATGGAGTGACAGAACTTCTTCAGAAACCACAGATAATAAGTCGGTTACTAAAAATACATATCAATGTCTTCAGTGTGGAAAAATGTATACATGGAAAAAGTCTTTTTTATTGCACTTACGTTACGAATGTGGCAAAGAACCTCAATTCCAGTGTCCACACTGTCCCTATAGAGCAAAACAAAGGGGGACGCTAACAACCCATGTTAAAGTCTTGCACAGAGACCAAAACTAAACTATGCTCTTTAATTAAATGTAAATATAATAAGCAGCAGTTTAGCACTTTTTTTTTGTTTCATACCATAAAATTCAATGTAAAGAGAATAGAAGGTAGGGCCAGATGGAGGAATACATTTTATTAGCTGAGCTTGGAATATAATTCATACACAAGGCCATATGGAAGACGTACTAAGTTGTGAAAATAAGAACACATCTTAGAACTTTAAATAATAAACGAACTTTTAAAAGACACACCAATTTTCAATTAACATTATTACTTTACATATTTAAAAAACAACATATGTTTGGCTATTCTTGTATTAAAATATAAGTGCTATATACCGGTTGATGTAAGCAATGCCATAATCAAATTAATCCAGGGGGTGTTACCTTTATTTTCTTTTTACATTGTTAAAATTGGCATGTTATACCTACAAATAAAATAAATTAAAATAACAGTAAATAGTTCAATAGTAAAATCATATTTAAATAGCAGAATTTGCATTTGATGGGTCTCATTAACACATTATTTCCGGATCAAAGAGACATAAAAGGTAATTTTACAGTGTTAATTCTATGAGAGAAAAATTAATTTTAAAGAATTTGTATCTTGATATCTTGAAAATTTGATAATGTTGATGACAGACATGTAAGAAAATGGCTCACTTGAATGTAGTTTTCAAAATATTTTTAGACTGTAAAACAAATTATATTTTGGATTTTGAATTTGGTTTAATATATGTATATATTTCAAATTAATAATAAAAATGTTTAATATTATACATGATAACAAAATACAGACTAAACAATAATTAATGTTCAAAACATACATTAAATTAAACAGATCAGTATTGTAAGATAAAAGCAATAATAGTTCAATAGTTGTAATCATGTGTTGTTCTTTGATTGTTTAATTTTTTAAATTACTCGAATAAGTCTTCGCAGGTAGCATGCCCTTTTTGCTTGTTTTATCATGCACTGAAGAAACTTTACAACAAAATAGAAATGATTTTAAAATGCATACAACTATAAAACAATTTTTCTTATTTAAAAATATTTAAATATATTTTATAACAGCTAAGTCATCAGAATGGCTTTTTTTTATTAGTATGGATTAGATTTCATTATTATTGGTGGTATGGTATTTATGTTATTTAATTTTCCTATCTTTTTTGAAAATGTGTCATCTAAGCTCGAAAACTAAATTTATTTAAAATAAAAATTAGATCATTCTAATTTGTATAGTATTTTTGTGATATAAAGCCCTAAATACAGTGGCGTAGCAAGGGCATTTGGTGTCCGGGTGTCTCTATTTTGGCTGCAATACCAATCCTGTAAAAAGTCAGCAAAATAACTAACTTCAACTCAATACATTGCAGTTAAAACAGTGAACCCCTGTCCTAACATAAGACAGTTAAACTCACTATATTCGTATTAAAATGCCACTTGGTAAAAATAAAAGTGAAATAGTAGATGTTTAGGAAACAAACAATACAAATTCTTATTTTGTATACTATATATGATAAAAGTAAATAGTCCCTACTTACAATACATATTTAAATAATTCTAAGTTTTAAATTCTATACTATTACTTAGATAGTTTAAAAAATGAACAGCTAACAATACTCAACATTTCTGTCTACAAAACTTTAATCCTGCAAATTGCAAAATAACTTTATTAAAATTATTTTTGTTAAAACTACTTCTTGCTTAATTGATAGTATAGCCACATTTCAGAGTCTTAACTTGGTCATGTTGGAACAGAGATAGGGTTTTATTAATTTTCAGTTTTGAAAATATTTGTTCGCACTAATAAATCGATACACAAACTCTTTAAAAAAATCGTAATGCTAGAGATAAGTTTGTTCTTGAATCGGTATAGTCATATTCGACAGTGAACTCCAAAAATTTGATTGATATCAGCCACTTTTAAATGTCTTCTAAACAAACGATCTCTACAATATTGTCTTCATTGGAAAATTCACAAATAAAATTAGGATTTAATAGTTTTTAATAATAATAATAATAATAATAATAATAATAATAATAATAATAATAATAATAAAAATAAATTATTATTATAAGTATTATTATTTAACTATTATGAATATTTTTTCAACCTTTTTTTGTGTGTGTACAAAATACCCCTTGACCAATGGTACCCGACGTGGCTCCCTTAAACCTCGCTTGCTACGCCGCTGCATAGATACCTTAAAAAAATAAGTTTTAAAAAAGTAGCGCCTATTCTTACACATTTATAAATCATATTTCCACCAAAAGTGTTAAATATGTTTCATACAAATCAAACAAACATGAAATAATTCACTTTGACCTTATAATGGCAATTCTAAATTACATATGGTTGATAATAACTTCTTCCAGGATGTGCCAGCACAAACTGGTCACAGATTACCTCAAACAAGTCATTTGTTGTATAAAACTGATAAAGATTTATACTTATTGGGTGGTGTAAATTAATAAGGCCAAGGGGTTTACTTGTCAAAATAGTTGATTTATGCGACTAAAGAGTCTTGGCATCATAACTTGTCAAGTATATTAGCACCAAATTTGTCCAAATCGATTGATTTCTATTTTTTTCGTGACATTATTTTTATTCTGTACACATCGTTTATGGTTCATAATTATATTTTAACATTTTGTCTAGTGGTTATACCTTTACTATTAATATGCCAATTTACATATATTTATATATAGATCATTCCTTTTACCACCAAACATTCTCTCTCAACATTTTAGATGCCATAAAATAAAACATTAGGTTTAACAAATTCACTCAAAAGTCATTAAAATAATATTTTTTTCACATAATTTTAACCTTTACTCACAATTTTCATAAATAATATTCAAATTTCAATAATCTACCTTTGTAGAGTGTATTATATTCAAATTTCAATAAAGAACTATTACATTGTGGAAATTAACTACTAGAAACATGTTCTTTGATTTATAATTTCCAAAGATAAAATAACACTGTCATGTTTACTTATGTACCTATGATATATCGTTTTGATCTGTTTTTCTATGCTCAGGGCTCATTTTTGTCCTACTTGTTTTACTTTTGAGGAAAAACTTCTATTTTTCCTACTTTTTGACCTCCAGAAGAAAGAAACCATTTGGTTTTTAGAGGTTGAAGTGTGTATCTTCCTTTTTGCTGGTAGGTTAGCAAAACAAAATATCATAATATAATGTGTCATGTTGTTTGAATAAATTAAATGTATTCCCGAAAGCTTGTACAGTGTCTTTGAAATTCAATTGTTATAAAATTGTTTTTGGAGGTAGTGCTATAATAAACTATTTCCAACCAGAAAAGGCTAAATTAATAGGCTTGTCAAACCTTTCCTTGTGCTACCCCATGGAAATTCTGATGTTGAGCGAGGATTCTCACAAACATCAAACTATCTTACTGACAACAGGACCTGTCTCTCTGAGGCATCCATCAGAGGTGAGGCATGCAGTCTACCAAAGATGGTTTCATACCTTACAACTATCAGTGCAACACAGTATCATTCACAAAGAATTTCATCAAGACAGGACGTGGGGCCCATAAGTTGGACTTGGCTTGACTCGAAGAAGAGAAGAGAATTGAGGCTTAATGGAAGAAACAAGAGCAAGAAAATAAAAATGAAATAAAAAACCAAAGTGAAGAATTTCAAGCAAATAGGAAAGTTTTGGAAAAGAAATCGCAGGCAGCTAAAGAGGCAATGCAAAAAGAGAACCGGTTAGAAAAACCAGAATCAGAAGCTAAAGAAGAAGTTCAATCTTACAAGTCATTATTGGCAGAAGCGAATGAAAGGATTAATAATGAAATGAAAATCAATGATCGGAAAGGTTTGCAAATAGCTCAAACTATTGGAAGAAAGTGAGTTTAGAAAATAAAAAACAAACAAAATTAAATTCAAAAGAGGAAGACAACAATGTTGAACTACTTTTGTGCAAGTCGATATGAATCAAAGAAACCCAAATACAACTGAAAGTCTGATTAATTATTTTTTTACATAAAACCCTAACGGGTAGTAAGATGCGGAAGTAATAAAAATAATTCCATTATGATGTATTACAGATTATTTTTTAAATATATTTTATTTTAAGGTGGAAGACAGTTTATTTTAACCTATGTTGCCTTTTGATGATAATGAACATCACTATTTTAATGATTATCATTATTATTACTATTTTCTATTGATTTTCACTATCATTATTTCCAAATTTGGATTTGTAATGAAATGACAAAGTAAAATAAATACTGTACTAAAGAGAAGATAAATTAATGGGGGGGAGTGGGTGGGGGAGATAAAAGGAGTATTGTAAGGAGTTGATGATGCTTGAGCATTCTTCTTTTCTTCTTTAATAAAATACTTTTTCTTATTTTTGCTACAGGTCCAGTAACACAAAAAAACATTGCTTTTAATTATTTATTTTATTTTGGCACTGAGGTGGTGAATATAGTGTTTTTAACATGTCCTACTTTTTTTTTATCAAATTGGCAGTCTTACTTTTCTTACTTTTTTAAAAATCAAATTGGTAGTCCTACTTTTCCTACTTTTTGACACCCAAAATATACTATGAGGCCTGTACACTCTTTACAGATATGTATTCAAAATATGTATATCACCCTTGGTTAAAATAAATTTTCAATTCAAAAAACTTGTATATTTTATATACATTTGAAACCAATATTACTTTATGATAATTTTAAACTTTTGTTTTTAATTGCACTAATGATTTTTGTTTTTAATTAGTCTCAGACCCATCCCTGATAATACCCCAGCAATAATCTCCCAACCTGTTAACTCTCCACTTTCCTTGCTACCATTTTTCCACAACAGCAATTACTTGGTGAAAACGCCCACCATGTTTGTCACTAGCTTCAAGATTTCATTGGAAAAGTCCAAATTTGAGTGTAAGAGTGAATCTTTGGTGAAATATTGCACCCCGTTGTTTTATATTACTGGAGTAGTTTTCTCACGATTTCCTGGTAGTTGCATGCTTTATTGTTTCCCAAGAAATTGATGGACACATCTTTACATGCCTTCCAAGCTGCTAGTTCAACTTCATTCAAAGTATAGTCAAAAGTTGTATCCTAAGTAAGTGTCCTTGTTTTCGGACCAACAAAAATTCCTTGTATCTTTACCCTATTTTATCAGGTTTGGGGTAATTTCTGCTGCAGATATAAAATATCAAAGCCATCTTTTTTCATGGCCGTGACAAAGTTTCTTACTAAACCAAGTTTTATATGGATATTGGTGGTAAGATTACTTTCGCGCTTTTGACTAAAGGATTGTGTACAACATTATTTTACCCCCTGGGGTCAGTTTCTGAGGTTTATTCCAAAGTTTCAATGATTAGTGCTTGTCCTTATATCGGCTATTCCATTCACAAATAAAACAGCAATATTTTGTATAGATTAATTGTATGTTTAACAAGATTGCTATTATTTATAAGTTACCACTTATTTTATAACAGTACTTGTTTATTTTGTCAAATAGGTTTTTCATGTTTTCATAAGTTTTGTGCATGTGCATTGCGTAAGCAATTGATGTGGAGTGATATTTGTTAAAATTGTGGAGAAGAATTGCTTTATACTATGCTTTGATGACTCAATGAAAAGACTCCACTCATTGTAATATGATCTTTTCCTACTGAAACCATGACCCTGAGAGATGAGATCATTTGATCATTTAATGTAGAGGGCTGAATGTATCTCTTAATGTCCTGTTCCATAGAGACTGGTTTAATCTCCATTGTTTTCATAAACAATGGTCTTCGTTTCAGGTGGTTTTGGATCTAGCAGGTCTTGACTGTGAAACACTGGCGAAAGGATGTTAAAGATGGATTTTATATTTAACTTTGTTTAAATTTCAAGAAAATTCTATATTTTTTAAATTCAATTTAATAAAACTAATGATTGCATTATTAAAGAGGTCAAATAAAATTGACAGAAATAAATAAACAAGACAATTCTTTAAATACTTAAATGATAGACATAATTAGATACTTTTTTTAATTTGTTTTAAAGCTGTGGTTGATACCAAAATTATATTTTTAAATCTGTTATCAGTTATGAAAAACACATCAAAATCATATATAGTGCATTAGAAAATAAAAAATTATGTATAGTAGTGAATTAATATTTTTTCTAAACTTTGATTCAGCATTAAATATGCAATTAGGGCGAAAAATAAAATATTTTTTAAGGAATTTTAATCTCAAAGTGTAGCAAGTGTTGTCATGTTTAAATTTCCAATAATTATTTGGTAAGATTTTAAATCTTTTCAAGAATTCTGTTTCAATTTAAACACTTTATTAATCAGTTTTTTAAATTCATATAATTATCATGAGTTTAATTCTATATGCTTTACATAACCTATGGAATGGTAAACATTACTCAGTACATATAAAACATGCACTAAAAAAGTCACATCTGAACATAAGAACCTAACCTAAACTTTTGGTTTTGTGTGCCAATTCTTCCACCAACCAGTTGTCCAATGTTGTCCTGGACACAAAATCATACATCACTCATAATTTAAGGTTAATGTAAAATCAATTTTCTGATATTTTTTTGGTTGCATTTGGGTAAATGTCAAGCTACTTACCGAGTTTTAATATATTATGAGCTTATCATAGTTTTTGATAGGGACGGATCAGGAAATGATTGTCAGCTTAGTATAAATGGAAAACTATTAGAACAATTGAATGATTTTGTGTATAGGCCTATGGGCAGAATATTTTGTAAGAATGGAAGGATATATGGTGAAATCTACAAATAGGTGAATACACCCCAAAGAGTTTTTGGATGTGTGTGGACTAATGCAAAGAATGAAGTTTCAAAAGAGGCAAATATGATAGTATAAAAAAGTGTGCTAACACCAACATTGTTGTATGAATGTGAAGTGTGGGTGTATCAAGGTGAAACACGTGCGCAAGGTGAATGTGATTAGAATGAAATATCTAAGAAATGTATGTGGAAAAAGTCGTATAGACAGAGTCAGTAATTAATTGGTGGTGAAGTGGTGCGGTTTGAAAGGGAGCCCAATGGGAAAGAAGCTTCTTACATTGGTTTGGACATGCTGAGAGGATGAATGTGGATTGAGTGACGAAGAAAATATATGAAGGTAGAGTGTGTGGATCAAAAGGAAGGAGTAGACCATATAAAGTTCGTTCACGGTAGGAGTTTACCTCTGAAAGGCCTTTTTCCCTACCAGAAATCTATTATATAGTAGGATATTGGTAGGAAAAAAGACCTTTCAGAGGTAAACTCCTACTGTGAATGAAGTATAAGATGTGGTTAAATGTTGTAGACGAAAGTGTGAAAAATAAAGTTTGTATGCTTTAAAAGGTTCTTCTTTAAAATCAATTTCCCATACAGATGTTTGTTTGCTGTTACTTTTACAGAATTGAATGCACTCGAAACGTAAAATATAAGCGAAGTTTATTTCAAGATATCTTATACTTACTTACTTACTCATTCTATGCCATTAGGAACTCGAAAGTTAATTTTCACAAGTACAAAAGTATGCCACCTATCCCTATCTTGAGCTAGTTATATCCAGTCCACCTTTTTACACCCTATCTCTTCCAGGTCCATTCTAACGTATCTTCTCATCTGCATCTAGATCTTCCCAATCATCTCTTCTTCCCCTTGGGGTTGGCAGTGAGTACCCTGAACAAGATTCTCCCATTCACACTGTATGTCCTGCCCACAATAATCTATGAGACTTGATTATCCTAACAATGTCTTGTGATGAGTACAAGTTATTTAACTCATCATTATGTAGCCTCATCCACTCACCAGTAGCTTCGTTTCTTTTTGGACCAAATATCTTCCTAAACACCTTCTATTTTGTCACCCTTTACAAAAATTGATATTGTGATTGTTTTAAAATATTTAGCTTCAATCTCATTTATACTAATTGTACATTCAGATTGTGGTTCTAAAACACCAGTTTACCCTCAAACTGCTTAGTAAGTTGGTTGAATTGGTTATGTTTTAAATGAAACGGTGGTACATTACTTAATATATTATGAAACAAACATATTCCTAAAGGATTTCTGATTGATCTAGAGCCATTATAAAAATTGTGTTGATGATTTCTCTCTATTTCAATTAATCATTAACATCTTTTGTTCACAGGAGTAACATTTTGGAGATCATCACCCCAATATATTGATCAGTTGAATGATAAATTAAATTCTCAAGTTGAATCTACATGTAACAGCTTAGACTTTATGTCATCTCCTCAAAACCATGAACTAAGAATAATTATCGATGACCAAAAGTCAACATATAAACATACGCCTAAAGAATGTTTTGTGTGTACCCAGTGCTCTAAAATTTATCAGCGAAAGGAATCTCTTTATATCCATCAGAAACACGAGTGCGGGAAAGAGCCACAGTTTTTCTGTCCACATTGCACGCACAGAGCTAAACTCAAAGGGAACTTGATGAAACATATTGCATTTAAACACAAAATAAAACTGGGCTCTAGAACTTAATTATTGAGTGATTGGTTGAAGATTATTACTAGTGTTTTATTTCACTTTGAACATTATTTTTACTTTTTCCTTTAAGAAGCTATGTTTGTAATCGTGAACATTTTTGTCCTCGAGATTATGATGAAACTATGTTTTATGTGCCTCTAAAAAAATGATTTTACGATTCTCTTCTCATGTCTCTCTGCTGGTCATTGGCACCGATCTGAAATGAATATATGAATGTTGTTCAAACTTGAAATAAAGATAATGAATGGTTGGTTATACCTCGAGTATTTTTTTATTTTGATCCTATTCCTTAACTTATGGGTAGTATACATTACAAATTAGACATTTTTTGAAAATGGCTTTAATGATTTTGTTTAAAATTAGGTTTGTGCTTTGAGATAATGTTTTATGTCCAATATAGGTTCATTTTAATTCGATACAATAATGATATATGATAAAGTTATTGTTAAATAAGTTATCTACATAAAAATTAATAATGCTATGATTTAGAGAACTTTTAGGTTTGCATGTTCAAGTTATCTTACTCTGGAAAATTTAATTAAATACTCAACTTTCTCAATTAAAAGAAAATTAAAGCTATCAAAGTCATATTAATTAAATATGATGAAAACTTAAGTTGTTGTAATGTCAAATTTCAGTAATAAAGTTAGTCACGTAATTTAAAATTAATCTCTGTAAACTTTGTGGTTTTAAAACTTTAAAAAAAAATTGATTAAATACTATTAATCCCAGAGTTAATTGAATATATCCTTATACTTAACTAAAAGTTAGCATAAAACCCAAACGAGTAGTAAGACACAGTGCAAAAAGAAAAGTCATAAACATTATTTAATAATATAAGTTAGTGTACTCATTGTGGTTTAGTTGCTTTAATTTCTGGCTACATATCCAGAGGTCTCGGGTTTGATTCATGGTGTATCCAGAATTTTTTTGAAGCAATGGGTCAAACTCAGCCTCATAAGGACAAATAAGGAACTAGCTGAATAAATAGGTAGCGTCTCTGGTCTAGAAAACTGATATTAACAGCCTGATGGTCCGTTGTGCTGAATACATGACACTCTTTATCACAAATGTTAGCATTATCATCATTGACAACGACGGCCACTCGGTCGGTATAGATAGATCGCAGGTTCAAGCCATGGATTTTTTTTTAAACTCATTGAGTAAACTAAAATCAAATAATTTCCTTCATAGAATCATATTTTACCAAGCAGGATTCCATGACTAGGAAATAGGGCTGCATCATTGAAGATGTTTAAAACTGAAAAAGGTGTGCATATGACAGAATTCTCAAAGTCTAACTTGAAAATGGCGGAAGGGACATATAATAAAATATTTGGCTTGTTAATTTTTCTAATAACAAGATTTCTTGTATATTAATTAATTAGATTAAATATTATTATGTATAAATTAATCCAAACAAATTATAAACAGTTAATTACTCAATTAATTATGAAACAACACAATAAGATAAATATGAAATGAAAAATTAGAATATATTAGGGTATTTTGATTTATAAGGTCAATTTCAGACATTTATTCAAGGAATCTATGTGTAATATATTTTTCATAATTTTCCTCCTATTATTTGACATAGTATTTGAATATTTTTTTACTAAGCATTCCAATATTTTAAGATGTGTTTTCATTACAATTTAATTACTAAGTTAGTAATATTTTCTATTTAATATTTAGATGATGTCTACTCTTCAAGATTATTTCATCCATATTAACACACTTTACACTAAAGTATTTTTAAAAAAAAGCTAAAAACTTTATTCGCCAGTGATTTAATATACATTTCAATCATGGGGATTAAATTAAATAGCATATTACTTTGAACTTAAAGCAGAAAGAGATTGATGAGCAAATAATATTCAACAATATGTAAGCCAATAAATATTAATCTTCATCAAGAACAATATAGGAATATTAGATAATATAAATTCGAATAATTTTGGCATTGTATTATGTTCTTAAATCATTGTCAGATTAATGCTCATTTTATATCTTCTTATTGTATTTTAAAATTAATCATTTTTATTTATATAACTTTTAAAATTAAAAACAATTTAGTGAGTGCTCTCCTCATCTAAAAAAAACTCTAAACAGGAGAGAAAATGCTTCTAAATGTTTCAAATATATTAGGTATATTACTTATTTTCATCCTCATCCTCATGAACTGTTTTTAGCCTGAGGCTGGGTCTGTTTAGTAAAATGCCTTCATCTTCCTCTGTCCTTCCACAATTCTTCCTCCTGCACCCTCTTCCACTCTCCTCCTCTCCCTTGCACTCTTGCTGCTCTCTGTTCCTTCCATCTTTTCCTTTGTCTCCCTTGCTATTCTCTTCCCTACATACTTCATATCCATCAATCTTCTTGGAATCCTCTCCCCTTCCACCCTCATTACGTGTCCATACCATCTCGTACAGCTTCTTCTACCATCTCATGTACCCCAACTTTAGACTTTACATCTTCATTCTTAATTCTCTCTTCTGGTTACAGCTAGTATGCTTCTCAAAAACTTCACTCTCATAGCCTCCACTTACTTATTATATATATATTTAAGAGTGTGCATCACATGCATATTAACTCTGTGATACAGTTAGCCAGAAATCGTAAATTTACACTAACACATGGATAATTTCTGATTAAATATTAATGGAGATAAAGAGTTAATAAAAGTTCTAATCACTGAACATTGTTGAAATATAAAATGGTATTTTTGGATAAAAACGGTATTGAAAAGGCTATTTTTGACCATTTTAGAATGGCTTCACGGATAATCATTGTGCACAAATCTTCATTCTGTCATAATAGGGACATACTGCAGCTATTAACAAGAAACTTTATCGCTTTGTCCCCCATCGTCACCGCAGAAAATGTCGAGTAATCATTCAAATACGAATGCACTGCACATATTTCTGGCATATTGTAGGTACTTTATTTTCCCTTTTACTCCAATACCTCATGAATGTGAGCCGGGAGCTGAGTTGGGCATGCTACAAGGACTCATATTATTATTATTTTTATACATATTTATCTTAAAATTTTAATTACATTTCACTATATTATTAAATACTATACTAGATTTACTATACCATATCAATATCTGGGAATCATTTACAAAATTTATCTCCTGGGGCCAATTTCATTTTTAAAGATGTTTATACTTTATAAACAATAATTTGTTAAAAACACACCACAAGGAGAATATGAGAAACAAGAGTAACAGTTTTGTTTATACTTTATTATTGATTTCTTATAAATACTAAAATTATTGTGTTATTTTATTTTGCACACACGTAAATAGTCTAATGAACAGTGTTTTCACTTTTGTTTTTAACTCAAAACATATTGAAACAAGCTCATAAGACTGATCAAAAGTGGTAGAAACAATAATGTAACATGGCCAAGCTATTATATTTGTTAGTTGCAGTTATAGCTGCATCTAAATATCATGTTCTTTTAAATTGAAAAATGACACATGGATATGGGAATCGAACCGGGGACACTTAGCTTAGTACTCCAATTCTCTTACCACTGAGATATCTAGGAGTCGTCCCACTGCCAGGGTCATTCTTCACTCATTTTTGGCTGACAATCTACACACGTCCACCACAGACTCTGCCTTAAAACATGCAGCTAAAGAGAAGGTCAGGAACATTTATTGACCATGCAACAAAGTCAAACTAAATCACAATATTTCAGCATGGTCTGCACTGGCTGCACAGTGCTAGTTGGAATAGTTTCTGCTTGTATTGCAATGTGCTACTCAGCATAAATATAATTTTATAAACAATACCATGCACCATATTCTTTGACACCGCAGTTAACATTATGGCACTAACTTAAAATATTTGTTTATTTAAAATCAAGTCATGTTGACAATCATGAATATGTTTTTATTTGAAATTGAAAATAATCATGAATAAATAGTTAGTTTTGCCATCACATAAATTGCTGCACCACTTAAGAAGATTCTGCTTTCTATTTTCAATGAATGTGTGAATCAAGCTCCATATTTATGAAAATGAATAAAACATTTTATTATTTCATAGACTCGATTTTACCATTTATTTAGATAGTCCCCCTCTTATATTATATAATATGTTTAAATTAAGGGTGATTAGTAATTTAATATTAGTGTGTGGATGAGGAGGTATATCTCCAAACAAGTGCACTAGCATTCAGTTGACAAAATACTGGAAAACCAAATTTAGTTTTGTCTGAATCAAGATAGCACATTGTTACTGGGCGAACATTACTAGACATCGCTTGTTAAAAGTATTAAATGCTTTAAGATAAGTCGGTCATTTAAAGGTATTAAATAAAAAATTATTACAATGATCTTCATGTAGCGTAGGTTAAAAATAACGATTATATTTCTTATTGGAGCATTATCTTCATAACAACTTTTGTAATACTAAGCTGCACATTAAATTCATTTGCCTACTATATTGTTGTTTCATTTATACACTTATTCATTGTCAAAACTACACACGTATTTATTTTATATGATCCTATTCAAAACAATAACATTAGAAATAACACTTCCTTTACCATATTTAATTTAAGAATCTTCATTTTTTTAAATAAATAAAAGTTTGAACAATAAACATTATGTATACATATTTGTACAACATTTATTTTTGTTACAGGAAATACATTGGGAAACATATTGGGCTTTCCTGAGAGAGCTCGGTACTTGAGAAATAAGAACAAGTATTGTTCCATACCAATTGTGCCATCTCAAGATAAAAAAAACTATGCATATTTGAAACAAGTTTCAACATCTCAAATCTACAAACAAAATAATTTCGATTCCAAGAGTGATGATTCCAATCAGTGCAGTTTTGAAAATATTCACATTGGAGAAAATGAAAACCAGCAAGATTTACTTCAACAATGGAATGAAATAAATTATTTTGAAACCCCAGATGATCATGTTGAAAATAAGTCCCCTTCTATAAACAAATATCAATGTCCTCAGTGCAATAAAGTGTATACATGGAAGAAGTCTTTTGTATTGCACTTACGTTATGAATGTGGCAAGGAACCTCAATTCCAATGTCCACTTTGTTCTTACAAAGCAAAACGAAAAGGAACACTTAAAGATCATCTAAAATCATTACATAAATATGAAAACTAAATTTTATACCTGCTAGGCTTAAAATGTAAAAATATAAAAATAAAATGTATATTTAAAGCATAATTTATTTTTAACATAACTATTCACATATTAGCCACGCTTTTCTTCCATCGTTAATTGTTTAGAAATAGCAACCTAGACTAGATTAATATAAGTGTATTTAAAAAGGAAGAAGAGGAGGGGGTTTCGTGATCATATGCATTCAAATTATGATACAAAAATGTAAAAGCTAAACCTACTTTTTTTTTATTTTCTTGTGTCTTAAAGTATTTTACACTGTTAAAATGAAGACATAATATTTAAAATGGCTCCAAAATGTTGTCTAATTTTGAATGTAACTATTAAGCATATAATGCCTGGCCTCCACCGTGGTTCGGATTCCACGTTAAACTGTTAGGTCCTCCATTTCATCTCCCAATCACCCTACCATTACACATTAGCGTAAGTGCGTATAACCCGAACGGGTAGTAAGATGCGTTGCTAATAATAATATTAAGCATATATATCATATAGATTTAATTACATAAAAGTTGCACTAATTTTAAGAGCCCTATGATCCACCAATTTGAACTTATTAAATTGTACAATTAACTGTTACATAATCCACTTCGGTAGCAGCATAGTCTAAGGTGTCACTCTTTCAATAAACTAGACTGGCTATGATAGGGAGATCGGGGTTCGAATCTCGGTCAGGTATACTGAGGGTGGTTTTACTAAATGGTTTTACACTATCCTCCATGCAAATGTGGGTACACTTCTTCTAAGTTCCACCTCACTCATCCCAGACACACTAGCATGATCAACGTGTTTTTCCAACATTTTTCTACATACTTTCTTTTATATATGATTATATGTATCTTAAAAGTAAATATATAAGTTTTATTTAAAGAGTTATGATTTTTTTTTACTATGTATCTATAGTAGATCGATAATCATTCTAGTGATACGATTATTTAACTTTTTCAAAACAAAACACTTTGAGCTCTTGTTGATTAATTAATTTATTTATTACAAAAATGGTTTTACTTAAAAGGGCATTGCACATAATATTAATTTCATTTTTATTAGCAACTCATACCGGTGTAAGACATCTGAGCATGCAAGGAATTGAGAGCCCCAACAATTTTCAAACAAACACAAAACTTAATTATTTAATTCTCAATAAACATGTGATCCAAATCAATTTCCCTTTATTTAATTGATGTTAGAAGCTTAGGGCAAATCTCCCTTGTAATGTACGCTTTCAAAAAGTGTCTGCCAAGTGTCACACATACAGTTGTTTTTATCATCGAGTTTTGCTATCTATTCAGGTTATACACATGGTAATTACTATAATGTGGTAGGGATAAGGAAGCACGTTAGAGGTAATCTACCCGCATTTACCTTAAAAAGTGAAAAATAATGTTTTAGGAAAAACTACCCTTAATAGACTCGACCAGGATTCAAATCTGATATTCTTGTAATCAGCAAGCCATTCTAACCTGAGAGGGATGCCCTAGAGTTAGACCATTCTGCTACTGAAACGGATACCTACAGTAATAAAAGTGATTGGAGGTCAATGCCATAGCTGGGAGGGCAGGTGAGGTTTTAAGTTCAACCCTCCCCCCCCCCCTAAGGTTGTTAAAAAACTGCCTTATTTACGGTTTAAACAAAACAATAAAATATGAGTATATAGTTGGTCAACATCATTATAATGTTTATGTACATTTAAAAAAATAGTTTGTGAGTGTGTTCATTAGTCAGACAACAATGCTGGAGAGAATAAGAGAAAATATCAACAAAGAAAAGAGGGAATATTAGTGAATATGGGAAGAACTGTGTAAGTGGGTACATCTTTGATATTAGAAAACAACAAAACCCTTCAACTCGAAACTATTTGAATGGTAGCTCCAAGAAAACATTGCAGGGCTAGGGTAAGTAGAGGGGGATGTAGGGGGGGGGTTGAGTTAACCACCCCCAATTCGTAACAGTTTGTTAAAATATAAATGGTGACAGTTTGAGAACAGCTTGTCTGGAGATAAGTGCATGTTATAAATCAATGGTCGTCATCGTTTTAGTAGTGGTGTGCTGAAGTAATATTGCAAAGTCGCTCAGCGTGCCAACCAACCCAAGCCCACCCAAATTGTTCATAATTTTATACTAGTCAACTAGTGTAACTATTAAAACAAATTTAAATTGATCTTGTAAAATGTAAATGTTACTATATGTTTTAAAATAGAATACATTAAATAACTCTTGTTTCTTGAATATTTAATATTTTAATATAAATCAGAATAAATACAAAAGTTATAAATGTATTTTGCAAAATTTAAGGTCTGCAGACATTATTTTTGAATCTTGAAACAAAACAATTTAATCATTGAAACATAAAACACATTATTAAAATTATTACATCAATGATTTTAATTAAAAATAAAAGTTTAATATTATTTTCATTCAAATCACTCAGCGTGCCATTGAAAATCATGGCACGCTTGTTGTAGGTTGGCTGACCCGTGTTATAAATACTGTGTTATGTGAATGGGGCAATTTATTCCAAGGGGGAAAACTATTTTAAGGCTTTAAATAGGAATTGCCCGCTCACCACTTATGCCATTATTTAATAAGTACTCGATATAAATATTTTAACTTGGAAGTAGGCTATGTAAGTTTCTAAATGTTAAAAAAAATGATGATACTTGAAGTATTTAATCCCTGCAATTAATTAACATTAAATTAAACTCGAGATATCTTCTAGTCATTTAATAAAATACATTTTTCTTTGCTTGTGGAACTTCCCATTCCGCTTGGGACTGAGCCTTGCAGCTCAAGTAACACAAACAATTAACAAGTCAGTTGCACACCCTTTCTACTCTTGTTTTCACTGAGATAGTGAAAGAAAATCACAAATTGAGTAGATTTTTTTAATTCCTTTTGTCAGTTATTCTACAGTTCACTTGGTGATGCCTTAGGTAAAAAAAACATAGGCATGTGATATAAAAAAACATGTCAAAAACATTGTTAATTCATGTGCATTTATACATGAAGTTCCAGAGAATTATTTTATTTAGGGTTTTATCTTTAACATAATCACTGTTATTTATTGTATGTTATTAATAAAATATTACTATTAATTATTAAATTTTGCTGATAGACAAGCAATACTTTTAAATGGTAAAAAGACTCCATGATAAAATCCCATCAAACTTCTTGTTATTCTATATATTAATAATTTATTCGTTATTATCTTAGGAAATATGTTAAGGAGGGTGAATTTAAGGAAATTTATTCCATCTCCAGTGGCCATGGGGCTTAAGGCATTAGACTCACACTGCATAAGGTTGCCATTGACATGAACATCTGGATTCAAATTCTATCTGGATGCAATGTTGGTGGTTCCCCTTTATCCTAACTACTCTCTGATTCACTTAGTCTACACTACCCTCCTAGTTCACAACCCTTAAATTGAGCTCCTGAATAAACTGTTAAATGTACTAATCAAAGAAAATTAGATGCAGACTAGCGTATATTACAACAATTTAAAGATATCATTATAGATTATACTGATTAATATAATATATTTATTTTTCATTTAATGTATTGGTTGACACTTGTTTTGGCAGAGATTCCATAGCTCTCTCTTCTTTGAATATGGATCTTGGTTTAACTAACACTCCAGGAAAACTTATTTTGTTGATAATAATGCAAACTACAATTTATGAGTAGCAAAAAGACCAGTCAAAAGACATTAATTTAGTATTAATAAGATTGGCATACTTGTTACTAATTTTTTATTTCTTGTTTTAATTACAGGAAGTTTAGATACACAAGGCTTTCCTGGAACCATTAGAAAGTTATCTACATTTGGATTCAATTCCATTTCAAATAACACACTTGCTGATAACAATGTTACCTATTTATTGGATGAACAATATAGTTCTCCGCCACATAAAAAAAATAGGTTCCTCAAAAAATACAACCAAAAGTATGAGTTGGACACATCTCAAGAAACAAGACAAGAGTTCTTCCCTTGTCCTAATTGTGAGAGAATATATCGCTACAAATATAATTTGAACGGTCATCTACGACTTGAGTGTGGAAAAGAACCACAGTTTCAATGTCCATACTGCCCTCACAGAGTGAAACACAAACACAACTTACAGAAACATATTCAAGTGAAGCATGCTGGCCAACTTCAGTGAGCTCTTCCATCAAATACTCTTGTGTACATGTATGATTTCTAAAATACACTTAAAGGCATTACTTTTCATTCTCTTTGAATTATGCAAAAACTTTTTATTTTTCAACTGAAAAAAATAGAAGAGAATTGAACCACCTTGTGGTTGTATATTTAAGTAGTTGGCTACCGTAGGCTATCATAGTTCAATCGCTTCTTTAAAAAAAAGTCATTTTTATGTATTGATTATATCTTTTATTTAAATTCTATTTATTTAACTTAAGGCTGGGTGTTTACTCTTGTGTTGTCTTAAGTGAAGTTAATCTTCCTGTTTATAAGTGGATTTAAACTTAAGATAATATTAATTTGACATAACATATTAAATAAAATCCAGAAACTAGGCATAAAAATGTGTGTGTGTTTTGTAGAGTTATAACAATAAGGCAATTTCTAGTGTAAAAGGAATTCATTGTATTGAAAACAGTTTATGTGGTTTTAACCTAAGGGAAATCCAGATTAAATATATTTTAGAATGATTTTCAGGCTTGGTTGGTCCACATTAGCATTGAAAGCATTGATTGCCTAGTTTAAGCAAAATAAAACTGTATTTTATATTTATTTTAAATCACAAACTTAAATACATTTTATAATGTACCTACACAACCTCTTTGTTTAAGCTTCGTATTGTTCCTTTATTCTTCATGCAATATTTATTACAATCAAGCATATTTTTATGTATTCAACATGATAATTAAATACGTTTTATACCATTAAAATTATTTAAATAAATAATTTAAAGACCAAATTTCTGGGGGTATGAATGGTCCGGTGCTTTACTCCCGCATTAGACTGGAATACTCGGGCGTGACAGATCCTTTATAAGTGATGGCAGACAATTTTATAAGCTGAGGGAGATTTGTAATTATAAGGTTCAACACACAAATTATAATTTTTTTATATAGAATGCATTAGATAATAATCAATAGCATATATCAGCAAATATAACTCGTATATCATAATTACTTGATACTGTGTAAAAGGGAGAAAAATAACTTAGAAAAATAATCCCCGAGCTTTAAAAATGTATAAAAAGTGTTGAAAGGGAAATGTGTACAATGGCATATGTATTTTTGTGTAAGGTAGAAAGGAAACACTAAAATCAATTTGGATATTTATAAACAGGTATTATTAGTATAATTTGTTTTCAATGAAGTTATCTTTAATTTGGTTTAAAAAAATTAATACAGATTTCAAAAACTAACTTTTTTCATTCAATATCTTATTTTGAACTAAATTAATTAGAAAAATTGCTTTAGGTTTGAAAATAGAACTAATACCAAATATCTTACGCTTTATTTTATCTTTGAATGAGTTTGTTTTGACTGCTTTGTATTTCTACAACTTTATCTCACACAAGATACTAAGTTATCAAAGAAATATTTCAAACTATAAAATGACAAAGTAACAACTACGAGTGGTCAGTACCAATGTTTTACTTTTAAAAGGAAGTTTAAATTGAGATATAAAAAATAGCACTCTTATTGACTATAGCTTTCAAATAAATGCATGTATTTTAGCAAAACTCTATACATCTCCTAGTTTGTTTGTTTTTCAATTTGTTTTGATTTAGGGCCTGCTTTAAGTTTCATTTCTAAGTATATTAAGGAGAAATTGTGTTTCAGGGCAGCATCACCCCCTTGTTTCCATCTGTTAATGGGTGGTATAGTTGCTTATAACAAGCTGTCAAATAAGCTTTGTAAGCATCATAATAAATAAGAAATTAAAAAGATTAAGAAAATTTAGTTAGTTAACTCTGAAACATAATACATACAAATTCTTTTTGATATTATTACATGTGTAAATATGTTATTACAACCTGCCTTAATTATAAAACATATTTTTAGTAACATTTCAAACTTGTTACATGGAAAACCGTGCTGTTTACATTTCTTCTGGGTTTTTATTTTAATTAAAAAGAAATTACATATAAAATTATATTTACATTGATGATTATTAGATAGCTGCTTCAGTGGCTGCATGGTCTAGGGCGTTACTCTTGAATTAGACTAGACTCCTGATGATGGGGAGATCAAGGTTCAAATTTTTAGTTGGGTGTACTGAGAGGGTTTTTCCCAAAATGGTTTTCCACTCTCCCTCCTTGAAAATGTGGGTACACTTCCTCCAAATATAACATGGCTAATCCCTAAAATCATTAGCCTAATTAGTGCATAAACACATAACACGAACGGGTAATAAGATGTGATTTTTATAGCTGGTTTCAAACTGATAGATTTTATCCTTGTTTTATTGTAAATCAACATTGTATGTCGGCATTTTGGAGAGACCAGTGTAGTTAGTAGGTGTAGTAGTGTTTCTAAAAGTTTGGTCAGCGGTGTCTTTGCAAGTGTCTGTAGGATCCCAGGAAGTTTAATAATAATACTGAATTAAAGAATGGGGATCACATAATATGATACAAAAATTTGAAATGAAAAAGATTAAATATGAAATATCCATACTATTTTGTATTTATTTTATCGGTGAAACTAATCATATAGAAAATTAAGATTGTAGCAAACTTAATTCAACAAATTTTAACAGTATAAAACAAATTAAGATGTTTGAGGTGCGAAAAATAATCAAAAACCTATTACTATTTCATTGTAATTATATTATATTACAACTTTTAAACATTTAAATTAATAAATTAATTTTTGTCTTGTATTTTTAGTCCTGAACTGGAATTTCCTAAAAATAAGGTTCATCCTGAATAAGTTGCTACCCAGTGCACATAACTTCCATTTAGTGATCCTCCATCGTCAAAACTTAGAGAAACACTGACCTAAACAATATTAAACCGGTCAGAGCTGTATTTTATTTTTAAGTTTAAAAATAAATATCTTTTAAGTTATTGAAAAGGAATTTATAAAAATAAAATGAGAGATGGAATTAATTCTAAGTTCAGGAGGCAAGGGCATATGAAGAACTTATTTTCTCAGGAGGAGGAGGAGGGAGGTTTACACAAAAATAACCATAAAAAACTATGGTGTGAGACTACAAGCAAGCTATACTGACCGAGCGGTCGCTGCTGTTAGTGATAATAGTGCCAACATTTGAAGATAGAGGGTGTCATGTGGTCAGCACAACGAGCCCTCCGACTGTTAATAGAAGCTTTTACTTTTTAAGTATTTCCTTGCTTGTTCTTGATAAACTTCCAAAAATATTTAAAACCAGAGTTTGTGACTGAGGGGTCTAAGCAGTGGTGTGTAATCAATTACCTTCTGAATCATTGAGAGAATTCTATTGTAATTCACAAAGTTTTCTTTTAACTTTTTTTTTTTTAACTTGATACATTAGTTTTGTGGTGAATTGGTTGGGAAAGGCGTAGGCTGGAGGAAGGGTTCGATCTCAAAAACGGGTTTTTTGATGTATACCCATGTTAGGAGTAAGTTAATGTAATTACTCTCAATAAGTTTAACACTTTCACTAAACAAGTATTAATTATTTATTGCAATACAAAAGGAAGTAGCGATACACGTCAACATTTGAGTTGTCCAGGTTGTGCGAATAAAGACTAAGCTCATGTTTATAGTTGTGTTTTTGATAGATGTCAACATCACTCAACTCAACAACTAAAGTCTTGTTTAAAAAAGTTATAGTTTTTTAATTTTCTCAATATTTTGTTGATTTTCACAAGTTTAGCCTAAGCCCATTTGTTAATTTCAATTTTAGAAATAGAAAATAATGAATATGTATAATCTCTTTCTAACTTTTTATAAATTATATTTGCTTAAGTTTGTAAAATGTTAATTAAAATTGTTATTTAAATATGACTTTTTATTAATTCACCACTAAATTTAGTGATTACCTGTATATGTAGTAAATTTAATAATGCTTTAACTATGAATGACTTATTTGGATTATTTAATTGGTTCGTCTTTAAACTTTTAATCATCCTAATATTTTAATAGGGACGGTCAAAGATAACATTTTCAAGGACTCGTATATAGTTATTGTAAGAAGTTGAGGGTTTACTATTCAGGAAGTTTTCAAATACTTATTTATTTAGAATAACGATGTTAACTTACAGACGTGCTCTGACCAAATGGAATTACTTGTAACACTTTTATTTGGGACTGTAAGTCATACCATACGCAATTTCGTAATTAAAAACTATGTCAAACCTAGTAAAACTAGTTTAACTTTTTTTTTGATGATTTTATAAATATAAGTTTAGAATATATCTGTGCATTCTTCTAAGATTAATTTAATGATTAACTGGAGCAATAAAATTACTATATTGTAAAAGTATTTGTTTGAAAGATAACGAAAGCTTTGAATTCATACTACTTGTTGGCTGGGTATTTATGTGGTCTGTTCACAGATTTCTTTGTTCCAAGAGAGCAACTTTAGAAATTAAGGGCTGGTTATAATACTCAATAAAAATATTTATCAAATTAATTTGATGCAGTTTTATACTTTGGTGCTTCCTTGTCTTTGTCACATTATTCACATAACAAAGGAAACAATACACATTTTCATCAAACAAAGGATCGTAATTAAATGTCAAAATATAAGGAAGTTTTGTTTTCAGAAGGGAGTAAAAAAAGTTAATAAGACTTTTTTCTAACCTGCAAGTGACTTATAAATTATAATATTGGTCAAAATAAAAGTCTTAATTTTCTTGCTTTTGAACCCCAACCAAAAGTTTTTGTCTATGTTGTCTATGATGCCTGACCAGGCAAGGTGCAAGTGGCGACCAGTCTACTTACTACCCCTTCCTTCATCAATGATCACGGTCATCACAAAGTAAACAAAATAAGTTTTTGTTGTCAACTCAAGGGTGCCCCTAGCAGACAAAGCAGAAAAGTTTATGTACGTTGTTTAAGCAGATGAAGCAAGGCTCATTCTTTTATTGTTTATCAATAGTGAATATTTCAGGGCTGCCAATATAGTGTTAAAATAAAAATATGAAATATAAAACTTTTGATAGTAATAATAATTTCATGAATACAAGGTCAGGTCAATTAATTTGCTAGCCAGGTTGGAAGGAAATTTCTATTAAAACTGATGTACATGAATAAGATGGTTTTAGATAAATTATTAGTTGGTTCCATTTACTTTCAACATTCATTCTATTATTTAACCAAATTATTAAAGCGATCTCTATTAGTACTTTTCTAAATATACTTTTGAGCCATTTGATCACTTTGGGTAAAAACTCTTTTCAAACTTATAGGCCTAAACATGGACGTTGAAAATTTTACCTTTATGACTTATTAAAACTTCAATAAATAACTTTTCTTTATATCAACATTTAGATTTATTAAATCTTTCTTTTTTTCTTCTTTCTACTTTATTGTATGCCGGTACCTATTTGATTGTTTTTCAAAAACTTAATGAATATCTGTTAAATTTATTCCATAAATAATTAAAGTCTGGCTTTAAAAGATATATTAAATGTGTTTTTGGTTGATGTTTTCTCAACACAATAACTCTTTTTATATATAGCTACACTATACATGATGTCAATTGCATTTCAACATTTTTCTTAATATAAAAATTGGCCCATTTAATTTGGTAATGTTTTTATTTCAATACTATAAATGTAGCTCATTTTACATATTTGTGTTCTTAGTTTGTCTTTAAGAAATTATGTGAATTATAAAACTGAAGAAAAAATTAAGCAGGCCTAATCATTTTTGTTCCAGAAAATACATTGGAAAACTTATTCGGATTAACCCAAAGAACTCAGTACTTTAGAAGTATTAAAGACAAGCATCATCTTATAGAATCAGTATCACAACATAATAAAAATAAAGATTCATCTGTGAAACAGCTTTTAACATCTCAGACCTACAAACAAATTAATTTTGATAACTTGATCTGCCAAGAAGAAAATGACAATCCACAGAAGCTACATCAACAATGGAGTGCAATAAGTTCTTCAAGATTCATAGATGATCATGTTACAAATAAATCACCTTCTGAAAATACATATCAATGTCCTCAGTGCGATAAAATTTATACATGGAAAAAGTCTTTTGTATTACACTTACGTTACGAGTGTGGCAAAGAACCTCAATTCCAGTGTCCACATTGTTCCTATAAAGCAAAACTAAAAGGAACATTGAAGAAACATATTATAGCAATGCATGGATATAAAAGATAATTCAGGCTTTTTGGAGGTTGAAATGTAAAATTGTAAATTATTGGGTCATTTATATCAGTTACAAAATGTTAATCAGAATATTTGCACCATGTAAAATAAATTAGTTGGTAGTTTTTAACCTTCTAATCGATACAGATTATAGAAATAATCATTAAATTGTCACATGCAAGGTAATCTTTAAAGTAATTCATATCTAATAAAACACAATTTTATGTTGAATTTTTCATCTTAGCATGTTGATGTTTACATTAATTTCAGTAAATCTTTTGCTTTGAATGCTAATTATCTTTCAAAATGTACATGTACAGATTTAAACATTCAAATCACATCAGTCACAATACACAACAATATTGCTTATTACAGTGAGTATAGTTTTGTACAACTTATGCTGGATATAAATGATGATAATAAACTTAGTGTGTTCATGTAAAATCTTTCTGAAATGTGAATTTGTTTTATAAAAATTTTTATTTCACAAGTTTTTACTCTTATTTAACCTAGCATCAATTTTTTTTTCAAAAAAGAGGGGGTAGTAAGACAAACTCTCAATTTTGCATGTTATTAATTATTTTATAATAACTTAATTATATAGGTATACAAATTAAGGATACTTCTCAAAGTGTTAACAACTTAGGGTATTTATGTTTAATTGCATTCAAAACTTTCTTCGGTTGCATAGTAGAAGGTACTACTCCCGCAGTAGTTTAGACTGCTGATGACTGTAAGATCAAGGTTTGAATCTCAGTTGGGTGTACTGAGTTTTTTTTTTCCAAAATGGTTTTCCACTCTTCTTCCACTCAAACGTGGGTACACTTCCTCTAAATATAACCTTACTAATTCCTAAAACTATTGGTGTAAATAGTACTTAAGTGTATAACCCGAATGGGTAGTAAGACGTGATGGTAAAGAAAATTGCATTCAAATATAATTTTCAATTACTCTCTAGTAATTTAGTGTAAACATTATTTATGAATGGTTAAAACAAAATCATAATATTGACTCATGCTAAAATTGACCCTGGATATAGTGTACAAAAATGTTTTATGAGATTCCTTATATTAAATTGCTCAGTTTCACATTTCAGGCATTTATACACTGTAATACTCTGAAAACAGGTTTTTTGGTAACGAATGAAAGAAAGGCATGAAAAATATTTAGCCTATAAAGGTGAAACATTCAAAAGTATTAAACACACATTTAGGTAAATGGTCCACCAGACAATTTTTCATAGTTACCTCCAGTTAGGGAAAGAAAAAAGTATCGATACTTTACTAATATCAATATTTTCTTTTCGATACTAGTATTTTTTTTACTCGAAACTCTTATTGATATTAGTACCCACACCCAGGTTTTGGATCGGTATCGAAAGAAACAACTTTCTTGTTATCTTCATTCATGCTGGGATTAAATGTTTACTAGGGTGGACTGTGGAGGAAAAACAAATGATACTATTTCTCAATCCTCGCTCATTTTCTGCATGACAAGCAAGAAGCGACTCTACCATTCACTCTCGGTCAAGTGGCGAGTGGCGACCAGTCTACTACCCCTTCCTTCATCAATGAGCATGGTCATCACAAAGTAAACAAAAGAAGTGTTTGTAGTCAACTCAAGGGTGCCCCTAGCAGACGAAGCAGAAAAGTTTATGTGCGTTGTTTAAGCATCAACCATTCTCACTAAGCATTCAGCATACTACAACCTACTTGCAACATACGCTCAAGATACCAGCCACAGTGAAAAGGTTGTGACACAAAGAATAAAATAATTTTTATCACCAGAGATCTTAATTTGTTCTACTCTCAAAAATACCAAGCCCAAGTGTCCTGACCGAGCTATCTTTATATTAGAAAAGTTGAGCATTCAACCAAAAACGTCAAGGAAGTTAGGGGAATGCTAAACGTTAATGCAAAACAAAGAACATAGAATCAACGTTGGTCTCATGGCTTATTTATTTTCAGTAGACAAAATAAACTTCAGAAAGGAAAACATTATAAACTTTAGAGTTAGCGATCAGAGCGCAAGATTAGACAGATTCCAATATACTAAACAAGAAGTTATATATTCTTTAATATTTATGTCTACTAAACAATATTCAAATTAGCAACCGAGTCGCATTTAACAGCATTTAAATAAACTTTTATAACATAACTAGAGGTGATATGCTCGTATCTAGCGTTGCACCTTAATGTCAATCAAAATATCAAAGTATCCCTTAGTAATATTTAATATAAAAACCATTATCTAAGGTATGCCCCAATAACAATAAATATAAAAACAATGATCCAAAGTATTCCCCAATAACATTTGATAGAAAAACTAATAAAAAATACTATTATTAATGCATGGACTCATTTCAAAATAACATCTATAGAATGAGAATTAAATTGCACCATAGTGCTCAAAGATCAAATAGAACAACATTGACTAGAAAAACAATAATCCCAAATCAGATACAAAGGTTTAAGACCAAAAAAATTTCATAATCCCCCCAGCAAATATCAATATACATTAAATTCAGTTAAACAAAATATATAAATATGTATTCGTATATCCAAAGATGACCCACTAGAATCCCTACATGATTATAACTAAATTTAACCCAAGCCTAGGTTCCAAAAAAAAAATATATATATATATAAAAAACTCCAAAATAACGATAACTTATATTTAGGTAAGTCCTGACTGCTATTGGCAGCAAAGAGTGATTGCTACCTACTGGGCACTTGCTTATATCCATTTTAGTACAGCGGGGAAGATATGGGAGGGAGGCATTTCTTGTCCAAACGATGTCATCTTCAGCTAGTTAGTGTGTGATTCTCTCATCAACACCTGCACACAACATCGAGAGGGCCTCTATACGGGGGTAGAGAAACACATGTGATAGCACAGAGCGCCTCTTTCTTTGAGTTTTAGCACTTGCGCAGCATCCGCTACTCGGGGAAAGCGACCCGGATTACATAGCACTCTGTGGCTTCATTCTTGATTTCTCATCTAACGTGAACGGTGAACAGTGATGTGTGTTGATGTGCGCGGAGGATCCATACATGGCGCTGGTTTCTCGGTAAAACAGGGTAAGTGTGTATGCACTTTTGTAGGTGGTGGAGGTTGGGTGGTGAAGATTTTTGTAGCCACAGTAGTCCATTCCTTTATTGTTTGTCAATAGTCAATAATCTATCTTGATAGAGTATATAAATGACAAATGTTGTTAAAAAATGGCACATCCCAGTAGGGAATTATGGAAGTTTTTTTAAGAAGTTGGATAGCGAAAAAGCATCTTTAAAAAAAATTGAGATCTATACTTACTGTTATCAATACCTTCCTTTCGAAACTAGTACAGCATCAAATTTTTCTTTTGATACTCTTTATGAATACAGTTTTGGTACTTTTCTTTTGATACCACATCCCTACCTCCAGTCACATATGCAGAAGAAACCTGGAGAGGAGCATGTTGGCTGTCACGAGGAGAAACAGGATTAAAAATGAATCTATCTGGGAAAGAGTGGAGGTACAGAGAATAATGAGGATGGAAAATAAGAGTATACCAAGGAGAAAGATGGATATAAAGTATGTAGGAAGAGACTGCAAGGGAGACCAAGAAAGAGATGGGAGAAGCAAATAACAGAAAATATTCAAGTGAGAGGAGAAGAATAGAAGAAATTAAAGGAGGAATAATGGTGGAAGTATAAAGGAAGATGGAAGCATTTTACTAAATTGACCTGGCGACAGGTTGGAAACCGTTGTTATTGTTGTTATTGTTGATGTTGTTGTTGTTGTTGATGATGATGATGATGATGATGATGATGATGATGATGATGATGATGATAATGATGATTCAACAAATTACTTCCCACAGATAAACTATTGGTCATGGTAATTTTATAATATATATTGGCAGAGTTAGTATACAATATAGACTATTAAGGTTTGTCTATTTTTATATTTTTCTCTGGAGAAAACTTTCCATCTAAATATCAAAATCATTTTGAGATACATTTGTAAACCATAATTTTTTTATAAGGAGCCCATTTTCTACTGCCAACATTTATTAAAAGTTGCTAAAATTTGGCTTTCTAGAAATATGTTTTATTTGATATATCAATTATAAAAATTATCAAAAGCTTCCAATAATACTTTCTTTTGGATTATTGTATTGAAGTTCCAACAAATGAATAGTCTTTATAATTTTACCAAGCACTTTTTACAATAAAATCTACATCATTTTTTTCATTGTGACCAAAAAAATGTTGTTGTAAAAATTATCTTGAATAATTTAAAATTAGTAGCCATATGTACTCATGATTCCTTAACTATGATTGTAAAAATTAGTAAAGCTGTGACACTTATTAGGCCTAAATAGTTTTGCAGAAAATAAATACGAAAAGAAGAATCACCGAAGTGATATTGACTCGAAAGGGCTTTATGCTGCCAATAGTACAATTACAACTGTATGAATGTGTATATCATGATGGATTAAATAGCCAGGCTATTATATTTGTCAATTAGGGTTATAGTCATATCTAAATATCATATTCTTTAAGCTCTCTTGAGTCAAAGGTGGCTTCGTTATCTGATAGTTCATGATCTAAATTGATCACTAATATGTAGCTGATGATTTCTTTATGTCATCACAGACTGCCCTAAAATATAAGTGAAGAATTACCCTGGGCACAGGATGACTCATGGATAGCTCAGTGGTCAGAGCATTGACACACTAAGCCAGAGGTCCCGGGTTTTATTCCAGTGTCTAGGTGTCATTTTTCAATCTAAAGAATATATTCAGGTGCTTCTATATATAGCCGTAACTAACGAATATAATAGCTTGGCTATTTCATCCATTTACTCATTTCATTGTTTGTATTTTTATTTTATTTTCCTTTCTAAAGGGTTTTTTAAGGTGGAGATGTTATATAAAACACAATTTCCTTGGGTAAAGAAAATAAATATGGCTAAACCTTTATTTTAACTAAGGAAAAATAGGTTTGTACCACATATTCAACCTTATAGGCAGTTTTATCATATGTGCTGAGTTTGACACACTAGTATATACATGTGTGAAGTGATTTAACTAATAAGTTATGCTAGTAATGCATTTAAACTTTGACACTAATGAATATTAATCACAATAACAAACAAACTTTCACTAACACACTCATGAAATAGCTAGCTAATCCCTGGAATAATCTCATCTGGTGTATATGGCTCGGTTTCTAAGACCGAGCAACATGTGTACAAGTAGGACAAGATACTGTGGCCACTGGGCTAGGGGCAAGTTGTGTTCCAGTGTCAAGGGGTTACACTCATAGAATGGCTCTACTTTAATTACGTGAACAATTCGGGGCTTTCAAAGCTCGAGGGGTGTTTTTTAAGTTATGACCATTTTTAAATAAAATAGGAACCACTAAATATTTTTGGGCAATTTTTTAAAATCTTATTATACATACCTTCAACTACTTTTTAACATAGTTTCAGTTGTTATTTAAACATGGGTCTTATAGTGGGATATGTTTTTGTAGACCTTCGTCATAGAAGTCTGCTGCCAGTACACCATCTGCTTGCTCAGGACGGCCATCTGTAGTCAGTGACGATATTGTGCATGCGGTAAACACCAAAATTCGTAAAAACAGATGGTCTGTAATAGGGGAACGAGACATGGGTGTACCACGTGACTCATAAATCCAAGCAGCAATCGATGGAGTGGTGACACACATAATTTCTGATGAAAATTGAAATTATTATTATTATTACGTCTTACTACCTGTTCGGGTTGTATGCACTTACGCTAATGTGTAATGGTAGGATGATTGTGAGATGAAATGAAGGACCTACAGTTTAACGTGGAATCCGAACCACGGTGGAGGCCTGGCTGGCATTCCCCACATTCACAAGATGTCTTGTCAGAGGTGAAGGAAGGGTTTGGCAGTCAGATAAATCTTTGCCGCGACTGAGGATTGAACCCCGGCCGCCAGCACAGAAGTCTGACACCTTACCCCTAGACCACCAGGTCACCAAAAAAATGAAATTCAAACAGACATTCTCAACTCACAAGATTATGGCAACCGTGTTTTGGGACAGACATGATGTTCTGCTGGTGAACTTCATGCAACAAGGGACAACAATAAACGCAACTGTGTATCGTCTGACCTTGACTAAACTTCACTAAGCAATCCATAATAAGTGCCACGACCTGCTGTCTGCCAGAGTGTTGTTGTTTCATAACAATGTGAGGCCCTTTTCTGCTACTCAAATGCAATATTTCATCAAATCTTTTGTCTGGCAGTAATTATATCCCCCCACCCCTATAGTCCTGACCTTGTACCTAGTGACTACCATCTTTTCCTACATCTGAAAAGGTGCCCCCCCCTCCCCTGGCAAGTATTTCCACACCTACGACGAAGTGAAAATGACAGCCTACAAATGGCTTTCCTCGCTGGCGGCAGACCTCTATGACAAGGGTCTACAAAAACTTAACTCACGATACAACAAATGTTTAAATAACAATGGTAATTATGTTGAAAAGTTGCTGAAGGTATGTAGAATCGGATTTTTTAAAAATCCAAAAATATTTATTAGTTCCTATTTTATTTCAAAATGATCTTTAATTTAAAAAAAACACCCCTCGTATTAAAAACTAGCAATGTAAGTGATGCTAGGATGATAAATACTGGATTTTCAAATTTTCTTGTTGATGTGGCCAGTAGACCTAACCTCACGTAATTGTACTGACATAAATAGGAGTGAATAGGTATCATTTATGACATACACAATATGGAACTGGAATGAGGGCACCGTCTAAGAGATAGCAAGGTGTTGGGATCACATGATACTAAGTATCACTAAGCATTTAGTATTGTGTTGAATACAAGAGTGTGGGAGGTTGAAAAATATTAGACATGTCTTTATTCTACCCAAATACGCAAATGGTGGGTTCATATCGATCAAAGGCGTTGAGGTGAGCCTTTTTAAGTGAGCCATAAGATTAACAGTTGGCCCAAGAAGATGATGTGACCCTGCTATGTTAGGTGCACCAAGCTGGTAAAAATGTTTACAAAAACTAGGACATAACAAGAATTGCAGTGCAGTGCAGTGAATCTTGGACGTGGTGAGGACATGGTGAGGTAGATACAATTGAAGTATTTAGTGTGGTTGGTGTATTTTGGGAGTGCGTATTAACTAGGGGTGTGTAAAGATCCATTTTTAAATGTGAAGCAAAATCAGAGACAAATTCAAAGATAAGATTTTTGTTGTTATTACAAAATACTAACCCATTTCGATGGACGCATGGTCTAAGCCACTACTCTCACAATAGACTGGCTGCCGATTACAGGGAGATTGTCGAGGTTCGATCCTGGTTGGGTGTATTGAGGGTGCTTATTTCCTAAATGGGTCTCCCTCTACTTCCATGCAAATGTGGGTGCACTTATTTTAAATTTAACCTTCCTCCTCACTAACTCATTAGAGTAATTAGTGCATAGGTGTATAACTCGAATGAGTATTAAGGCACTGTGCTAAACAAAAATAATAGTAAACACTACTTTTAATATTAAACTTACTTATAATGCTAATCTAGGTCAGAGGTGGGCGACATATTTTTCAATGTAGCCTCAGGTGTGGTGAATGAGAAGTGAAATTCACAACACCATGTTAAAATTGTACATTGAATACTCAATTACAACTACCTAGGGCACTAAATATTGTTTTAGCACCACATCTTACTACCCATTAGGTTATATTGCTTATGTACTAAGTGCACTAGTAGTTTTATGGAGTAGGAAAGTTATATTTAGAAGCAGTGTACCCACATTTTTATGTAGGGAGAGTGTAAAAGTACACCCGACCAATATTTGAACCTTGATCTTCCCATCATCGGCAGTCTAGTCTACAGCGAAAGTAGTGGCTTAAACCATGTAGCTGTCAAAGTGGGTACGAAAATTTTTCAAACTAAAAATGTGATACCATTTAATGCGAAATTTGACAATCATTTTGCTTCCAATGATTTGCAAGAAATATAAAGTTACAACCAGTGCACGCTCTAAGGAAAATATTTATTTTACTATGAGAGCTGGCAAACTCGAAATTGCCCCGCTTTAACGGCCAATTCGCTACTTGTGGTGATTGGTGACAAGGTTGCTCACCCAGGATCTAGGTAAAGACAAAGGTTTGAAAAAATAAGATGACACTACCTATATTATTTTATACTGATATATCTAAATTTAGTATGCTTTGACCTTTAACTTTGACTTTTTGAAACTTCCCGCAGCCCTAACTGTAGAAAAGGCCATATCCCTGAAGATAGAGGGGAGGGCAAGAGGATCCAGGGGGCTCTCTTTGGTTTCCCCTCCATTCTCTTTTATTGTTAGATAGTAATGTAACATTCAATACGTCCGTCATGGTTTTGGTATCGGGTTATTTGTCAGCTACTTGTAAAGGTTTGACGGCAAGTCAGGACATTTCTCGTAGGTATATTATAAGGAAATGAATGGCGATTTCTCTTCCAAAATAGGTCATGATGGGTAATACTAAAACTGAATATAAGTGTATTTTGATTTCCATAGGAAGCTCATTATTTGAAAACTGGAAACTCGTGTTGCCACAATGGAGGGAACAAATATTACAATTATTGTATTTATATTATTAGTCTGATTTGTTAGTAATGTAAACATAAATTATACAGTAATCCATTATTAAGTATTATTGCAAGCTTTTGATAACTGTTTAGAAGAAATTTATATTCAATAAATCAAAGAAGACATATTTTCATAATGCCAAATTTGAGTGACATTCATTCAATGTTTGTGTTCGAAAATGGACTTTCTGTAAAATTCAGGGAATGTTAACCTTCTGTAGAACTGTAGTTTAGGTTTCATTCTATGACTTAATGAACAAGGATATATTAACATATAAAACAACACATGGATCTTGTTCAGTGTAGTAATATTATGGATAACAATGGAGATTTTATTAGTGATCTGTCCTGATGCGTTCTAATTCATAATACAGTAGTAAGTACCATAGACTTGGGGAAGCTTAGAATAATTAAAAAAAGTGTTGGGTTTTTAATTTGCTTGTGTTAAAGAGGATCATTTGATAAAGGGGAATAATAGTGTATGTGAGAAAATTCAAACTATTTCACTGTAAGGCAATTTTATTAATAACTTAATTGAACAACCACCCGCCTCGGTGGCATGGTTAGCTAACGCTCTAGTTTTATGTTGAGTTAGTTTGCCAAATTACAGGGAGATCGAAGTTCGAATCTTTGTCGGGTGAACTGAGGTTTTTTTTTTTTTTCTTAAATGGTTTTCTACCCTCCCTCCACACAAATGTGGATTTGCTCCCTCTAAATTCAACCTTACCAATTTTCAACCCATTAGTGTAATTAGTACTTAAGGGTACAAGCCGAACGGGTAGTAAGTTGCAGTGTTATAATAATAATTAGACAGCCATCTTGTCAATATTTATACATCATTTTTAGCTTCTTTTTCTTTAATTGAGAAGTTGTTGGGCTTTTACCCTTATGCTTTATATAATAATTTCCAAAAATAGCAAACTTTTTCTCTGCACTTAAAATAATATTTACAAAATATATTGTGAGTTATGATTTATGTATAAGTGTTATATGATTTTTTGTTTATATTATGAGAATAGTTACCTCACTTTTATTAATATTGTGCGCCATAACTAGTTATTAATCTATATAGTAATTATTATTTATGACAACAACCTTTTACCGAAAACAAATAAAAAATGGATTTACTGAATGAAGAAGTACCAGAATATTATATTGTTTAAGTTATATAATTTATATACGTTTAAACTTTGTAAATTTGTAGCATAGTGTTTGATGTAAAAACAGGTTTTACAACTTAATTTCACTAGACCAAAAGAAACTATATTATTAATAATATTGTTTATTCTCCAAAAGCTTTTGTTACATAGAGTTCACTTCCCAGCTATAGTTTACATTCTTGTAAAGAGTTGTATTCTAACTAGAGTAAATGTATTTTTGAAAGCATTGATCATTAATTTAGGATAACATTTTTTGTTCACAGGAGTAACATTTCGAAAATCGTCATCGCAATATTTTTCACGACTAAAAAATAAATTTGGCCCTTCAGATGACTCCGCTTGGGACATTTCACACTTTATGTCATCTATTCAGAAACATAAATCAAGTGTAGTAGGTGAACAACTTGATGAAACCGCCAATATATCTCCGGCCACTGGTGCTCAAATGTCAAACTATAAACATCAAGCACTAAAGTGTTTTGTATGCCCTTGGTGTACTAAAATATATCAGAGAAAGCAATCTCTTTACCTCCATCAGAAACACGAGTGTGGCAAAGAACCACAGTTTTTTTGTCCGCACTGCTTTTATAGAGCTAAACTCAAAGGAAACTTAATGAAACATATAGCAGCAAAGCATAACATAAAAATGTAAACAAAGATTTAATAAATGAGTGGATATCTGAGAATTGTTATCATTGTTTTATTTCGTGTGAATTTTTTTCTTCTGAGCCCATATCACTAACAACTAACCAGTATAGTAATCTTATTATTAATAAGTGTTATGTCTTTTGACAGGTTATTTGCCTTGTCCAAAGTGAGTCTTCCAACATGTCCTATTGGCATCTTCCTTCCTTTATATCCTAAAACTTAATCTTCTTTACTAACCGACGCCGTGGTGTCAGTGCTCCTGGCTACAAGCCTAGGGGTCGATTCCTGGCCGGTAACTTGGATATTTTTCCTAGAAGGAGAGTCACCTCAACGGTCACCAGGGTTTGGTTAGTTAGGCTAGAGTTAGGTTCAAGAGTTTCCACACCCTCATACTCACTGTCGCCACCATCTCATCTTATCAGGACATGGAAAGAGCCTCCATGGAAAGGATGTACGATTAGTACAGTTGGGCGTCCTTTGGGAAACGGTACATTAGTACTGGCTAATATTTTCCAATACTGTGCTACGAATGATGTATCCCTGACACATAATATAAAATATATATTCTTTACATGTATAAAGTTCATTCACTTGCAACTATATTTGAACTAGAGTCATTGAAGTATGGTTGGATGAATTATTAATTTAATATCAGAAAAATTAATATCTGCTAAATAGCTTTTTTAATTTTAAAATAAGCGTATAACCCGAACGGTAGTAAGAGGCGGTGCTAAATAATAAAAATTTTAAAATAAGAATCTCTCGATTTTGTTATCTTTTTTAAAAAAAAAATATATATATATATATATACATGTTAATAATTGTTTTTCCGACAACAACTACATAAAACCACGCTACAGTGCAACTCTTTAAGTTGTATTATTTTCCTAAGCTACTTTTATCCAGGAGGTGAGACGAACTCTTGAGGTTAAGCTTCCCGACAATCAATTAATACATCTCATTCATGCTGTGTTTACCTCATCAGCACTATCTTTCTATCAATCATTAATAATATCTACATATTTAAACAAACTATCTCACTCTCTGCTAGATTATATATAAAACTTTGTATGATATTTATCAAACCTCATGGGTAGAATACCTCTAGTTAAGTGCTGTCAAGTTAATGACTTGTTTTTTATCAAGTTTATACTAAAATGGTAGCCATATCAATACAAACTTGTATTGATGTGTGTATTACCCGAACGGGTAGTAAGACCCAGTGCTAATAATAATAATAACTTGTATTGATCCTTTAATTTCTCATTGACAAATATTATTTCAAGTTATTGTTGCATTCATTGTTCTTCAATTGTTTAATCAATACAAAACAACTTTTTTGGAGTAAGAGAGCGTCACCGCTTTAAGATTATTGAGATTACAATCCTGTCAGACTAGTTTGTCTATCACTTGGATAGCTCTAAGAATTATTACTCTCTGGTATGTGTTCCCATGATAATTATGAAGCCTCACAAAACTTTCTTTGATAGTTCACCACCACCACATTACTTAGAGAAAACAAAAAACAAAAACATCTGTGGTAGGTGACCTGGTGGTCTAGGGGTAAGGTGTCAGACTTTTATGCTGGCGGCCGGGGTTCGATCCTCGGTCCCGGCAAAGATTTATCTGATTACCAAACCCTTCCTTCACCTCTGACAAGGCATCTTGTGAATGTGAGGAATGCCAGGCCTCCACCGTGGTTCGGATTCCACGTTAAACTGTAGGTCCTTCATTTCATCTCACAATCACCCTACCATTACACATTAGCGTAAGTGCGTATAACCCGAACGGGTAGTAAGACGCGGTGCTAATAATAATAATAAAAACATCTGTGCCGGCACAGTCTAAGGTGTCGATCTAGGAATAGACTGGATAGCCATTGGTGGGTAGGATAGGGTTGAATCCTGTCCAGATGTAATTAGGGTGGTTTTCCCCTAAATGGTTTCCAACTTCACCTCCACACACATGAGAAAACATTTTCGCCAAACGTTAACTTTCTCATATCTATTCTTATAGTGTAAATATGGGGGAATCCCAGATGGGTGGTAGGACACGGAGCACAAATTAAAAACCAACACAAGTCATATTTGTTAACTTTGTGTGTTTGAGATGAGCTGTGAGAGAAATAAGTGCTTTTTGTGTGTGTGCTTAAGTGTCTTACTAGTCGCTTGGGGTATCTGCATAGTTACAATAATGGGCTAAGGATGGGGAAGGTGTAATCTATGTTAAGAGAGAGCAGGGAAAACCATTTAGGAAAAAACACCCTCGGTACACCCATTTGAGATTCAAATCGCACCTATCATTGGCAATACACTCTTGTTAGAGTGATGCCTTAGACCAGGCCTGTCAAACTCATTTAATAAAAAGGTTCACATAGGAATACAACCTCAAGTCACAATCCTTGTTATTAAAAGGAAATTTATATCAAATGTTAATACATACTTTTTTTTATATATAAATTTAAAACCTCTCGCCCTCCCCACCCCAGGAAGGGTGTGAGTGTTTGACTTTAAATTTTGTTTTGAAGTCACTTTTATAATGGATGGTGAATGCGTGTTTGTTAAATGTGATCCCTCGGATGTTTGTTCCTTGCCAAACATTTGACATATTTGGTTTGCAAATGTAACAAGTTTTGGGAATCAATCTCTGACGAATAAAAATTTAGTATACCAACCTCACTTGCTACATTTCCCCAAATAATGACTGATTTCCAAATATCATCTCAAATGGTACATTTTTACCATGTTTATAATAATACGATTCAGGCCGCTTTGTATGTTGATTCATCAAAAGGCACAGAATCATGAATAAAACCATAAGTTTGACTTAGACAATGCAACCACGAGAGTTTAAAGGGTTGTAAAGAGGAGAAGAACCAGAAGTCAGATAAGAGGAATAGGCTGTATTTTTAATGTGAAGTTCACATACAAATTTACAGTAGTATACTAGAGAGATTTGTAGTGTAGTTATATATTTTTGCATGTTAAATACAGTAATGATTAAAAACTACTTTGATTATTAAATCTCTTTGTAATAACCTTAAAGTGGGAATCTGGGAGACATCAGAAAAGGCCCGTGTTTTTGTAGTTTCCATAGGAAAACATTAAAGAAAATTAGTCCTGTGAGTCTGCCTCTTGTCCTAGGCAGTCTTTGTCTTTTATTGGAGCGGTTTTCTGCTACTGTAAATTCGTTCAAATTTTGCATGTGCTGGTAAAAAAAAAAAAACTTTCACCGATAGTGAGTTCTTGAAGGAAGCCTTTACTAAAACTGCTCTAGAATTATTTGACCAATTCAAAATAAAGATTTATTTTGTAACTGTTATTGGTTCTGTTAAACTATCACTGTGCACTATGACACATATAGCATATTTGAGCCTAAGGCTATAAATTTAATCAATAATTTAAAGCAGCTGTATCATCCTTTTTTTCTAACATTTTACAGATTGATAAATCAAATGCTATGTAGGCACAGATCATAGAAGCTTTTTGTGAACATGAGCGTCAATGATTTTTAAAATAGAAGAATTTTTGAAAATCATACTAATAACCGGAACAATCACAGGAGCAGATATTTTTTATAAACTTAAGGATTGCATGATCGAAAAAAACTTGCCTATTTAAAAATGAATCAGCATAACCATGAACAGTGCTCAATAATTGACAGTCATTCATAAGTACTTTATTTCATTATTTCAAACAGATTAACAGTTTTCATAATTTCTGAAATCTCATTGTAAAATTCACACTTTGTGGAAAATGTTGAACTCTGGAGAGTGTCATGAAGGTTGGTTTTACTAAATGTTTACAGCACCCGGGCATTAAACATTGAGATTGTTTGGAGGGTTTCCTGAAGAACTGGACTGTCAGTTTGGAGAGCAACTTCACCCTATGGATGTTCATCGACTAAATAAGGTCAAAGGCTTTAAGCAAGTCAAAGAATACTTTCTCAAATAAAATATTTTCTAAAATAAATGAATATTATTTACTAACTAATATTGAAGGATCCGGGATTGCTAGTATATTTTTCCTTCCTTCTTGACACCACAGTTTAATAGACTAAATTTGGAACTGCAAGGTAAAGACAAAAAATGATAAACATGATTAAATCATTATAAGGAAAATTGACATTTTGGGGACTCACATGTCAATAAAGAGATTCACACAAATGTGAGTACATTTTCTCTAAATTATGCCTTTCTCCCCACACCATTAGTGTAAGAATGTGGATAACCCAAACAGGTAGAAAGATTAAGTGTACAAAAAAAACTTTGTTCTGATAAATTGTATGATGTAAATTTATTAAAAGATAAACTTACATGAGCATATTAATAGTATTAACAAAATAAACAATAAATAATCAAATAAAAATTATCTAAAACATTTATTTACGCCATCTAGCACTATATGGGTATTTATGAACATAAAATTTACTAGCTCTTAACGCCTTTCTGTAAAACATATGTGAATACAATTTTATTACAGTTGTTAAAAGTGTTACTGAATCTCAAAATCAATATTATTTGGGTGCCGGTATCTGAAATGTACCTAGATTATAATGTTTATAACCTTCAAAACACGCCTAATGGGTTTTAGGTAGACATAATATGTGATATCCAAATACAAAGACAAGTGAAATTAAATCCCACACTAGGTAATACAATAGTTTTATTTTAAAACTACAAAAAATAACCTTACACAATTACAAATACATATGTCGCACTGGGATCTTAAGGACCTATACAATTTTTTAAATATTGTTGTCAATCCCTTATTTAAAATATTTATTAAGTAATATAAGTTAAATATTTATTGAGTGTATAACTAAATATATAAATAAGACTATAGTTAATTTTATCAACTCACCAAGAATAATACAACTATTTGGAATTAAAATTATAGGCCCTTTTTGATTAATTTTATTTCTACATTATAAAAGCAAAATGAAAAACCAAGAGTTATTTCAAAAACATATGGTTTTAAACTATTGATTAAAAGTAATTATATCACTAATCAATATATATTAGTGGTTAAATTATTGAAAGCTAGAAGAGCAATACATTAAAAATTACTAGCAAAATTGAGGATGATAATTTAAAAATTACTTCGAACAACATATCATTTGACACAGTTAATGAGTTTAAATATTTGGAACCATTTTAACTAATAGTGATAATAATATTAGAGTGTAATTTATGGAAAGAATAGTCAGGAAATGCATGCTATTACTCAGTCAGTAAGTTGTTGACTTCTCACCTTCTGTAGTGAACATATGTAAAATTTAAAATATACAAAACAATATGTTTAACGATTGTTGTCTATAGGTGTGAAACATAACCTCTTACTTTACATAACGAAAAAATAAATTAGGGTGCTCGAAAACAAGGTTCTTAGAAATATATTTGGTCCAAAAAGGGATAAGGTTATGGGGAAGTGGAAGAGATTACACAATGATGAGCTACATACCCTGTACTCATCACAAGGAATTGTTAATTTAATCAAGTCTTGTAGATTACGGTGGGCAGGATATGCAGTGAGAATGAGAAAATCTAGATATCTGTTTAAGGTATTGACTGGCAAACTTGGTGGGAAGACTTTATATTTTTCAAAACATAATTTTTATGTACTTATAAAAAATTATATTTTCTTGTGTAGGTTCAAACTCATGCTAGTTAGGTTATTCCAAATTTTTAACTTCAAGATTATTTGTGGTGGCACATTGTACAATTAAAAGAGCATTGCCGATTTTAAATTGCCTCTTGCCATGGGGAAGATAACCTATTCAGTTTTCTCTTTAAAAATTCACTAAAACAACTTAAAATTGAAGTATCATTTACTGTTAAATTTACAGTTTGCCATTGAGCACCTATACAAAATTTAATGTAAACAGAATAAAATATATTTATGTTAATGTAAATTATTTCGAAAAATGTGTTATTTTCACTCTTAGACTACAATTCTTACTTCCTCATCTGGAAAACCAGGAGATCAGGGAAAACAGAGGAGATTACAATTTGTTTGTTTTTTAGATAATTGGAAATTTGGGACATAAGCCCTTTTAACACTTCTCCTATTCCAGAATTTGACCGCGAAGAGTACCAGAGGCCTGTTAGGTTTTGTGTGCGATGAATGCCACAGCTATTTCCTCATCTTTGTACATGTTTTCAAGAAAATTTGCCAAACCTTTATTTATGAAACGATTATTTTGATTTTTCTATCATTTTAATCTGTATGTACTGACTGTTCTTTAATAATGATGAATTAATACAATTTATTTTTTTCAAAACTAATGTTAACTAAAACATTTGGAAAAAAAAAGTATATACACATTTCAATATTATTTTGCTGTAGTGCATTTAGTTTTATACAAGAAAATAAGGTTTTGAATATAAATGATTATAAATAGTAATTACAGGAATTTTTATTTGATATCTTACATTATATAATTTTGGGCAGTTATTGCTTACCTTACAGCATGATATATTATATTGTTTACCTCATCAATACATATTTAGGCCTACACATAATGAATGCGTTTTTCAAAAAACGTTTTATAATGAATAATTTTATATTAAAAAATATTATATAAATTTATAAAGTCATCACACCTATTTACTTACATTCATAAATAAACCTTTTCATTCCCTTGTCATAACATGAATATCTAAGTATTATATTGTTCTAAACTCAGAACAATTTAACCCGTACATTTTAAAACTGTTTACAAAACTATTTACATCAGTATGAATGTTAGTCACACTTATGTTTATCCATGCAGCTCATATGTAAACCATCATTGCACTTAGCACATTGGATATGTGTATGTCACATTGTAAATGTACTAAACTCCCAGTTCCAATAGCGACTATTTACGGTTGATTTTTGTTGCTAACCTTATATAAAATAATAGAGGGAAATGTTCTCTTTCCACTGATATGACACTACTACACTCTCAATCAGTTAAAGCAAGAACTAGCCCAAATCTGGAGAGCCGATCTCATCGGCTCGTGGCACTTTTATCGATAGTGGGCAGAGCCGATCAGATCAGCTCATGGCACTAAAAGGGTTAAACCCTCACATTTTTTTTCATCCCTGAAACATTGAGTTGCATGAATTTCCCCATTGAGATCAAATCATCCCATTCTAAACACTTCCTAAGAATTCACAATATTCACTTGTATATAAAATTAAATTTCATTCATTTCAACCACTTTCTGATTCTCTGGAAAAATGCAAATTCCTCCTATAAAAACTGGAAAAAACAAGGAATTTCATATTAAGTGAATAGAAGCATCAGTTTTCCTGCTATACACAAGTTAAATAAATTTAAAGATAAATTCAACAATGATCCCAACACATAAATACTCCTATGAACCCGGCATATATTTATCTGATTACCAAACCCTTCCTTCACCTCTGACAAGACATCTTGTGAATGTGGGGAATGCCAGGCCTCCACCGTGGTTCGGATTCCACGTTAAACTGTAGGTCCTCCATTTCATCTCACAATCACCCTACCATTACATATTAGCGTAAGTGCGTATAACCCGAACGGATAGTAAGACGCGGTGCTCATAATAATAATAATAATAATAATAATAATACTCCTATGAAAAATACTTAAGAACATTTAGTAAAAAATAAATGTTTCAACCATACTATAAATCAAACCCAGCATCAATATAGTAGGAATATGTGAAAACCACTGAGCTAAAGTATCAGCTGGGCAGATGTGGCATATTAAAATGCTTTCTTACTGATGGTGAAAAAACACATTAAAAAAAAAAAATTTTTAGGATCACGTCTTACTACCCATTCGGGAAAGATTATTTAAATATACCTGGTAGTTTTTATATGCAAGTTTAACACTAAGGTGTGACATGCATTTAGAATTTTTCTACAAATGGCACTAGAAGACAACTGCTTTCATGTAACTTTGTAAAGTTTCTTTAGGAATGTAATTTGAATTATGTGACAAGCAGAAAGTTATTGACATAACATAATAATGTAAAACTAAATTTAAAACAAGCTCAGGTCCTTTTAACCTCAGTAAAACTTTCTAGGGTTGATTAACGGTATTTGTAACGTTTGTATGGACTTTTTACAATTTTGTTAAGGAGTAATAATTAAAAATAATTAAAAAACCAAAAACTAAACCATGGAAAAAAATGCCATAAACTAAAACGAGAAAAACAGGTTTGAGGTATTTTATTTTAGCTTACTACTATGAGGTATTCATTTGTTGTCTGTCGACATTGGTGGTCTTGAGGTAAAGTGCCCACCTCAGGACCCGATGTTTATGAGTTCAAACCTAGTAGGAGTCGACAGATTTTTCTTGAGTGATAAAAATCCATAGCACAACTTCTTTCAGAGGGCAAGTAAAGCCATCGAGCCCATGTCAATTGCGGCATGTAAGAGAACCCTGGAAGATTTGTGGAAACACCTATACCGGCTAAATTGATAAGCCCTTTCGCTCTCACTCATAGAAATTCCTTGTGTGCTGATATAATAATTCAGAAAGTGCATGTTAAATACCTCAAACAAAAGAATGTTTTAGCAATAGGTATACATGGAAAGCGTGAATGGTTGCAGGACATCACTATTTATTGCCATAGTGGCCTTAGGTATGTCCCTTAACTAACATTCTCTACATACAAAGAGTTAATGGAGAGTAGGGTGCCTGACTACGGCACTAAACGTTCATGTCCCATGACTATTCACACTAACCATGTATACCTATATTACTACATACCCAATTGAGTACCTCATAGTTGCAAACTAAAAGAAAATATCTCAAACGTTGTTTTTTTTATTTCTTTTTAAATTTTTACGTTTTCCCATAGTCCGGATTTTCATTTTTCAATTAATTATTTTATTTAATTTTATTATATTATTCTTAACTAAATGTTTGTTAAACTGTTACGTACCTAGATACATATGCATGACTTGTTGCGTTTGAAAAACTAACAACTAATACTATTACACTGTACTTTCATACTCCCCCTAGTGGTTCTATGGGGTTCGTCTAAAAACACTCCCGAGATCATAACAGATCATTTGATATCAAGTTCATCAAAATCAGTTGAGTAGTTTAGGCAAAGAGTGGTAACAAACAAACATTTCGCATAATCACATTGACTTCCTTTTTTTGTAGTAGAATTAAAAAACATACAAAATAGAGCAGACAAAACAGAGCCAATTACTATTATCACAATTATTACTAAAATAATTTTATTTCTAATTCAGAGAGGTTATTTTAATATACACACATTCACATTAGATTTTTACTCTTAAAACAATTTTTAAATAAACTTTTCCATAAAAAAGTTTTCAAAAATCCAACTATAAAGTTGAAAACAGTTTAAAATAGCACTTTATTAGGCCTATTGTTATTTAAACCTACCGTAACTCATTAAAATTTAAGTAATCAAACTATCTAAATATTTAGATAGATTTACAGTAATTCTATTATGAACCAATACAAAGTTCTTGAGTTTGAGTTTTTATTATTGTGTTGGGAAATCAAGACTATAACACAGATATTTTATGGGAACATTTTCCATGTTCTTCTAAACTTAAAATATATTTTGAGATCATTTTATTGAAGTAATTCTAAATATTGTTTTTGATAAATTATTTAAATAAATCATGTAACAATACAAGTTAAAAATAAGTTATTTAATCTTATTGAAAGTGAAGAGATCTTTTCTGATTGGAGAAAATCTTTAATCATAAAATAACATGGTTTCACCATTTTAAAGCTTGGCCCTAACCTTTTTTCAAAAAAAAAATAATTAAATATTGACATGATTTGGCCCCGTGTGGTGTTTTTTTTTCAGACCTATTAAAATCATGTGTATTAAATATAAATTTTAAAGTTAGTGACTACCAACATTGTTTCAATTGTCTTTGTTTAAGCTTAACTTAAACAATGCTATAAAATATGTTTATTTTTGTAGATAAGTAGATAAAGTAATATTTTGAATATTAAGTTTTACCATTTCTTTGTTCATGTTTATGTTTATTGTATTCTTAAATCATTTTCAACGTTATAATTGGCACACAATAGTATTTGATCGTACAGCCAAAAAATTAGTAGATACTTAACCTGCCATTATGTTTTCTGAGTTTGCTTTGGAGTAAGTGTGAAATATATTACTAAGAAGAAAAATATAAATTCTTTATTTTTGTTACAGAGAATACATTGGAAACCTTATTTGAATTACCTAAAAATACTCATTACTCTCAAAATAAGGAAGACAAGGATCACTTCATACCAGTTGTATCATCTATACATGAGAAAAAAAATTCATTTGGGAAACAATTTTCAACATCTCAGGTCTACAAACAAACTTTGAATCAAATAGTCATCTCTTCCAGTTGTACCAGTTTGGGAAACATCATCCAGCAAGAAGAATATGACAACTCACACGGATTACCACAACAATTTAGTACAATAAGTTCATTAGCGGCCAAAGAAGATTTTGTTCAAAATACATCACCTTTTCAAAAAGTATATCAATGCCCTCATTGTGGGAAAGAATATAAATGGAAACAATCTTTCGTATTGCACTTACGTTATGAGTGCGGCAAAGAACCTCAATTCCATTGTCCGCACTGTGATTACAAAGCAAAACGAAATGGGACATTAAAATATCATCTTAAAGCATTGCATGGATATGAAAATTAAAAAATACATAATTTACAGGTGTTAATGTGGTAATCTAGTAAGAATTGTAAAGCCAATGTGAGACTCTACAGTCTAACTAACAGTTTTCATTGAGTTAGGTAAATTGGATCTAATCAATATGCCATATTGATTTGAAAGTTCACCACAATTTTGTTTTAAAAAATTCCTCAGAAATTTTAGTTTTTTATTAATATTGTCATGTTAAATTATGCTCTAATTCAAGTGAGTAAATATTTTATTTCCAAGTAAGCGAAAGCCCATCAAAATGGTTTTAAAATCAGTATTACAAATGAATTATGTATAAAATAACCAAAAACAACATTTTATCACTTAAAAAGCATTGTTTGTCTTCTATAATGGCAGGATGACAATCAACTTAACGTTCACTTGAGGTTTACTTAACATTCACTTAATGTAAAGAAACTAGTGTGTAATCAGGGTTCATGTGACATAAAGTAACAACTTGAGCAAAACACAGACAAGGAATCTGGACTGTTTGAAAAAAAATGTACATACCGAAGAATTTGTCTGCTTACCATAAACAAACAAAGCCCTGTTGACATCACTAGTAGTATTATTAGCTAGCTATAACAAGTGATACCTTCACTTAACGTTCCTTTATCATGAAAGTTCTCCCCAGACAAATCTAAAGCTAAGAGACCACCAAGTTAACTGCATTGTAATGGCTTCTGTTTAAAACACAAGGAGAACCTTTATGTTACAGTATGTTACATGAAAGGTAAGTGAACGTTAAGTTTAGTGTAATCCTGGCATTACTTTGTGACAAATGACTAACGAATTCAAATATTTCTCTTGCCATCCTGTATTTACAAACAAATCACAACATAACCCCACTTTGAATTTGCTAAACATCGATATTTTTCACCAGAAATTGTTAATATTTCGAATCAATGTCAATTTTTGTATAATGTTTTAGACATGTAACTTCATTGACAATCAACTTATTTTTTTAACTTCTTTGCATCATAAAAATATCCTATTTGATAAAAACTATTAAAATCAAGACCTATTAGTTGATATCATTAAAGATAATTATAGTTTTGATTGTAAATGTGCATTTATCTAATTAGGTACCTGCCTATATATTACCTTGGTAGGTTACACTGAAAGTAGTTCATAAATTTTATTCCACTAGCTATGCTCTACTTATGTGAAGTAAAATAACTTGATTATTTATTTTTTCAATCATTTGTTTGTAGATCACCAATAATTGTATTTATTGAATAATTAATATATAATCTTATATGTTGTTGGCCTAATTATTTGAGTATTTTGATTAATGTTTATATTAATTAGATTTATTAATTACTACACTGTTTTTACATACACAATCAACTGTTTAAATGAAGTAAAACCTTTGTGTATAAGTTAATCAGTTTTCTTATTGATGCCATAATGCCATTAGTGGATATAACTCTCTTAAACTACTCAAACTAAATAAAATGGATGGAGAGAGTGGTTTGCTTTTACTATAAAGTCAACAGCATACATCTCATAATAGAAGGGGAAACCATATTGTGAAAAAATAGCCCTATTACAGCCAATCATAATTAAACCTTAACCTCTTGGTTTCAGTCTGCATGTTTGAACTATATATGATGAGCAGTGTGATTTGCCAGTTTTGAGATTTAATAATTAATTATAAGGTGTGAAAGCTACTTTTTAAACTTTATGTGAATTTGAAACAAAGGTTGAAATATGCAAAGAAAGTGTGAAATAGAAGTCAGAGATAAGATTTTTGTTGTTGACAAACAATACTATTTTTAGTTACTAAATTATCCAATAGCAACTGAATCTAGGTAAAGATAAATATTTAAAGAAAAAACAAAACCCACTGTATTATTTTATGCTAACAATATAAAAATTTATCAATGCTCATTTATTTTTCATGTTTAAATACAGTTTAATAGCAGTTATAAAAATGGTGAAATATGAAGTATTTAGTAAGATATCTAAAATTGGTTCAAAATACATAAGTTTTCTTCTACCTTGGAAATGTTAAAAAATATCCTAAGGTTATTTTGAGTATCAAAGTCGTAATGAAGGAAATTGACCTCTGTCATTGACATTTTGAATCTTTGTACATCCCTATTATTAATATCAAGTGTAGAAATCGTATTATGAGTATAGCAGGATCACTGGATTAATCTTATTAAAATCACAATATCATTATGATTTATGTTAATATGTAGCATATTTTTGACTAAATAATATGTCAAGCCATATTAATGAATACAGTGGCGGCTTGTAGCTAATATTAGTGGGGGTGCTGCTAACACGAGAAGCGAAGCAGTGCATTTTATACTTCACAGCCGCAAAGCCAAATTTTCCATTGGTACCTTTCAGAATTAAAGCTACGAATATATTTCTTGTTGTTGCCTTTGCCTGGCTGAGATATTAGAATATCAGGTGCTGAATGACCTCTTTTCCTAGCTGTAACTTTCTCATGGAGAGATAGCTATGACAACTTAAGCTGTTGAATTTCACTTATAGTCACAGAACTTATTTCTTGGGGATGCAAGGCCATAGTTAAAGTTTTCTTTTAAATAAAATAACCGAAAAAAATGAATCAAATAGAATATCTGGAAGCAGAATAATAATCTAATTCTACATTCTTCTACACTTTATCACATTCAAGAATATGGTGCACGGTTTTTAAGCACAACACACACTGAGTAAAAAAAAAACTTCCTTCCACCATCACGCCAGATTCGGCACTGTGAGAGCAACAGTGCTCTCTCTACCTGGCAGTCCCACCTTCCTCCCCACCTCCCCTCATATATGTGCATGCACACAACAGTCAAACACCATGTCACTGGCACTGTGAAGTGTACAGTTCCATACAAAGATTTTTTTATCTTTTTCATAAACTGGGGGATGGCTACTGAAGTACTGACATTAAGCTTAAGGAATGTATATTGTACTGCAAAAATAAAGAAATAATTAAAGAAAATAGGATTCATTATATTAAATGTTATCGATAATACCAAGTGGAAATAGGGGGTGCTGCAGTTCTGCAGTGCCTATACACGAGCCATCACTGAATGAATATTAACTATGATTAAATATTTCTCAACTTATAAATAATTTAGGCTCTATCTTCATAGAGAAAATAATTATTCTAATTGCATATATTACCATTGTGACTTGAATCTGTTAAAAGATAAACTTAGGGGTATATCAACATTATCACCAAATAGAACCTATCTAATTTATTTATTTACTTCACCCAAAACTTGAGGGTTTCTAAACATAGGTTTTACATACTTTATGGTGACCTGGCGGTCTAGGGGTAAGGTGTCAGACTTCTATGCTGGCGGCCGGGGTTCGATCCTCGGTCCCGGCATACCCTACCATTACACATTAGCGTAAGTGCGTATAACCCGAATGGGTAGTAAGACGCGGTGCTAATAATAATAATAATACATACTTTATGTTGTAATCAAAATATTTTGGTTACAATATTTTCTTATTTAACCACCCTGAAAAATTTTCTGCAGCAAATTTACAATAGCAATTCTATTCAATCTCACTATTTCTATTTTAACATTTAGTGATATACCATCTTTCAAACTATATATGAGGTGTGGATCTATCCCAGGAGATTTTTTTTAATACATAATAAACATTCTTGGAAGGATGTAGTCCTATCAACTGAGGTCTACTTTAAGAGCCCATTACACTGTTGATTAACCTGTAAATAAGACACAGGACTCTGCTCAAACTAGAAAATGTATTGAAATGCAATTTTCTGCTTTTCTTATTCAAGAACAACAAAAATTGGAATAAGAATAGTATCTTTTTAATTTTAAAATAATTTTGTTTAAATTTTGTTGTATTTTTAAATATGTCACTGTAAAACGGTTTCACTAATTTAAATTACACTGTTTTTTCAAAGTAGAATACAAAATTTCACTTTTTATTACATCGTAACAATGTGATGCCTTGTTTGAGCTGGATTGCGTGCCTAAGTTAGGTGCCATCCATGTGACATGTGCTTTAAGGTGTTTTCTTTAGCACTGCGCCTTACTACCCATTCGGGTTTAACGCTTATGCACTAATTAGTATAGTGGTTTTAGGGATTATAACGGTTATGTTTATATGAAGTGTACCCAAATTTGCATGGAGGGAGAGTAGAAAACTATTTTAGAAAAATCACCCCCAATACACCTGATCGAGACCATGCTGTCACTGAATTGAATTGCATTATTTTCTTTTGAACAAAGTTTTTAGTTGAATTTCATGAGCAGAAACTATATAGGTAAGTGCCCGTGTTTGAATATGACCACTATTAATTTATATATTGTCATTAACATTTGACTGTGCAACTTTAAGAAAGGTATAACATAAATCAGGCTTGGCATTGGCTATAAAATTAAAAATTCTATTCCTTGAGTTCAACACATTCTTTTTTATTAATATCAATGTGATCTTGGACTGTGTAATGATTATTGTTTCAAAAATTTTGAGAACAAAGAACCAAACATTGACACACTTTTGTGTGTTTGAAGCCAAATTTTAAAGGAGCATCTTTTTAACTTTATAAGTAGAATTTTGTAAAAAAAAAATATGACCTTAAGATAGATATTAATGGCAGGTATTTAAGTATTTTCATAAAATATTAAATGTTGTGTTTAATTTACTTAATGATTAATTGTTGACATAATTTACAATGATGAATGAGAATTAGAAGGATAAACAAGAAGTTTGATAAGGTCATACCTTGTTTAGCAATGGGAATATTTCTTTTGAATCAAACCTTGCTTGTCAAAAAATGTTATCAGCATAACTTTCACAAAGTACTTCATCAAACGAAACTTCTTGGGTCCTGGTGAAGGTTGATGTCTACTGCATGCTTCGCCTCTTTGTCCCGGGATCATACTGGAATACCCACGACTCATCACCAGTGAGGAAATTAGGATTGCCTTCACAATTTTCTATTAAATCTTGGCATGACGCGACTCCTATCTGCATTTGTTTGTCTGTGAGGTTGTGTGGAATGACCTTCTCACAGATCTTCCGCATTCCTAAATCATTATGCAGAATTTGATGAGTGGTTTCTTTATTTAGGTGGAGCTATTTATTCTAACATTATTTTTATATTTGCTCATTAATCTTATCAAAATTTCACAACCATATCTTCATTTCAAGAGGTTGATGAACGACCACTCCTCAGGTAATTTTCAAAATCCTCACGTCTATCTTTAAATCATTTAAGGCATTCAAAAACTGTAGCATAACATGTGAATATTAATCATAGATACATTTAATAATATTTAGTAAGTTTACATTGCAGTTTTCCCCAGTTTCACACAAACATGATGTTGTAATCTATGCTCCGTGGCAAAGTCACAACAATGGACAGAGACTCGACAGATTCTATTAACTGCTACTCACAAACTAACTGTTATAGGAGTACGAGGCTCACAGCATAGTGTTACCAAATGTTTAACCTACAAGATGTGCAGGTGTTTACTTTTCTACTACCAAATGCCTGCGTGAGTCCATGAACTTTACTGTACCACCACACATGTTTGTTTATGAATCCATTTTGTAGGGAATTAATGCTTCTTAATTTATTTTGTATTATGAATCTCTCTGGCACTATCATTCAAAACAATTAATGTAAAACCATGTCCAGCTTACCCAGCTGGAATTTAAAGTCAATCCTCTCATAGCTTAATCAAACACGTTACAGCTCTTCTGCAAATATTCAGCGTGTTGTTTATTTGCAGGTGATTTGGCTATTTTTGTGATGTTATCTGTTTACTGTTTTCATCGGTCAAATAATCCCACACAACTTGTTTATGGCCTGTAAGAGTGAAACTGTGCTTTTGTTGTTTTAGAACTTAATAATTTGTTGCCCATTGCCCCCATACTTCAACATATTACTCATGGAGGACAAGGGTGGCTTTCTTAAAGACTCTAGAAGGCAAGGTTAAAAACTTGGTGTTTTTTAGAAATACTTACTCAAGTACATGTTATTTTTAAACACACATCGGACTTTTGACTTAAGAATGGCATGCATCTTATCACTTTGATTCAACTGATTATATTTCAGTATTTTCTGGAGGGACGAGGTTCTTAAAAGAGGTCATTTTTTATCATATCTACCTATTTGTAAATCACTTTGGCCCACGCAAAATGTATAACATCTATCATTCCCCTTGAGATAAATGATAAAGTTGAGTGATAATTTTGTTTTACAGTTTATTATCTACAAAATTATTATATCCTTAAAGCTGTACATTGATCAGGTGAATTGTTACAAAAATTTTAAGAGGTCTTCAATTTGCTCGGCTGCCATCTTTGTTGACCATATGGATAGTAGACTTTTCATACATTAAAATTTGTTTTAGCTTCAACTTATGTGGAAAATATCAGCTCTATAGTAATTTATGAGAACCAAAATCAAAGAGTTTCTAATCTTTAAAATGTATCTTAGCTTCCCTTCCAGCCCTTGTTCCATAAATATGTATGTACACTGTACAGTTTGTATACACATGTACCAACATTCAAAATGCGTGTAATATTTGGAAACATTTATTTTGTATTTTAGTGGAGATATATTTTGATCATATTTATAAAGAAAAGCTAACTCTACCTATTGTTCCAGAAGTGAAACCGACGGGACTCAGTTCATTCTTGAGGAGAGCGGCCGGTGATATCGTCATGGAAAATATGGGCTCAGGCTCATTTGCTTCATCTTCATTATTTAACCTTGAATCTTCAGTTGGAATCTCATCATCAGATGGCAATTCTTTTTTATGTAACGCACAGGAGCAACCATTTGTATGTCCTCGTTGTTATAAAGGTTATAAATGGAAGACTTCTTTAAACTTTCATCTCAAATATGAATGTGGCAAAGAGCCACAGTTTCAATGTTCTTTTTGTTCTTATAGAACTTATTTTAAAGGAAACTTAAAGAAACATACAAGTCGTAGACATAAAGATGAATAATTTAAAGAGTGCTGTTGCAGGTTTTGTTTTATTCTGAGATACATGATGTGTGAGGGATTGAATAAATATTGTATAGCATTCACCCTTGTATTTAACCAATGTGGTATTATATGTTCTTAAAGTAGTACTTTCATCCTTTTAAATTGAAAATTACTTTGTTATATAAATAAATGAAATACAGTTAACTGTTCCATACTTTTTTTACTTAGTATATTATCATCATCATCAACTGTTTCCAGCCTGTGGCCGGGTCAGTTCAATAAAATGCGTCCATCTTCCTCAATCCTTCCACCATTCTTCCTCCTTTAATTTCTTCCTTTCTTGGTCTCCCTTGCAGTATTTTTCCTACATACTTCTCTGCCAATATTTTCTTAGACACCCTCTCTTTTTCCATCCTCAAAAATCAGCATGCTGAAATACCGTAATAATCTAGTTTCTAAATATATAATATATTTTTGCACAGTTTTAAAGCATATTACATATATTGAATACACACTTTTGTAACAACGCTACTTTTAGAGACATTTTTAGTAATCAATTATATGGGAACATTTTACTAACTGTTAAAATTACATATCTCTGAAATTATTTACAAAGAGCATTGACCTAACCAGCAGTTAAAAGTTTCTTAAGCACACCAGTCAACACATGGTTTAGTGTGTCATTATCATGTTGGACTGGATTGCCAATAACAGGGAGATCAGGGTTTGAATCCCAGTAGGGTGTACCTTCCTAAATAATGTTCTACTTTCTCTCCGTGTAAATGCGGATAAATTTCCTTACTCATCCATATCCTATTAATGTAACTAATTAATGCATGTGTGTAAGCTAAATGGGTACTAAGATGCAGTATAAAGAATCCAACAGTTTCTAAGTCGATAGTCTTATGGGAAATGTAGGCGCCGTGCATTGATGTATGTGGCACTGGTAGTGGCAGAACCTCGAAACACTCAAATGAAGGTAATGGCTGAAACACGTGGCTAATCATAGCTTATTGATGTTACAATCATGTTTTAACATTGTTTGACTATGCTAATTTTGATATAAGAAATCAAGAATCCCCACAATATGAAATAAGTGTTGTTGTATTGTGGGATGTTCAAATCATTATAATAACACTAATAAAGACATGAAATTCGACATTTTACTTGACAGGAATGGAGTGAAGAAAATAAAACCAAGTGGATTCAAAAAGGCAACAGAAATAATATAGATCTTTTATCTATATTTAACCTGACACTTTCTTAAACATGAGTAAAACCAAGAACCCTGTCAAGAAACCAATCAATCTTGATAGTTGTAGGCTATATTTGTAAACTAAACTCTGCATACATTGACCTCCGTCGTTCCTAAAGCACTAGTTGAAATTTCATCTTTAAACTGTTTATTTTGGACAAATTAATAATTAGTTTATCTGAGGTTTTGTTTTTGCCGATTTGTAAATCTTTGTCTAGTATGGGCCAGATAAATAAATAAAATAAGTACATTTGTCATTTCACATCAGTGGGGCCTTAGTACTTTGTACTACATGACATAGCTCTACTTTGTGCAATAAGATATTGTCACTGCTTTTTACACTAAATATAATAAATTTATAAGTCTTATATTCAATGGTGGCACTGTGATATAGAATATAAATATTCTTATCCTAAGCTTGTTGGCATGTTGAAGATTAATTTATAGCTATACAATTATAAATGAAATATACCTAACGATTTAGTAGAGGCTAACACATTTTCTAGTGTTTATTTTGTGTTGGACTTAGTTTGAACACTATTAACATTATAACACACAGCTGCCTTAAAACTTTTAATTTTACATAGTTGAATTTCAGTTAATTTGGTTATATAACTTGCTTTAAATAAGCCTAATCCTTTTTCAAATGATTGCTGGGAATAATACCCAGTATTAACCTTTTGTAAACCATTTATAATTATTATTTTGATCCTTATCTGTTGCGACAATATACATTTGTTATCAAATGTATCATCTAAGAGTTTCAAAATGTTACCACATTATTGTCTAATACATTTCTTTCATTAGCATCATCAATGTCTAAACAAAGTACCTATAGTGAAGTGGATATTACAGTAGGCCTACCTACACATGACTTATACATATTGTTAGCCGTCAGATACTTATACATTATTCTCTTAATTCTATTATAATTTTATGTTTGCATGCTAGATTTACTTAACTAGTCTTTCTTTTTGTCAGTAACTGTATAGTTAAATAATAAATAATTAAAACAAACTACTGAATTTTTAAATTTTTGTTTGTGCATTAATAACTTTTTTTAGTAATCAAATGTAAAAATCATCTCAGTTTTTTTAAGTTTACACACAAACTTAGAAAATAAAATGCTGAACGTGTTTATAGACACACAATATTACAAACCAAATTTAATATATCTGTTCCAATCAAATATTATTAAGATGGTGAAGTTCAAATAAAATAACTATTATTACTGAACAGAAGAAAAACACATCCATAGAAAAGGGTTTCCAATAGAAACATAGGGCACTTGGAGAAATATATATTTTACGTAATTAAGTTAGGGAAACCATATTTTTTTTGTAAATATTTTTTAAAATAATTATACATTTTAATACTGTTCTGTCATTATCAAGTTGGTAAAAAATTAGTTTCATCCCTTATATGCAATATATTTACCACCCAAAGAAGTAGTAAAATTAATTACTCTTCTTGTATGTATTCAATTATGCTTGGTTTTAAATAGAATAGCTTTATAAACATACTACTTCAAGACATAACACAATATGTACAAATGTATATTAAATTCTTTAATTTGTAAAATACATATGTTGAGATTGGTTGTAGTTTTTATCGAATAAAATAATTATAAACATGCTAGTCGTATCAAGATTATTCAATTGGTTCGTCCCTTCTTGCTCTTTATGTTCTGTTTAAAATTGTACACACCATCAGCTGAAGAGGCAGAGAGCTTCAGGTGTAGTTAAAGATGTGATTATATTACTTTTTAGAAGTTATCTTCAAGCTCAGCTTTGATATGCTTTCCATATATTTTGAAAAATGACACCTGGAAATGGAAATCAAACCCAGGACCTTTTACTTAGTGCGCCAATGCTCTACCACTGAGATATACAGGCTAATCCTGTGATAAGAGTCATTCATCACTAATCGCTTAGTGCAGCGTCTTTGTGGAATGTGTGAGATTGTCAGCTTCTTAGTTGCTTTCAGAAACACAACCACGGCAAGGGCGGATCCAATGCCTGTTGTCGAGGGGGCATTTGGTTTTCATAAGACTCCTTCAAGTATACATTTAATAATTTCAACTAATCTTGATTTTTATTGATAATAATTTTAGTAGTAGTAGTAGTAGTAGTAGTAGTAGTAACAGTAGTAGCAGTAGCAGTAGTAATTAATAACTTGCTACTGCTACAGTTACTACTACTACTACTACTACTACTACTACTACTACTATCATTATTATAAAGAAAAAATCATAATTTTGATTAAGAAATTTGTAATTTTAATACTCATCATCATAATCAACAGTTTCCAGGCTCTGGCCGGGTCAGTTCATTAAAATGCCTCCATCTACCTCAATTATTCCACCACTCTTCCTCCTTTAATTTCCTCCATTCTTCTCCTCTCACTTGATCACTTTCTATTATCTGCTCCTCCCATCTCTTTCTTGACCTCCTTTGCTGTCTTTTTCCAACATTTTCTTTGCCATCCTCTATTCTTCCATCCTCATTTCATGCCCATACTATCTCAGTTTTGCTTCTCCTACTATATTATGTACCCTCTGTACCTCGACTCTTCCCCAGATAACTTTGTCCCTAATCTTATTTCTCCTCGTGACAGCTAACTTGCTCCTAACTAACTTCATTCTCATGGCCTCCACTTTCCTAGTCTCTCTTACATATAATGTCCATGTTTCTGCTGCATGTGTGACAGTTGTAATACTAAAAGCATTAAACAAAAAGTCACAATCACAATAATAGTAATACAATATGTGCATGGTCCTAAGCGGTTTAATAGGTATTAATAGAGAAAAAACTGCATTTTAATACAAATAACTGGTTATCATACTAAATTTACTGGAGGGTTTTAGTTTTAAACCACTCGGTTTTCTGCACATTAGAGCTAGGTTCAAAGAGTTATTGGTTAGGTCATGTAGGAGATAGGGCAAGGGAGGTGTTATTCAGTCATGATTTACAACATTAAGATATTGGTTTCAATATTTTTTACTATATTTCCCCCCTCCCCCCTTGGATCCACCACTGCAGTCCGCACTGGACAATTTGCTGTTATTTCAGTGTCTGCTATTGCCTTAGCTTTGAATTTATTCTTTTCCTATCAAATGCTATCATACAACTCATAAGGCATATCCCAAGGTTGTTCTGTTTACCTATGAAACACAACATTGTAAATGCTTCAGCTGGTGGAAATATTTTGATAGTATCTAATCTGCAATTAAAGGCAAATTGAATTTATGTTTTTTATTTGTTTGTTGAACACAAGTATTATTAGCTGCTTACTCTAAGGTAGAGAAAGAAAGGTTGACTTAGAGAAGAGCACCGTCAAGGCCTCCGGAGAAGAATAATTCTCGCTGGTTTAAACCCTGACCTCCACATCATCGATTACCAAGTTTACAAAATAATGAATACTTAAATATAATGTTATATAAACAACTTTTATAATAACAATAATAATAATAATAATAACTAGGCAGTATATTTATATGCACAGTAAATAAATATAAAGATCTCATTTAAAGTGATATTATAAATAATATGTTACACCAACTTACTAATTGCGTTTCTGACTAAAATGGACTAGATATTCCCTAAGATTTTCAGTATGTAGTGAATCACATTTGGTTCATGTTTGAAAATGTTCTTGTGTATTGAAAAGCATCAGACCTAATGATAGGACAATATTTTTGAAACTGGCCATCATGGTAGGAATATACTCTGTATTAATAGTATTAATTTTTCTATCATTGGAAATTTGCTTTTGTTGTTGTGTGTGTAGATGGTTAAAACTAATCAATTTCTACTAATATAATATATAAAAATATTAAATAATCCCACCCTCACTGTGCACTGTTCCCAATTACTTGACCGTTTCATGTTCAAAACAAACCAAGCCTCCAATTTTAAACTACCACAAAATACTGTTGAGAAGTAGATGTAGAGTGAAATACAGGCTGTTTAAAAGTAGTGTAAGAATGCCATGAGTTAGTCATGATTTGTTCTTTCAAACCTATGAGAATATAATAGCACCTTTAATATATTATACTGTGCAAATAGTATGCCATTAAAATGAAATTAAGTAACAAATAAAAATGTATCACCCAATGTGGAAACCAGACAACCTTACATATAAACACCAAACTCACAGTTAACGTTTACCATCTATAGTTCCTATAGCGATGGAAATTTTCTATGTTATATTGATACACTTGTTTAGATATATATTGGTTGCTTAATATAATTATATTGAATTACATTAGTCAATTTTAATTCAATAGGAAAAAATGGGTGGAAAAATTATTCAATTAATTTTGATTAACACATTTTAAAACATTGTCCAAAATATGGAATATATTGATAAATTGATCATTATATCGGGTACTGAAACATCACTATATTAAATATAAATATATCGATATTTTTGTAAATAAATCAATATATTTTATATTGATATACCATTTCCATCCCTAGCTATAAGAGACATAAGGGGCCAAAATGAGGGAGTTAATCTCAAGGAGTTGCATAACCTGTCAGTGTCACCTAACACGAGGATTGAGTAATCCATTCCAAGGCCCTCATCAGAATTGAAGACACTCCTCCAGGATCAGAGCCAAGCACTAGCCGTGCTGTCACTTCACATGTCAGGATGAAGTTCAAGTGAACGTTGTAGAGATCACATAATTTAACACGACTACTAACTGATAGAACATAAATTGATGGAATTATTATTTATAAACACACACTAATACAAATCAGGACATTTAATTTTTTATGGTATAATTTAGTACCATTGCTATGGCAATATAGTGGTAATTTATCTAATATACGGTAATTAAAGTTCAAGAACACCCTAAATAAGCATTCACATGGAAAAAAGAAAGAACATCCAGACTTTTTCGAGATCCAAGTTTAGTGTCAAAAACACTAGCACCAAGCACTAAGTTTGTCTCCAAATTACAACCTAATCATATACATTTGAAAAATATTGAAGTGTAGGTATAGTCTGCTTTTGATTGGAAGAACAGTAAAGTAAATACAAACATATTTCTTTTGCGGCCATCAATGATAACATTTAACTATATGATTTGTTTTGTTTTAAAGGTATTGATAATATCTATTGAAAGTGACAGCTGCAGATAACGTGAGTTTATTAGTTAGCTTTAGTAGTTACCAGATAATGTTCTTCCTACCAAAATCAGGGTATATCTAATCTTTGCCAGCAAGACAGTGTGGAATGTCAGAGCTCAAGGGGGATGTAGTGGGGAGGGGGTATTATCACCTTCATCTTTGCTCCATCTCTTATATTCTCAGTGATTAAACCAAAAGCAGCTACTCCATCAATATAAATAAGAAAATAAATTTACAAAGCTATCTTATATGTTTTACAAATGTAAGTAAAAAGGATATAGCAAAAGTACCCTGTTAAAATTATTTATTATTCATATAATACTTGGTAACATCAAAGACAGAAAAAGTTTACTCCCTTCTATGCCATTAACTAACTTATCATTCTCCATTCATCGGAAAGTGCAAAGTGCCTATCAGTGAATATAAATCATTTTAAAGCCCACAAGGAGTTGTATATCTTAGTTTGACATCAGATGGTCCCCATTTTATTTGCCACAGCCTCCACCCTCCTCTACTTAACCGCGCACGTCTTCAACTCTATTCCTCATTTCAAACAAGTTGATAGGTGTAGTAAACAATCACCTCTATATGCTCCACTGGTTAGTCTCTCAAGACATGATATCGATTATGAAACACCCGCCTCGGTGGCGTAGTTGGCTAACGTGTTAGTCGTATTGAGCTGCTCGACTGCTGAGGACAGGGAGATCGAGGTTAAAATCTCGGTCGGGTGAACTGGGAGTGGTTTTTCCTAAATGGTTTTCCACTCTCCCTCAACGCAAATGCGGGTTCACTTCCTCTTTCCCGATTCCTAATCCATTAGAGTAATTAGTACTTAAAGCGTATAACCCGAACGGGTAGTAAGACGCGGTGCTAAATAAAAAAAATCATTATGAAACATTTGATCAAGTAGTCACTAGACACAAACATGCACACTATCAGTTCATAAACAGATAAAGTTTGTACTATATAACTAAGAACAATCACACGCTCAACCAAGAAGTAAACAATGTGCACAAAACAAATGTGCAAAGTGGACAATGTGCACAAAACTGCTATTAGCTCCTTTTCTATCCGGGTTGGGTTATTTTGACTAATACAGTTTAGATTGCTTCCTGCAGATTTTCATTATAAAAGTGCTTTTCTCAAATGTGGCCATACTTTTTTAGAATATAATTTAAATTAGTTAGTTATTAATTAGTTGGTATGATTTGTATTGTTATCATAAGAATTAATAAATTATTAATCAAATGGCAGGTCTATTATTTATTCTGCCTCTCACCCAAATTTGATAAAGTGTTAAGGTTATTATTATTATTATTATTATTATTATTATTAGCACCGCGTCTTACTACCCGCCCGGGTTATACGCACTTACGCTAATGTGTAATGGTAGGGTGATTTTGAGATGAAATGGAGGACCTACAGTTTAACGTGGAATCCGAACCACGGTGGAGGCCTGGCATTCCTCACATTCACAAGATGTCTTGTCAGAGGTGAAGGAAGGGTTTGGTAATCAGATAAATCTTTGCCGGGACCGAGGATTGAACCCCGGCCGCCAGCATAGAAGTCTGACACCTTACCCCTAGACCGCCAGGTCACCTGTTAAGGTTGTTGTTTTTTAAAACATGGGATCTCTGCATACAGGAGTTTTGACTTTCTTGAAACTTTTACAGCTTGCTTTGGCTTATTGTGAAATAACTCTTTGGGATTAAACGTTCAGAAGAATGTATTAATTATTAAGGTTGAATGGAAGGAAATGCCACAAAAAAGCCAGTGTTTTTGTAGTTATTATGGGAAAATATTTTTTGGACAAATAAAATATTCTTCCAGTACAAACATAGAATTTATTTTTATTCACGGTGACCTCAAAATTTCTTGAACATCTGTCAAAGGTGTTGTGGGATTAAATGACAACTTTTTCCCTTAATTTTAAAAGTTTGTTAGATAATCCCACCATGCTCATGACAGATATTCAAGAAATGTTTATATCACCATGTGTAGAAAATTAAACTCTATGTTTGTACTAGAGCAATATTTTATTTAGTTTGGCCAAAAAAAATCTTTTCCATAAAAATTGTGAAAACACTGGCCTTTTCTCGCGCCCCTTTCCATTCCACCTTGATCAGTGTTATTATTACTAGCTTAGAATTCTGATACTTTCAATATAGCATGCATTACTTACTAAAAGCTTATCAAGGGTTGGGAGCCAGACACGCTTTCGGAGCTGCAAACACCCCATTTCAGTCCTGAAATATAGGTGTAATTGGGAAATGGGTGTTTTTTTAAGATGTACAAAATTGGCATAGGAAATATTTTATAATCTTTTTTAACAACACGTATTACTACTTGTTCAGGTTACACGCTTATGTACCAATTACACAAATTATTTTAGGGGTGAGGAAGGTTATATTTAGAGGAATTGTACCTGCATTTGAGTGTAATGATAGTGGAAAACCATTTTGGAAAAACCACCCCAGTACATCCGATTAGGATTCAAACCTCGATTTCCCTGTCATCGCGAGTCTAGTCTATTGTGAGAGTCGCCCCTTAGATCATAGAGCCACTGAAACTCGTAGGCCTTTCTATTCCTCCTTGACTTAAATATTTATGATAAGCATGTCTTAACTTAACCAGAAACTAATGCAGATGTTTAATTTTATGAATATGACTTATATGAGTTTGTGTTATTTAAAAGAAGAGTTGTAAACCAAATGAAAGATTAGTTGGTTTGAAACGGAAAAGGAAAGGAACTATGTTCTTCTTTAACTTTATTGAGCATTGTATGATTTATAAATAGTTTTAACTAGATATTTTTGCTATATTCTTTTTAATTACATTTGAGATTAATATAAAAGAGCTTTAACTTTTTTATTTAACTCAACTGGTGCCCATCATTCCTGTGTAACTTATACTCCCCCCACCCCCACCCCCACCCCCCCATGTTTTAAATACTATTTCGGTATGCAACCCCCAAATCCTCTAAACAAACTCTGAATATGCTCCTGTTTCAGATCATAATTTTATACATAAATTATATAGATTTTATGTAGTTTTTCAAAAATATGAACAAACCGCAAACGTTACTTTTATGGTACAAGTGAAATACTATTTTTGATGACTATGCAATGCTAGCATATCATTATTGACTGAGAATGAAATTGATTTGCAGAATGTATTAAATCATTTGAATATGGTGACAGGCAGCATGTATTTTCATATAAATGTCTCTAAAACTAAGGTGATAGGTTTTGATAAGGGCAGATTAGGAAATGATTGTCAACATAGTATAAAGGAAAAACTGTTATAAAAAGTTAATGATTTTGTGTACCTGGTCTGAATGTTCTGTAAAAATGGAAGGATGGATTGTGAAATCGATAGACGGGTAAATGCATCTTAGAGAGTAGGATGTGTGTGGACTATTTCAAAGAATGAAGTAGTATCGAAAGAGGCAGATATGACATTATATAAAAGTGTCTTAACACCGACATTGTTTTATGGATGTGAAACATGGGTTTGTCAGGGAGGAACACAAGAACAAGATGAATGTAATTGAAATAAGAAAGCTAAGAAATGTATGCAGAAAAACTGGTATGGACGGAGTCACTTATAAATGGGTGCTGAAGGAGTACAGTTTTAAAGGGAATCCAATAGATAATTGTGAAAGAAGTGTATTACGTTGGTTTGGGCATATTGACAGGATGAGTGTGGATAGAGTGACGAAGCAAATATATAAAGGTAGAGTGTGTGGCTCGAAAGGAAGTGGTTTGATATGTAATACGTGGATATATGTTGTAGATGAATGTGTGAAAAAGAGAAACATTGAGAGTTCTAAGAATAAAAGAACATGTATGACTTGGTGCATGGATGTTGTTGAAGCTAAGAGAATATGCAAGGATAGGGAAGTGTGAAGAATGTTAGTGAAGATGAATTAAGTACGGAGTTGTTTTTATTTTAGGTATATGTACAGTTTCTTGCTTATCCCGTAAAGGAATGGCGTGATTATATATATTTATATGTACATGTAGTAAAACATATTAAAATAAAAAGCCTTTTTAGTTAAGACAAGATTTTAGTAGGTGAAGAAAATTTAAGCCTAGAGCATTGGATTACATTCTCTAAGCATATTATGAAAAATTAAAAAAAAATAGTTTTGTAGCTGGAGAAAAGTTTAATTTTTAACATTTAATTATATTCTACAAACCCGCCTCGGTGGCGTAGTTGGCTAACGCGCTTGTCGTGTTGAGCTCGACTGCTGAGGACGGGGAGATCGAGGTTCGAATCTCGGTCGGGTGAACTGGGGGTGGTTTTTCCTAAATGGTTTTCCACTCTCCCTCCACGCAAATGCGGGTTCACTTCCTTTAATTCAACCTTCCCAATTCCTAATCCATTAGAGTAATTAGTACTTAAAGCGTATAACCCGAACGGGTAGTAAGACGCGGTGCTAAATATTATTATTATTATTATATTCTACAAGGTTGTTTATTGTTAATATCCATTTGAGCTAAGAGTATATTAATGGGTAATTGGATATGCTAAGTTCCATATGCTAGATATACTAGTTTTTTAAACTGACTATATGTAAAAACAATTTTCTTTCGACTCATTATTTTAGCTCGATTTTAGTTTTATGATTTAGTACATGTTGTGAAGCCAGGTAGCTATACATTCTTTTTAGTATCCTTCAAGAAGTTCCAGTAGCATATTGATAGAGCACCCAACTTTACTATGAAATTTTAAAAAAAAATCTTTAGTAAAATGTGTGCAAAATTTTAACTATTTTAACTCATCAACAAATGTTTTGTTTGCAGGAGTTAAATTTTGGAAATCGCCACCTCAACATTGTCTCCAATTAAATTCTCAGAGTGAAACTACATGGGACACGTCTCACTTCATGTCATCTCTTCAGAAAAATGGATTTGGAGCAATTAATGACAGCGTTGTACCAGAATCATCATATAAACCTCAGCCTAAGCAATGTTTTGTGTGTCCCCAGTGCGCTAGAATCTACCAAAGAAAGGAATCACTTTACCTCCATCAGAAACACGAGTGCGGGAAAGAACCACAGTTTGTTTGTCCGTACTGTACGTATAGAGCTAAACTCAAAGGGAACTTAGTGAGACATATTGCAACCAAGCACGAAATGAAAATGTAAACTTACATTTAATCAGTGGGTGGTTGTTTACAGATTATTGCCAGTGTTTAGGGCTGAGACTATAAATCTCATTCGAATGACAATAGTTCTTAGAGCTAGAGATTCATTTGAATGAGTTTCTTAGCCTCGGCCTTAAATTTTCACGTGGCCAGAATTTCTTGTCACATTTGTATTTTGTATTTTACTGATATAATAAAACTTTTTAACCATTCAACAAAACTTTCTCAACCAATATCCACTTTGCATCTCATTCCATCCTCTTTTACCACAATATATTTCTGTTCAGCCAATGAGAAATATTTTCACATTAAACTTTATCATTGCTTTCTGTAAAAAAAAAACTGTCACACAAATTAATTTAAAAAAGTTGTATTTTTTTTAGTACCTTGTCTTACTACCTGTTTGGGTTATACTGATACGTACTAATTACATTAATTTATTAAGGATTAGGAAGTTTTTTTAATTAAGAGGAAGTGCATCCTACCAGGATCGAACCCCGATCTCCCCATATTTGGCAGTCTAGTCTCATACGAGAGTTGCGTGTTAGACCACGCAGCCACCGAATTGGGTGATATTTTTCCTTAATACTTGAGTGAGCTACACAAAGTCTGGCTAAATTCTTGGAAAATGATAGATCATTAATTTAACAATATTATTCGTACATATTTTTCTAGTAATGATTTAGAGCCTAATGTAAAGAACACATCTCTTTATAATTATTGTATCAATTTAACCAATTTAATCACATTCTTTATAACTAGCATTTACAAAAACTCTATTCTAGCTAGGTGATCTTTCATGGGTAAAAACACAAGGGTATTATTTTAGTGTAAAGGTCTTCATCAACACACATGCTGTTGCCACAAGAACAGTGTTCTCGAGTGAGTTTTCAGCTCAACACTATTCTCTATTTAGACAAGATTCACTACACTCCCTTGTCGTTGGCTCACATGAATAGAAGTTTGTCGCTGCAGTAATTTTGTCATTGTTGTTTTTAGATTTTTTTAAAATTACCTTGACTTACTTAGTACCTGTTCAGGCTATGTAGAAGTATTGTGTTCAATGGTGCGGTTCACAAAGACAAACACAACATGTTTGTCATTGTGATACCTTTTAGCTATCTTGCAGTAAAAGTGTTGTATTTATAGAAAACTTCAGCAGGTCACACAAAGATTTTTTATTTTTTGCAATGTGTCTTACTAACACTTCAGGTTATACGCATATGTACTGATTACGCTAATATATTAAGGATGATTAAGGTTTAATTTAGAAGAAGTGTACCCACATTTGTGTGGATGAAGAGTTTAAAACAATTTACGGAGAACCACCCTCAGTAAACACAACCAAGATTAGAACCCAGCATTCCAGTCTACTGTTAGAGTGAGACCTTAGACCATGTGGCCACTAAAGCGGGTGAAGATTTCTTTATTGGGACAACAATAATCCGTTAATCGTTGTGTTTATGATTACAGTGGAGTCTTTTGAGAGCAGACACCTCCTGGGACCAAAAACATGTTTATTACTAGAAGGGTTCGGTATTTGGAAAAATAATTTTAAAATGTTTAAAAATCATATCGCTTGAACACAGTTTAACTTATATGAGCCTATATACTGTGGATATTAACTAAAATAATATTGTACGTAGCATACTGTACACGACCTATATGACGAAAAGTAAAGAAAATAAATTTAATTACTTATTTAATCATGTCTAATTTTAAACTTTTCCAGCCAACCAGCCTTAAAGCCACTTAAGCCCAACTCTTTAGCAATTTCCAATGACTTTTTACGAATTAATGTCCCAAACAAAGGAATGTTATTAGCTCTAGCAAGACATAACCATTCAAATGTCACATTATTAATAGCTTGTCCTTGCATTTTCGTAAATGCTCTTTTACTTAACTGGTTTTCATTTTTGGCCCCAAGATTTCAAAATTTCGTTTTTATTTGCCAGAATTTCACTGAGTTGATATTTCCCCAATTCATATTTAGTGTCCAAATCATAAACACTTAACTTTTTTTTCCCACTCACTTTCACAACTTCTATTTTGTCTTTCAAAGTTAAACGTTTACATTTTTTATACATTTTAAGAACCGACAGAAAATACCACTTTAGTAACATTACAACTTAGAAGAATCACAAGTTTATTCACTAAGACTAATGACTCGGAAGCTATGACCTTTAAGTACCTTAGTCGATTCTGTGTAGGCTATTTAAGAAACTTCGAGTAGAGGGGGATCAAGAACTGCTCACACTTCACTCGAAACAATAACATTCCTAACATTCCTATGGTAAAATATATAAACTGGTGTTTTCAATTTTTGTCTGCTTTTTAGAAATTGCTAAGCATAAACATGCATTTCTAGCAGTGTCTGTTATTGGGAAGTTGCTTCACCTTAAAAGGCCATGTTATTTTCTCCGAGAAAATTTAAACTGTCTACTATTAAGAGGTGTCAGTTAAGGGAGATTTCACTGTATTTTGGAAACTTAAATGTTTCCAAAGTAGATGTTGAATATTGATAAGTGAGATAAATAAAAAGAGAGATTAGAGTTTGGGATGTGTATGGCGAGCAAGATAAAGCTATAATAAAGAAAAGGAATGACTGGAACAACATTTGAAATAATATATTATAAAATGTTTAGGATGTAGAAGTAAATTAAAAATATGAAATAGACCAAGCAATTTTTGTATATCTTTTGCATTGCTATGGAAATATTAATTTTCACTCTACTCCATGCTGGAACAACATAAATTAGTGAGTCAACATGGCAGCAAAGTGTTGTTAGTGTGAATACTTCACAAACAGTTAAACAAATGTCACAAAAATAAACTGTCACCCGCCTCGGCGGCGGAGTTGGCTAACGCGCTAGTCGTGTTGAGCTCGACTGTTGAGGACAGGGAGATCGAGGTTTGAATCTCGGTCAAGTAAACTGGAAGGGGGGGGGGGCGAGGGGGTTCCTAAACGGTTTTCCACTCTCCCTCCACGCAAATGTAGGTTCACTTCCTCTAATTCAACCTTCCCAATTCCTAATCCACTAGCGTAATTAGTACTTAAAGCGTATAACCCAAACGGGTAGTAAGACGCGGTGCTAAATAATAATAATAAATAATAATAAACTGTCATAAAGACAAACTGTCATTTGTGTGAACCGAGCCGAATTCAATTAAATATATTTTACTATAAGGATACCACCTTTGTTTAGCCTGTATGGTGCCTTGACCTCTTTCTCTTGAAATTACTCATGGTCTACATGCTATATTCCATTCACCGTAGGAATTGACTTCTTAAAGGCCTTTTTCCTCTACCATAAATCTACTATATAGTAGGATATTGGTAGGAAATAAGACCTTTCAGAGAGTAACTCCTACCGTGAATGGAATATAAGTGGTCACTGCTAATGCAGAGATTGGACTGTACCTACTATTTGTGGTTTGATGGCCACATGATTTGGATCTACTCATCTTAACCTTGATTTAGAAAATGTGCCATAGCAGCTTGGCGTGTAAATCCCAACAATATTTTGTATGTATATCTAAAATCTATGTATAAATATATTTAAAATGATTGTTTAGATCTGATCCAACCCATGTCCATAGTAAACCGTTTATATTTGTCAAAAGTCTAACACAACAACATAAATAGACCCGCTTTAGTGTCCGAATGGTCTAAGGTGTTACTTTTGTGTCAGACTGGACTGTTGATGACTGTGAGATCAGGGTTATAATCCCGGTCGGTTCTATTAAGGTTGTTTTTCCCCAAATGGTTTCTTATTCTTCTTCCATGCCAATACGAGTAGATTACCTCTAAAATGCTTCCTTTCTCCTCCCTTAACCACTAGAGTATTTTTCATAAAATGTATAACCTCAACAGGTAATAAAATGTGATGTAATACATTTAAAATAAAGCAAAAATAAAATTTTCCGTCATAAACACCTGGCATCATCAGCAAATTTTAATTAATCAAGACCTATTTATAAACCATGCTGTAAAGAGCCACCTAAGAGAGTCACAAGTCCAGCCTATATTCCCTAAGAATGGGTTTATAAAGAATGAACAATGCTCTACATTCTTGTTTACATTACAGTTAGGTGAACTTATAAATAACTAAACTATATAATTTGTAATCATACAAAAAGTAATTCTTTGAAATATTTTAGGGGAAGGCTTCGAATGTTAACAACCATTTTCTCCAACTTTGGTAATAACATGGTGGGAAGGGTGCTATATAACATTTACGAAAGGTACTGAAACTTACTTTCACATATCCATACACCAAGTCATGTGATTTGCAGATGTTCATTGTTCTGATAGATAGTATCATTACCATCATAATATCGATAATACCCGCTTCAGTGGCCACGTGGTCTAACTTGTTACGCTCCCAGTTGACTAGACTGCCGATGATGCGATCACGGTTCGAATATCGGTTGGCTATAATGAGGGTGATTTTTCCAAAATAGCTGTCCACTCTCCCTCCACGCAAATGCGGGTATACTTCCTATTAATATTTTCTCCCAAATCCCTAAAACCATTAGCGTAATTAGTAAATAAGCGTATAATGCGAACAGGTAGAAAGATGAAGTGCTATATATATCAACAATACAGCTATGAAAAATACAATGTTGACTGTTAAAACATGAGTTAGTATTTTTTAAACTGCTCTTAGTACCATGTTCTTAGAATATAGTATACATTATGGCACAACACAAAACGGTATTGATAAAAGTGCTACACATAAAGAATAAACTCGATTCAAATGGCTGGTTATCAAGGGTTTAAAATTTTCCTGGAGTCAGTACTTTGAACTCGCCTCGCACACACACTTTCCAACCATGTAGGCCCAATATCAAAGAGGATTTTTATGATAATAATGGCTTGATTCATTACACTTTATTGTTTAAATTTGAATAAATCGGATGGTTTTTATAATAAACTTTGAAGAAATATATGTATTCTTCACATTGGTGTTGAGACCACAAACATTATATTGTTTATGCATCTGCAAATAGTTGTTTTTTTTGTAATACTATTTATTTAATATGGGGAAGCATAAGTACTTAGTCTACATATTTTTATAAATCAATTTCATATATTGTCATGAAAACAACAATATAATTAATAATGATTTATAATCCTTATTGAAATTTGTTCACTTCTAATTGACATTGTTATTTTGAAATTCTAAGATCTATTAGTTCATAAAACAAAATCAATTAAAATAATAATTTGATATGATTATGTTTGTCAAATAAATATAATAATGTATAAAATGATATAAAATGCATGTCTATCAGTTGGTGTGAGTCATATTGTTCTCATTAGAATTAATAAATTACTCTGATTTATTAATCAAATGGTAGGTTTTATTATTTGTTCCACTCCTCCTCTTCTGCCTCTCGCCCAAATTTTATAACGTGTTCAGGTTGTTGGTTTAAAATGAGATCCCTGCAGACCAGAGTTTTGACTTTCTTGAAACTTAATCAGCTTGCTTGTGGCTTATTGTAAAATAACCATTTAAGAAAATAAGACTAAGCATTCAGAACAACGTATTAGTTCTTAATCAGTGTTATTATCACTAACTTAGAATTCTGATACTTTCAACATGGCATGGATTGCTTACTAAAAGCTTTGTTCCAGATCAAGGGTTGAGAGCCAGAGGGGCTTCCGGAGCTGCAAACCCCCCCTTTAAGCCCTGAAATGTAGGTGTAATTGGGAAATGGGTGGTTTTTTTAAGATGTACAAAATTGGCATAAGAAATATTCTATAATTTTATTTATCACCGCATCTTAATACTCGTTCAGGTTATACGCTTATGTACTAATTGTGCTAGTGGTTTTAGGGATGAGGAAGTGTGTGAGAGTGGAAAACCATTTTGGAACACACACACACCCTCTTCCCCCGCCCCGCCCCCCCAGTACACCCAACTTAGATTCAAACCTCGATCAGCAATATAGTCTATTATGAGAGTAGCCCCTTAGACCGTGCAGCTACCAAAGCGGGTAGTTTTTTTTCTTCTTCTTCTTGAATTGAATATTTATGATAGATAATTAGAAACTTATGCAGATGTTTCAATTTACGAATACGGCTTATACGAGTTATTTGTTGTTTTAAAAGTAGAGTTGCAAACCAAATATTGACCACTTGAATACAGACTAAGACCAACATATGCTTGTGGGCGTTTATTAGATTTATATTAACAGATATGTACTTTGTACTTTCTAATTAAATGGTGAATGATAAGTTGGTTTACAACGGAAAGGAACTATGTTCTTCTTTGACTTTATTGAGCATTGTATGATTTATAAAGTGTTTTAACTAGATATTTTTGCTATATTCTTTTTAATTACATTTGTGATTAATATAAAATAGCTTTAACTTTTTTATTTAACTCATCTGTTGCCCATCATTCCTGTGTAACTTATAATCCCCCCCGCACCCCCCATGTTTTAAATACTATTTCGGTATGCAACCCCCAAATCCTCTAAACAAACTCTGAATATGCTCCTGTTTCAGATCATAATTGTATGCATACATTATATAGATTTTATGTAGTTTTCCCCAAATATGAATATGATGCAAAGGTTACTTTTATAATATAAGTGAAATATTAATTTTGATGACTATGCAATATTAGTAAAACATCTTTAAATAAAAAAATAAAACCTTTTTTTAGTTGAAGAAAAGTTAATTGTTAAACATATGATTACATTCTCTAAGCATTATAAAGTTATAAAAAAAATTCTGTAGCTGAAGAAAATGTTTAATTTTGAACACTGAAATATATTTTACAAGGTGGTTTATTGGTGCTGGTACTACCCAGTTGAAATAAGAATATATAAATGGGTACTTGTATATGCTAAGTTCCTTAGGCTAGATATACTAGTTTCTTAAACTGCCATGGAAACAATATTTAGTAAGTTGTACAGTGGTTATGGTAAAGTTTATTTACAGCCCATATGTGAAAACTATTTTGTTCAGCTTATTATTTTAGCTTTATTATAGATTTAGGGTTTCATACATGATGTACAGTGAGGTTGCTTTACACTCTTTGTAATTTCCTTTAAGAAGGTAAAGTCACATATTGGAAGAGCATACTTTACTATGGAAATTTCAAAAAAATCTTTAGGATAAAGTCCGCTGAACTTTGGCTATTTTAACTCTTCAAAAAATGTTTTGTTTGCAGGAAATACATTTTGGAAATCGTCACCTCAACATGGTCTCCAATTAAATTCTCAGAGTGAAACTACATGGGACACTTCCTGCTTCATGTCATCTCTTCAGCAACAGGGATTTGGAGCAATTAATGACAGCGTTGTTCCAGAATCATCATATAAACCTCCGCCTAAGCAATGTTTTGTGTGTCCCCAGTGCGCTAGAATCTACCAAAGAAGGGAATCCCTTTACCTCCATCAGAAACACGAGTGCGGGAAAGAACCACAGTTTTTTTGTCCGTACTGTACGTATAGAGCTAAAGTTAAAGGGAACTTGGCGAGACATATTTTAACCAAGCACGATATGAAAATGTAAACTTACAATTAAATAGTGGGTAGTTTCCAGAGTTTAGGGCTGATAATATAAATCTCATGTTAATGACAACAGTTCTTAGAGGCATAAAGATTCATTTTAACGAGTTTCATAGTCTCAAGCCTTAAATTTTCACGTAGCCAGAATGTCTTGTTACATTTGTGTTTTGTATTTTATTGGTATAATAAATACTTTGCAACCATTCAATAAAAAATGTGTTATCAGTAGTATTAACTCTCTAAACCAATGTCTACTTTGTATCTTGTTCCATCCTCTTTAGACACCATATATTACTCTTCATCCAATGAGAATTTTTCCACATTAAACTTAAGCATAGCTTTCTGTTAAAAAATTAATGTAGCACACAAATTAATTTAAAAAAATTAAATTTGACTTTTTTAAGCACCACATATTACTACCTTTTCGGGTTGTACGCCTATGTACTAATTACATTAATGTGTTAGGAATTCGGAAGGTTTTTAACTTAGGGGAAGCACACCTGCATTTGTGTATCGGGAGAGTGGAAAACTATTTAGGGAAATCTACCCTCACTGCACTCAACCTGGATCGAGCCCCAATCTCCCCATCTTTGGCAGGCTAGTCCAACATGAGAGTAGCATGTTAGACCATGTGGCCACCGAAGCGGGTTAAAGAATGTATTATAAAACTTTTAGGATATAGAATTAAATGAAAAATATTAAATAGATCAAGCTATTTTATATACAGCTATATAAATACTAATTTTCACTCCATTTCATGCTGGAACAACATAGATTAGCGATTCAACATGGCAGTAAAGTGGCAGTAAAGTGGCAGTAAAGTGAATACATCACAAAGAGCTAAACAAACCGTCACAGCAATAAACTGTCGGAAAGACAAACTGTCATCCGTGTGAACTGAGCCTAATTCAACCAAATATATTTTATTATAGGGCTACCACCTTTGTTTAGCCTGTATGGTGCCTAGACAACGTCTTTCTCTTGAAATTACTCATGGTCTACATGCTAAGTGGTCACTGCTAATGTAGAGATTTGACCGTACTATTTGTGGTATGATGGCCACATGATTTGGATCTACTCATCTTAACCTTGATTAAGACAATGTGCCATAGACGCTTGGCATGTGAGTGCTCTCACTCTACCCTGAAAGGTGGAAGATACACCTGTTACCTTCCAATGTAAAAAAAGTGTATATTGTGATAGAACGCTACAATATGAATTAATTGAACGGTATTTGTATGGATAAGTAATAGTTTAACACTAAGAAGAATTTGAATCGAAGCTAGTTGGGGACTTTATTCAAGTCGATGAAGTTGCCTTTGAAATTTTGGTTGATGTAACTACATATGAAAAGAAAGAAGCTATTTCATTGACGCAACTCTAGCCTGAAAATAGCTATAACTCAAACATTGACCATAAAAGCCTTCAAAACAAAGATTTACATGTGTTAAGGAAATTGTTTTTTAGTTTATCAAGTTTGACTACCCATCTGGCTTATATGCATGTCTACACTAATGGGGTAGGTATGAGTAAAGTAAAATTGTAAGGAAGTGTATTCACATTTGTGTGGAGAGAATGGGAAACTATTTAGGAAACAAAGTACTTTGTACACCTGGCCAGGACTCGAACCCAGATCTCCCTGTCACTGAAAAATTTTTACTTCACACCCCACTGATATGGTTGTTAATAAAATAAAACAATATGGTTTGAAGTTCGGGAGGGTGCTAGGTGAAGACTAGAGAAGTGATTTGTTTGCACGAGCTTACTTGAAATAATCAAATGATTAACATGCTATTTTAAACACAAATCATATTAATAGTAAATTTTACTACTCTCATAATTGTGCCGCCTTCTCTCAGATGAAGAAATCTTATGTTGTTTACAGTTGAGATATTAATGACTAGGGTTTAGATTTTATTTTAGCACACGCCAAACAATATATGAGTTGAAATGGTAGGCTTACACAACTAATAGTGCCTCTAACATATAACTTTCAACCCTACTAAATGTGTTAATATAGACTTATGTGTAACCTTTATGGGAATCACCATAACTAATCTTTAACTATTACTTTGTAGTCAAGGAAGGTGAACAAAGCAGTCATGGAACACAAATCTTATCTTAATCAACCGTTCTCTACCTAACCAAGGTTCAATGCCATATGAATAGTTTCATCAGGTTGATGCAGAAATAGAGGTTGTAGAAGAAAAGATGCACTGTGGACAAGACACCCTAAAACCAGCACATGGTCAGTCCTACTGTGGTAAGATCTACGGTCACTGTCCTTGACTCTCCTCAGTATAAACACACACTTACCACTCACAATTTATAAAAATAGTGGCTTTGTTACAATCAAGCAGAGCTGCGCAAGTTCTGCTCTTTGAGGAATACTTGATTGTGCGCCATTATCAACTCGGCCTGGAGCACAGACAAATAATATTTCCAGACACTCAACCTTCAGGTTAATATGGTTGCGCTCCTTTTGGCAGCTTGGGTCCTTTAACACTAGGAGTGCTGCGGTTAGCCCTGTCACCACCCAGCAGTGACACTAGTGAATCCTCGTAAGGTTGAGAGTCTGTTTCTTACTTGTATTTGACCTGGGGTGACATGCAATGAGGCGGAGCATACATTCTTGATTAAATTAGGTCCATAATTTGCAACACTAAAATATCGTCTGGAATTCGATAAAATACTATGTAACATCTATTAGTTTGTAGTCAGCTACTTCAAAGTGGGAAGTCCTCATAGACTGGTAAGAAATTATAATTCATTTACAAACTTGTGAACATAATCAGGTAATATTGATTACAAACATCCAGGATTTGATAATTTTTATAGATGGCCTATAATTTACCAAAATGAATGCATGCAATGCTCAATCTACCTTGTTAAGGTGTTGCATTGTTTCTATTCTAAGTAGTTATACACATAAACAAGTGTAATATTGTTTATTCTCTAGGTATGTTATGTTGGTAATGGTTATCCTATAATAATGTGGTTCAATGTGACGTCATCTCGCCAACGCTGAGTCCTGAGAAACAAGGCAAGGCCATTTGGCTGTGTACTATGATGTAGTGAACTTGTAATAAATGTATTCTTTTTAAAAGTTTCAAGTTTATTATTTAATACAACTCGACAACATATCAAGTGAACAATATGTATATTTTCAATATATGGGAGCTGAAGCAGGCAGAGGACGGGTGCATTGGTGGTTTAAGTTCACTGACAAAAGGAATGGACCTGCCATAAGACAGAACTAATAATAATAATAATGTGTATTTAATGTCTGATAGACATCATAATTTTTCAGTTATATTTGAATATCTTGAATATATTTAACTAATTTTTCTTATGTATCAGAATCATATTTCTGAATAGAAATACTTATTTTTAAATAGCGTGCTGAGTTATTAATTAATTAAAAAGCCTTTTTATTGTATTCTTACACCCCAGTAAATGTTTAAATAAAATCATTTATTTAGTAAATCTTATTTGAAATAATATCTTAACATACAGGAATGGACTGGGCTACCAGATGGGCCAGTTTGATTTGGGCTGCCACAACTACTCTTAACTAAAATAAATCTATTCATTCAATTATAAATTATTTTTATTAAATTGTAATCAAAAGCTCCAGTAAGCGAGAATACATTGTTTGTTAAGATATGATAGCATTAAATTTAAAACCAGCCCGTTTGTTGTTTCTTGTTGTTGTTTGTAGACAATCGTAAAATCATTTGTTTAGTGATTTACACAATTAGCGAGTGGAGGATCATTTTACAAACTTAAATATACCAATAAAGACACCCAGATATTGTCTAAGCTTTTAGAAGCATTTTTGCTCGTGTTGGTAGAAAGTAAAAATATATCATCGATAATGTATATTATATGGTTAAGACTTAGAAACCCACTTAAGATTATAATAAAAAGGTGAAAGGCTGGATAAACATAAGAATTACTAGAAAAACTTAAAATACACTATTCTCTCTAAGTTTGATTCCATTTAACAACTATCTCCATTATATGGATTGTAAATGTGTATACTCGTATAAGTTTTCCATGCTGATATTAATTATTTTAACATGTTGTGTATGTGTTTATTTTGACTGATGGTTCACCAATTGACTTACTATCTATTGTTATACCATTGATTTATTTTAATCTATCAATTTATTCATTTTTTATCTCACTTATCTTATGCGTGTTGTATCTTTTGTTAACATGTTTTTCATTATTTAAATATAATCATTATTAACTTTAGATTAATTTTTATAATTTTTTCTAGTAATTCTTATGTTTATCCAGCCTTTCACCTTTTCATTATAATCTTAAGTGGGGTTCTAAGTCTTAACCATATCTTTACAACTCCTTACTTAATTTAGAATGTTTTCTAAAATGATCGATAATGTAGCTGAAATGGCTTCGAGATTAAATTAACTAATACAAAAATATATAAATACTTGAACATAGCACTTCAGCAAACTTTGAAACATAGTGCCAGTGGTAGATATTAATATATGCTAAGGGCCATCATATTAAACTGTGTAATCTTGGGATTCTTTTAATCTGCCAGTCCACCCCTGGTACTAGATTTGTTTTCATAATTTGATTTTGTGAATATGTAATAAAAAAATAAACATAACCCAACTATTTTCATTACAGGAAATAAATCAACAAACCTATTCGGAATACACCAAAGCACAAAAAATTGCCATTCCAATTATGAAAACTTCACCAAAGAAGGTGACTACCCTCGAGGGTTACTTCAACAAAGCAGCACAACAAGTTATTTTGGAATCACAGACAACCAAGCTCAAACTAGAAATATATATCAATGTCATCAGTGCAGAAAGATGTATAAGTGGAAACAATCTTTTGTATTACATTCTCGTTATGAGTGTGGCAAGGAACCTAGGTTCCAATGTGAATACTGTGGTTACAAAGCAAAACAAAAAGGGACCATGAAGAAACATGTAAAATCAGTGCATGGATATGATAATTAAACTGTAGACATCTGCGAATCAAGTTTTTTGAGTTTGAATCGAAGTTAATATTATTCACAAATTTTGAATAATTATCAAATTGAATCATATCTTACTTAGTTAAATATGCTAAAATTATGTTTAGTAAAAAATACAAACTAGATTAAAAAAAACCTTATATTAGTTTTGTACACTAGTCCTATAAGTTAAAATATTTAAGTGGAACTTATTCAACAAATACCTAGTTCATTTTGTCAAAGGTAAAAAAAAAATCTTTTGTGGTGATTATAAACTATTTCAACATATATTTTTAGTCCTCAACGCTAGCACATTTGTGATGTGTTATCCAGGGGTGTGATCATAGGCTATAGGAAGGTTGTATTAAAATAGTGATGCTTATTTTCCTGTGAATAAGGTAATAATTAATAAGCTGTTACTCTACCTCACAATAATTATTAAAAATATATTAACATGTTTTAGGCCCAGTGTGAGATTTGCAACAGCTTAAAACCTACCCTAACCCTAAATTTAAGGGTAGTTTACTGAAGGGCCAAAAGAGAAAAAATCTATTTTCTTGAAATTTACTCCAACGGTTTAGATTTTTTTTTATATATATAGATGCAAGTTATTGCTATAAACAAGATGGCAATTCTCACTTTCTCATTAAAACAGCTTTTAGTGTACTTTACATAGGTAATTTTTCCAATTTTCATAATTTCTTCGCGACTCTTTGAGATACGAAAGAACTTATCATTGTAAAGTTGTAATACTCTTAAAGACATCTTTTATTTGAAATATATTTTTATAAAACTAATAGTTTCTGAGATAGAAGCCAATAATATATACACTTTTTAATTCAGGTCTTTGAAAATGAATTTTATTCTTATGCCCTTTGGTGAACAACAGTATACTATAGTTTTGAAATTCCAGTATATTTCCAGTATTTAGTATATTTTTTTTAAATAAATCCAGTATATATGAAAGGTACTCAGAGACAAACAATACCTATTTCAAAATCATAAAATAATATAAAGTTATGTTAGGCCTAGATCTGTTATAGTTAAACATTTTTACATCAAGAATCAAGTGTATTGACGCATATATTCTAGTATATACTAGGGACGGGACCCTAGCAACTACAAGGAATATTCATGGATTCAAGACTCATATCATAATCTTTTTTTTAAATAGGTACTAAGTTTGAGTTATTTTTTAAAGGTATTAAAATAGTTAATTTGTTTCTTGTGGTTAAAACCAAAATGATGATAGGAAAAACCTAACAACCAAACACCAGAGCATTACTTTACCATTTAATGTAAACAAAATCAGAAATGAAGGAAACAATCCTAGTTATTGGGAAAGTTAAACACTTATGCTTACAATATTTTCTAGAATTTTAATTTTAATTAGGGATTTGATGGCCAAATGAAGTTTCAGATTTGAAAAAAGGTGGATCTGACCCATCTTTAATACACGTGCATATATATATATATATTCGGTGGTCTTGGGGTAAAGTGCTCGCCTCAGGACCCAATGTTAGTGGGTTCAAGCCCAACAGAGGCCGAAGGTTTTTTTCTTGAGTGAGACATGCTCATAGATCAACATCTTTCGGAGGGGAAGTAAAGCCATCAGTCCCATGTGGCATGTAAAAGGACCCTGGAAGGTATGTGAAAATAACTCTCTTGGCAAAATTGGTAGGTCATCTCACCTCACTCGTAGAACTTTAGATGTACAAGTAATCAGCCTTGGTGGCATAATTTCAAAGAATGATTACAGCCTGGGAGTTTACTCTACCACAAAAACTATTATCCCCAACACCCCTTGACAGTCGATACTTTCCACAAGCTATATTTTTGATAGTGAATTTGTTTAATAAATATATAGTAATAAATATAGATAATCTTCATTGAAAAATAACCAACAAATATAATGTTGATAAAACCCAAAAACAAAATATGTTTTTAGAATGTAGACAAAAGTTAAAATTAATTCAACCACCAAACTTATTCAATTTTTGCATTTCATGTTCTAACACTTCTGCTTCTTCCTTTGCTTTCTGCAAAACTGTTTTTGTCACTTCTAATATTCTTATTTCTTCAGATGCTGTTTTTATTTTTTGACTTAAGTCTACTTCATTCGTTTTCTTCCTTTCAAGTGCTTCTTTCCTTATTCCTGATGCATTTGTCACAGCATGAAAAATCTTTTTTAAGTCCCCCGGCTGCAATGACTGCATCATAAGTTACATGTTGAGCAATGAGGCTGTCCTCATGTAGGTTTTCAACCAGACATTCTTTATTCACAGAAAAACTTTGCTCAACGGCTGCATTGCTATGGAAGAGAACAAGAATTTTTTTAGTGAAATATTGTGGTTCCTGGGATGCATTTACTCTAGAAAAAATATTCACAAGAACTTATCAAGCTGGTCACCACGTGAAGGGAATTGTTTAAGGCAGTCAATAACTTCTTGCTTTGATACAAAGTCCAAGTAGTCTTTGTTTAAAACATCAGCTTGCATGTTAGATAGTTGTTTCTTGTCTAGTAATACTTCTAATGCAGAAGTTATCCTACAGTCCTAACAGCTGGATTGAGCATGACTGTCGGAGAGAGACAACTAGCACCCTTGACAATTTTGTGGAAGAGAGAATACTTGTGTAAAAGTTTGTTGCAGAAATCAACTAGGAATTTTTGACAATCTCCTCTAAACTGAAGTATCTTGATGCCTTTAATTCCTTTCAAAGCTGCTGATCCTGTGAAACCAATATCTACAGTAGGGAGTGATTTCATGTTGGATTGTTTCTTTAAATCAACGGCTAACAATTTTTTGGAAGTATTTGCTGAATTTAATACTCCACATTTTACAATTCTGTTCATCAAGTGATCAAGTAGTTTATTTAGATATGCAAACATAAATGGCAATAGAGGTTGATTGCTCTGATATTTGGTGAGAAATTGCTCCAACTCAAGTGAAACTGACAGCATGAATCCCAACTTTGATGTCAGAAGTTCATCCTTCACAAAATTGCTAAATGTTTGAAAATTATCAGGTTTGGAGGATGCTTGTTATATATATAATGAAAATACTGTTTTAAATACAGCATTATTGATATTGCTCTCTCTAACAACCTTCAGTTTTCTACCCATCTAATAGAACACAATTTCATCGGGAAAAGAGATGATTTTGTTATTCTTTGATAGTCTGAATGTCTTGTTGGAAAATTTTTAAATAAATAATATAGTGAGCGCAAAAACTGATTAATAGTTCAACTAGAGTTAGAATGTGCTGTTTTGTAAGCACTATGGACAATGTGTTAAGAACAAGTCCCAAATTCTAGTAACTCAAGATCTTGGGGAATCTTCCTTCCAAGCAATTTTGAGATCACTTATAAATTTGAGGTTTACATTTGGTCCATCCATGGAAAATTGAAGCATTCTTTTAAGATCCAAGCCCTCGTCTTTTAGTGCAGATATAAGGTTCATTAATATATTATGAGCTGTTGCATAACCTAAAAAGCATGAATTTCATTTTCACTCCAGAAGCGAACAACATCCATCTGGGTGTTCTGAGCCATGGTATTTATGCTCTCATCAAATGAAACACAATAAAATGAGCATTGCTTAACCATATTGAAAAGTTCACTTTTGAAAATAGGACCTAGTCCATACTAGAGATGGGCGATATATCACTGACTGTGATTTTTTCACCGATACCATTTGATCACTGATACTCCCAGTTACTCGATCTCAAAAGTATCGGTGATTGAGATATCAGTGACCAGAGATACTCACATACTCGCAATAATCGAGCTACGGAGCTAGTATTGCTTCTTTTCCTAGACACTCGAATAAATACTCGCTTCACGGCCTTTGTTAATCTTTTATTTTTTATTTTCTAACAACTAATTGAGAATCGACCTTATTGACTGGCATGTTTTACGTGTTATTTCTATTTAAAACAATTGATCTCTTAGAGCTCATTTATCAAAAACAGTATAAGATTGCTACGTAAAAATGACTTTAATAGTTTAAATGTTTCCTTCACATGCATTTTCAATACAAAACATTTGTTGTTAAGAGCAAAATTCAAAAGCAAGCTTACTAAGCAAATCACATTTCGGATTCTTTTTAAAAGAAGCTACGAAAAAAATCATCTTTTTTTTGGTGATCCTATCCCCAAAATCGCAAATAATGAATTAAAATAAGTAACAAAATAGAAAAAATAGAAATAAACCTTAATATTTACAATGCGTTGATGATCCTCATCAACCTATAGGTAATTGATTAAATATTTTCTAGCATCTTTTAATTTAATGCTAAGTCTCAGTGCTGTGGTTATGAGTTTTATTCCTTTATATTTAAATAGGTTTATTTGCTTCTAATAGATGTATAGCTCATCTACTACGTACGGTATTTAAAATAACACTACAATATTATAATATATGACCTGCTTTCCAAACGTTTTCTAAACAAATCACCATTATGTTATGTTTATTTTTAATCTCACATAAATTTTAATTGTAGTGAAATAGATCACTAAATAAATTACACAATTACAAGAGTTTCTAATAGTACGTAAAATAAGTTAATATTGGTATTCAAGTTTAATATAATACATAATGTTTGTTGGACCACTAATTTTGCCCAAATTACATAACATTTCACTATAAAATACTAAATAACATATTTTATTTCTCTATTTTTCAATTGTATTAAACTTCTTAAAACGCATACTTTTGTATTGACTGTACATTAGTCAGGCAACACGAAACCCGGAGATTAGGTAGCTGTATGTCAATAATGTCAATGTCAGTGCCGACTGCTGAGTGCCGACAGAAAGAGTTTATGTTAAGTCTTTAAGTATCGAATTCCATTGCAAGCCGCCAAATTTCCAAGTAATTAGTTCTCCTTTCAAGTTCCAAACGACAACCGAGTGTCATGGGATTATTCGAGTAAATACCCAGTACTCAGAAATACTCCATACTCCATACTCGATACTCGATTGTACGCGCCTACTCGGACAGCAGCTAAATACTAGCTTTGACCGTGGTTGGAAAGTGAAAAATATCGGTCCATCAAAACACTGTGAATACAGGTCACAGTGAAAAATCACTGGTATAAATCACCGATATTTTAAAATCACAGTCACTGTATTCACTGATATCGTAAAATCACTGTTTTTCCCATCTCTAGTCCATACACAATGACATATCCAAGTTTATCTTCATGCATTTGAAATTTCTAGGTAATATCACTATCGGAAAACATCACCTTAAAAAGATCACTACAAGCAGAAAAACTTCTAGCCGAGGAATGTGTCATTACTGTATTAATAGCCCACAATATTTCAGCATGAGAAACTTCATCTTGGACAAGGAAGCTCTGAATAGAACAACTAGGTCTAGCTTCGGGTTTCAAAACTACAGGTGTTTTCGGTTGGATAAAGTCTCTCATCAAAATCTAGTAGCATAGGTTTCTCGAACTCTTGAGCGACAGCATCTAAATCATCAATTACATTTAACACCTCTAAATTATCTCTCAAAGTTTTTTCTTATTTTTGACCAAAATGGGTGCCAAATTCAATGCTACAAGCTTCTTGAGCGTTGATGTGTTCTTGGTGTTTTAATCTTTCATTATTTACTATTCTAAATAAATAAGGAACAAAGTCACAGCAATAAACTTTGAACTGTTGACAATAATATTTCCTAAAGCAACCTGTTTTACAAACATGAATAGTAATGTTGACTCTTAAAGTGTTGCTCTTGCTTGCTTGCTTGCTTCCATGAATTGGATGAGTAAGAGCTTATATGTTTCTGATATTTTTGAGGTATTTGACTTGTTACCAGACATTTTAATATAAATTCCAAGCACCATATTAAATTTAGAAGAATAAAAATTTGAGGTTTGAAAAAAGATGGCGCAGTTAGTCTCCTTTGTTTCCATAATTTTCTAAGCGCAATTCTATTGGCTTATTTCACTAAGATGTCATCGTCCTTCCAATGTTGTAAGATTGAAAACTCAGTCACTTGAGACTAGCAAGCATTGTGTGATACATCAATTCGCACAGCGATAAAAACATTTCAAAATTAGCATTATGTTGGTTGATCCTGCGGCCGGCGAGATCATGGCATCCGGGTTTGTTCGCCAGCGAGATTTCTTGCAATTTTCAAAATTTGGGATTCTGATCTAGACAAAGGTTTGACCTTTAACTTTAAACACCCTGACAATTAAACCTCTCAGGTTTTAACACATGTTTATGTAACTTTATTTTGATCCTATAAGCAAATAGCTAGTTATACTTTTACAATGCTCTGTGATTGGACATTACAGAGTAAAATAATCAAACAATATGAAGTTATGAATGAAAATATAGTTTTATATAATAGAGCAATGTCTAAAGTTAGAGTCCTTATCCAGATATTTTAATAGCACCTTATATAAACTTCCACATTATCAACGCAGACCCTCTGTTTGTATTATGTCCCCACCTGAGCATGATATTTTACACCACTAGTTTTCAATATCCATGTTTGCATTTTAGGGAAGTGATGGGACCACAACGGTGAAAGAAAAGTAGATTGGCTGAGATTCATTTAGTGTGCCAAAGACTATAATGGTGATTATTCAGTCGTAATTACTTTATAGGACTTGTATCATAGTATTCTAAATATAGGGCAACAATAATATCATAAGATTATCGCCGAAAATGCATCTCATCAGGGTTAAAATTCTGACGAGCAAGTTCAGGATTAAACTGAGAGTTATACTTCTGTACAACAATGGGCACTTGATTTGGTTTGGCTTCTTTTGATTCTGGTGGTGGTTCTCCTCTGATTTTTGCAAGTAAGGCTTCTGTTCGTTTTTGTTCTTCTCGCTCTCGCCTTAACCTCTCTGCACGCAAGTGTTCCAAATCAACTTTAGGTTTCTCAACAAACACTTCTTTGTCACTACTACTTGATTCATCACTTGATTCACTACTGCAACTTGAACTAGACCTTCTACACTTCCTTTTCTTTCTTTTCTTGCTATGGTTTTTATGAGATTGTTTAGAAGAATGGTTCTTGTGCTTGTTTCTTGTTTTGGACCTTTTATTCTTATCTAGTAATCGGCCTTCTTCATCGTGTCTTCGTTTCAGGTTCTTTTGTATGGGATTTAATGAAGTAGGTTTCACTTTTGGTTTTGTTTTCAATTCTTGAGCAGGTAAGAACTTCTTAAATATATTTAAAGGATCTGCAGAAGCTTTACTTTTACTACCAACCTCTGCATTATCAGAATCATGTGCTGCCCAATTAGGAACTTTATTATACCAGGATACATTTCCAGTTGCTTCTACAGTGTCTTGGCCAAGGTATGTCAAGTAACCAATTTGTTTTTCATACTTCTCTTTCTCTTCCTTTTGCTCTTTCTCAAACTCTGCGTTAGTCTTGTTTGTTACTATCGTGCCATCCTCTATATCTTCAAACAAGTTTACGTGTTTGTTATTAATGATGGGTATTTCAGTTGATAGGGTTTCCACTTCCAACGACTCATTTTGGTACCTCTTCCTAGATTTCTCTCGCAAAGTTTTAGTACGTGCTTCTTGCTCCTGAAAACAAAGTACATTTTAATTCAAGTAAAGCTTAAGTTTTGTTGTTTTCATAGAAAAATGTATGAGAGAGTAAGTGTTATATATACTGCAATAAGGTTAGTCAAATAATGGCGAGAAGGTTACATGAAAATTAAGAAACTACTTGTCATAAAGAAGCTAGTTTGAGAGTTGAGTGAGCCTAATTATTTCACAAATATAGACAATTTATTTTGATGTATATGAGCACAAGCCTATATTGTAAAATATGAGTTACAAAGCGAAGATAAAATAATTAGCAGTGTTTAAATTCATAAATAAACTCATTCAACAGTCATGGAATTTTGCTCTCCCAGACATCAAGATTTTTTAAATTGACATTTTCTTAATATTTTGAAGTAAAATACTGTATTAAGGATATTATTTGTATACAACCTCTGGATAGTACACATTTTATTCATTTTATATTTGTTGTTCTTATGTGATTTAAACTAGGGCTGGACAGATCAAACCTTTTGCCAATCATTTGGTTTATTTTCCTTACACTATTACAAAAATAGTATATAAAACAACAAAAATTCATTTTTGAATATACACAATTTTTAGTTTATTAAATTCTTAGTAAAATATTAATAAACATAAAAAAAATCATAATAAAAATAACTTAACCCTTTGAGTGCCAAGAGAAATTACAAAAAATATGCTAAAAGTGCCAAGCTATTTTGGTGAGAAATTCAGGATTTTTTAAAAATTTTAATAACTTATTAGTCTTTGAACTTCTTGCACTCAAATATTTACATAAACTAGCTAACATGCTTGCCAATCTGATTATATGTATGTATGCTTTTTTAATTTTTAAATAATAAAAAAATCACTAGTTAAGATATTAAAAAAATTACTGTTTTATTTAACCTTAATTTTTAAGCTTGGGAGATTTAAATAGTTTGAAATAGAATAAATCACTGAAAAGAGAATAACTCTATAAGGAAAACCTCTTTTCGCTTTATGAGGTAATTGTATTATATTTGGAAGAAGGTATACCTTCATCCAAATATAATGAATAGAGAATAAAAGACTGAGTAAATAACAAAGTTTATAAAAACAACTAAATTTATATTTTACCCTAAAATTTGGTTATGCATCGCAGCTCTTACAGTGACCATCAACTTTAGCAGGGTTATAGTAAAATAAAGTCTAAAATAAATAATTAGCTTGTAATCAGAAGGGAATAGGAGGGGGGAAGGACTTCAAAGCTGATACTTCTGTATTAATATGAAGAGGTTGTGGTGGATTATCCTGATCTTCAAGATTTATTTCATCCTTAGAGGAATCACTAGTATTCACAATCGCCTTATCAATGTCAGCTGCCACTCCTACTTGTTCCGATATTTTACTTCCACTAGAATATAATTCCTGTTCAGTTTCATTATTTACAAATTCAGAATCGCTGCTTTCATAATCACTAACAAATTGATCACTCTTGCTTGCAAACTATCAATAAATATTGCAAGTATTTTGTCTCTTGAATCACAGATTTCCTTTTAGTAGCCATGTTTATAAACAATGCCAAAGATAAAACTCAAAAGTAAAAGTTATAAAATAATTTTCATGTTCGATATATTGAAACTCTGCAAAGACAAATAAAATTATCTTGAACATAAGAGAATGCTGTGGAAATAAAATGTACCCTACCTGTTGACTTAATACTGAACTAAGATCTCTAAAACATGGGATCGCTGTGAGCAACAATGGCAATTTTATCAAATATTTCGTGCATCACTCTGAGCGACATTGGAACTCAAAGGGTTAAATAATCTGTGGCAACTATTTGAAAAAGGGTGAGTGGGAAGTACAAGGCAGGTTAGTATCCATACCTCTTTGATATAAATCTAAAATGTTCAGTTGTGAGCATAAATCATTAATAATATTTAATAATTATTTCAAAACTAGCACAAAGTTATTCAATGGCTAAAATTCTGTTTATTTGTTTTCATCTTTTCCATGAAAAATAGCTAGCAATTATTATTATTTATATTTTAAATAATATACTCTAACCAAACAATAGTGAGGCAAAATGAATATTTTAGAGTCATTAAATATAGCAATCAGTTTATATTTATAAAATAAGTAATAAAGATGAAGACTATTCTGAGCAGTCCAGTAGTCATGAACCAGTGTTGATTTTTTTTTAAATTCCAGCCCTTAAATTTACTCTCTCATTCTTTAGTCCCTTGCACACAAAGTGTTGACCTTGAAATCTACCCTCTAGTAATATCTCTCTCACTCACTATGTCTTATTGTCAAACTGCCAAGTATGGGTCGCCACACACGTCCCTTCAAACATGACTAGTAAACAACCCCCACTCCTTCGCTTATGCTTTCAATTCTACCAGCAAGAAAATTGCTTTTTTGCAGGTCAGTGCGATCATCGATCATCGGCTTAACCAAGTGTGCCGTTATAGGCAGTGATCGGGTTAATAATTCTCAGTGAGCCAGCCCTAATTTAACTATTTATTGGTCAAGAACACCTTTCAGAAGGTTAAAGTCAAAACTGTTCAATTAATACTGCACATATGTCAATATAAAATATCACAATTTTAATTTTGAGAAATCTTTAGAGTGGTATTGATCATTTTAAAAGTTCTTGAAACGTGTCATGTATGGTAGCTGTGGATGCAACATACAGCAAGAAAGGTTCTTCTCTGTCTTTCCTTCTCCTCTTCGGCTGCTTGAGCTTCATCTTTACGCACTCGAGCTATGTTCTCTTTGGTGCGGACATGCCATCTGAAATATGGAGATTTAAACGTTTGAAAATATTTTTTAATCAGGTGTGTGTTAGAGTATGATTGTTAGTGACAAGAATAAGCAAACACACAAACACTCCTTCACTCTTTATGACAATAAATTACTTATTAAAATTACAAAAGTATTATTTTGATATTAATGTTTTCCTAGATTCTGCATAAATGCATATTTTATGTGCCATATTGTTAGCTTACTTACAAAATCTTGTAACATAAAAAAAGAAAATATTTTCTGAAGGCAAAATATGATTGTTATAAAAAAATGCAATGTGGTAATATCAAATTATCAGATTTTTTAAAATTATAGAAGGGTCCTGAAATCTAGTGCCTTTTTTATTTTATCATACAATCATAAAATGAAATAAAATCAGTGTTACGAGCTTTTGGAAATAAGATAGCAATATACTTTGTATTCTTTAAATTGAAAAATGACACCTGGAAATGTTAAGTGAACCGAGGACCTTTGGCTTTTTATGCCAATGCTCTTACCATTGGGATATCCAGGAGTCCTTATTCACTTATATTTTAAGGCAGAGTCTATTATGGACATGTGGAAAGTGACAGCTATAAATGAGCGATCAATTAAGATTGTGAGCTAACAGATAACACAGCCACCTTTGACACAGGAGGACTTATGTTGCACAAAGCATGTCGATTGATCCAATGGAAAAACATTTACCTTCTTGGATTTTTTTTTTTTTTTTTTTTTT